>VXAD01012333.1:42327-449724 GCA_013399195.1 Dicrurus megarhynchus
TGACCCGCCCGCTCCCCCTGTCCCAGCCCCCGCTCCCACCCCTGCGGGCTCGGGGGGGGGGATCGGGCGGGAGCGAGGGGCAGGCGCGCAGTTACAGCGCTCAGCGCTCTCTTGGCAGAAAGTCCTGGAGCTGAAGGAGGATTTGAAGCCGGTCCCCGCTGCCCCTGCGGAACAGCAGCCGCTCTTGCCTCGCTCAGGTCAGGACACGCTGTCCCACGATGGGTTTGGCGCGGGTGCCTGCGAGAGCCGGGCTGGGAGGGAGGGTTCGGAGCCGCCCGTGTGCGACAGGCGAGGCACAGGCGTACAAAGGAAGCGATGGGAACATCCTCAATGGAGGCTTCCCCCGCCGGGAAGGGGCTGCCGGCGCTGGCACTTCGGGAACTCGGGCGCTTGCCGCATCGGCTGGAAACTGCAGCGCTGATGGGGAGAGGGGGGAAGAAAAAAAGGGTTTCTGTACGGTTCGTAGAGATGTGCTCGAGGACGGTGGAGAGGTGGAGCAGTACTTTCTGTAGTAAATTTTAATGTAAATTACAGAAGATGCTTTTGGGAAAATCAGAACAAAAAAAAAAAAATCATAAGGAAGCCTGTCTGTTAGAAGGTATGTAGCTTGTTGTAGGGCATTTACCAAAAGATGAGGAAGTGTTTTCTCAGTTAAGTTATTCTGAAGTTAAGAGTTGGGTTTTGGTGGCATGCCACAGGAAGGGATTAAAAAAACCCCAGACAAGCCAAACACACACACACAAAAACCAAACAAAAAGCTTTCCCGAGTAATCTTTTATCTTATGGAAATAATTCCGTTTAAACAATTTCTTGCTTGGGATGCTAACGATGGGGCTTTTTTGCAGAAGAGGGAAGAAGTGTAACTCAACAGGTTTTAAGGACTTCTGTAAAGTGTTTTATAGCGAACGATCACATATGTTAAAAAAACCGTAACAAAACCAAACAAAAACTCAGAACTAACCACAACTAATTACCAACTTTGTTTTTGTTTAACCTGGAGTTACTCTCATGTTACTTTCTAACCTTAAGAGTTGAGTTCTGCGATTCCTCTAGAAATAAACAACGCAAAATACTTTTCAAGTGCAGGGGGCTGAGTAGGAGGAAAGGAGATTTAGGGATTGGGTTTATTTTTCTCTTTTCCTGTTACTAGGGACAGTAGAAAAAGTCCTGGCTTCCCCAGGACCTGACTGCGGTGTCTGTGTGCAGAGTGAGCAGAGCGTTCGTTCACCTGTCTGTCCATCTGTGTGGGCCGATGTGAGAGGTTTTATTGTTCTCCCGCAGAAGGAAGTGGGCAGCAGGACAGGGCAGAGAGTAACGGGGAGGAGCGACAGGAGCAGAACGAGGGGGAAAGCACAGTGGATATGTAGCAAGTGCTAGGGCTGGGCTGACGCTGCTCTACAGTCACCTGGGCAATTAGAGCCTTTTGGTTTCGAGAGCTTTTTCTCGTGACAGAGAAGAGCCTGGGATCGTCCTGCAGTGAATACAGAGGAACTTCTTCATTAGGGCTGCTGCATGCTGAGGGACTCTGTGGTTTTCTCTGAAACTTGGGTTGGCAGAGTGAAGGGCAGCCAGTCAGTCACCTTTTCAGGTTTTCTTGCAGTGGGTGCAGTCACATTTTCAGGTTTTCCAAAATCCCAGTGGGAATGGCTCCCTCAAACTTGAGCATGCAACAGTCTTATCAGTCTCTAAACTGGGCTATCAGTTCATTGTTTGTGTCCTCTTCGAGGTGAAAATTTGGAAACAAATAAATGTGCATGAGAATGGTTACCAGGAATTTCTCCACTGTCTTGGATCCTGCCACTTCTTTTGGATTTTTAAATTAATGCTACTGATGGTTTTGAAGTATTTTAGGCTATTATTGTGATAAGCATGTTAATGTTGCTGTATTATAGAACATCTGTGGGGAAATGGTATGAAACTTGTACTGCCAAGCTTTCGAGAGAAAAAGGGCTCCATGGCACCCTGTCTCGCCTGTGGTTTACATAATATCACAGTTGCTGTTGGTTTTTTCACTCAGGTATTAGTTTCACAGAACTCAAGTAGAGTAACTAGAGTTTTGAGAGGGTTGCTGACAAGTACAGTTTCCAAGAGATGCTGCTTTCATCTCTGTTTGGATGCTCATTCACAACTTTCCTTCCTTGGTATTATGTGTCCTTTTCTGTATCTTTCAGCTCTCGGTTCCATCCCAGCATAACCCACGGGGTGGGTCCACAAAGACTTGAGGCTGGCACTGGCTCTGGACCTGTCCCCAGAGCCTCAAAGTGCCCATTTCCTTGTCACATCTCTGTGCTTTGTCACTGCCCCGGGGCAGGGGGCTGATCCAGAGGAAAAGTAACACTCGCTTTTAGCAAGTTCGTTTTCTGCCACATCTGTTCTCCAGTCATGTTAATCGTGTGTCTTGCGTCTGGTGAAAGGGGGTGCAGTGACTAGGATGTGAAGGGTGGGGGAAGAATGGGGACATTTTCTTAACAACATTGCCATTTTTCTCCACCTTAAGTAGTTCCTTGGACCATGTCTACAGTAGTTCCCGTGAGAGTGAAATGGGTTTCTGTTTTACCTGACCATGACTGTAAGAAGAAAGTGAAAATTTTCTGAACGTGTCAGAATGAGATCATTACCTTTTTGTAAAGATCTATTATACTTCCCCTATAGCTCATGTTTGTCTTTTGTTCGTTTGTTAGGTTTGGGGTTTGGTTTGGTTTGGTTCTTCCCTCCCACGTCCCCCTGCTATGTAAAAGTTTTCTTGGGCAAGTTTTTCATCACCCAATGTACATCAGGAAAGTTTTCTTACTCTACTGCAGCAGTTTTTGCCGTGCTGTCTATTTCTCTGAAATGATTGCTTATTATTTCTCTCAGCATTTGCACCTTCTAAGTTCTTGCAAGCTACTAATGAGGCTATACTAATATTATTTTTCAATTTTCTAGGTCTAATTAATGGAGGTTTTTTATACTCTTTCTTCAGTTTATCCGTGTCAGAATGAGATCCAGTATTCCACGAGTTGGAGTGGTTTATCTCTCTTCGTTGCCTGAAGTGATATCTGAGCCCAGGCAGATTAAAGTCACATTGGTCATTTTGCAGAAGCATTTGCTTTGCAGACAACTCTCTCATTTGTTCAGCATTCTCACTCTTGCCTGTCTTTAGCTCCTGCTTCTCACAGGGCTTTTTCCTTGATTTTATCTCTGGGTTTGCTTTGCATTACTTTTCCCACATAGTCCTATTTGTCTCCCTTGCTTCTTTCATTTTCTTTTTTACACTAGCACCCTTTGAGTTCTTTTCTACCCACCGGTGTTTGTAAACTTCATTCTGTATCACCTGCAAGTTTCATTAACATTACAGTTAGTCAGTCTTAGATCTTTAATTAAGATGTCGAAGACAATTGGACTAGAAAAGATCCCTGCAGCAACCCAGTAGATGGCCTCTGTATTTGCTGGTTCTGTTTGTATCTCATCATAATCATACCCGTATTAGATATCATATATATCACCATGCATAGTTTTGAAGCCATTAGTTAATTTTTTAATAATATGATCAGTACTGTCCAAAGCCAATCTGAAGTAATTTTTAGCTGTGATTTCTGTACAGAGTAACAAATGCTATTTCAAATCTAAACTTATTTTGTTGTGCACTGTGTTCTCTTCATTCTCTACCTTCACAGCATTTCTATCCTCCTTTGAGGAGCCATCAGGTTTATGAGGATTTACAGTAACGGATGCTCCTCTCTCTCCGACTTCTGCCAACAACCACGCTGAATAAATGCCCGGCGTGTTCCTTTGTGGAGCCTTGTAAAAAAGCCATGAGTTGGCATGTGTGGAGCTCGTTACAAGATCTGAGACTAGATTGTTAGAAAGAGTTCTTTAGGGTTAGGAGGTGGTGTTTTGAGTTCCTGGGGGTTTTTTGGGATTGGGGGAGGGTTTGGTAGGTTTTTGGTTTTATTGTTCCTGCCCCTTGGGTCCTCCTTTTTCTGGAGATGATGCAGTCACTCCCCTTTGTTTTTAACACCATATGAATTAGACGTTTTCCTGCTAGGGAGGGGCAGGTTTTCCAGTTCCTGGTGCTACTGGCTGAGTCACTGGCTCTGTTTTTCTGTTCTCTTGTAGGTTTATAATTACCTTGTTCTTACCTTCGTTTGTGATTGCCAAAGGGTAGGTGTTTTACACTCCTGTGTTTCTGAGTGCCAGTGGCTTTCAGAGCCTGGGTGCAAGCCTTCGAAACATCTGCTTTGCTGTTGCCAAAGAGAAAATAAATCAGTGTAGCCCTCAAAGTGCCTCCCTTCCAACAGTATGGTAACCACTAATGACAGAAGTCCAGGCAAAGTGCTATTTCTTGTAACCTGGAATGCTTTAACTAAGGAGGAAATGTCAAGAGAACGTGGGGCAGGTGTATACTGAAATGGAAAGGGAGGATTTGCTGATGTGTCTTAAGTTCATTTCACCTGATCATACGTCTCCATAGCTCATTGAAATAAAGCTCAGTGGTACCAGACTAGTAGGATTTAGGCAGGTCTTTTGGTTTGAAAATCTTTTCAGCTTAGGGGAAAAAAAAGGTGTAAAAGAGAGGTTTGTGTCAGAAGATTATATCCAAGCACACTCACTGCTCTTTGAATTATCTTTATAAAAATAAAATAATAAAATTAAAATAATAAAATTCTATTTATTTCTCTGCCCTCCACTTGTTTGTGAAGGAACTATGTGATCAGAAGAAAATAACTGTGCAGCTGAAACATGAAAATCTCTGCTTCTCTCCACCCAGTATGTGAACTGAAAAACACAGTAGCAGCATCTTTTTCCACTGCTTTTGGTCTTAGGTTTTATTTGTAAGAACATGCTTTAAAAACTGGAGTAAAGTCTGGTTGGCTGTGTCCCTTTAAGAATCTAGTTTTGCTTGGCTAGCTGCCCTTGTTCTCCTGTAGATTAATCCAGCAGAAGGTATATAACCTGTTGACCTTCCTGGCGAGAAGGGTCTGGAAGGGCAAAGAGATAAATCAGAAGGTTCATGCTTTCCTGTAATATCTGGGGACAAGTTTGTTTTTCAGGTTTTGACATTTCTTTCTTTTTTTTTTTTTTTTAACTGATTCCTGTTTGAGGGTTGGGGTTGTAATTACAGATTCTCATGATTTTCATTTGCTTTCTGTGAAATCATCCTGTGTTCAGCAGGTTGGAGATGACGGCATGTTTATGCCACATTTAGAGAGAGGAAGGAGTTCTGAACTCAAAATTACACTGGTCTGAGTTGAGGGTGGCTTTGCTGTCTTGTATCAAACTGGTAGGAGCACTGGACTCTGGTAAAAATGTCTGGTGTGTGTTTGCTAGGAAATTTCAGACTGTTCTTCAGAAAGGTTGACTTTCGCCAGTGTCAGCCTTAAGAACTGAATGTGTAAGCAGTGAATGTCGACCTGCTGCGTGATCCAGATGGAGTGTGTACTCCAGAACTGAGCTGGGGTGGTGCCTGGATACCCCAGGAGAGGGCAGCTGGGTTGGTAGCCATGAGGAGGGTTCATTCATGTGATGCAGGTGTTTCACCATGGCTCTTCTTTACTTAGGCATTGCGTTATGACAAGCATCAAACCCCTTTAAGCTCATGCCTGACTACTACTAAAATCAAAGCACATGTGTAGTTGGCTGACTGAAGGAGGAAAAGTGAAAAGAGCACTGAGTGTTGGTCCCATTTTATATACCTGTTCTGGCTGTTTGTGATTTGCATTTGTCTTGAGCCTTTAGTAGAGGGCTTAGCCCTGGCCGGACAGGCTGTGCCCACAACACAGACCACCTGCAAGCACCACAGAAAGGGAAATTTGACTGCATTCATGCATTGTGTGATCACTGTCTGTCTGCTCTCTTGTAAGTCTCTTAGCCCAGGTTCAGCTATTTCTTTTCTTGGAGACTGACTGTAGTTTTGGAGCTAAACATTTTCACTGCTTTGGATGAGATTTGCAAACATCTGTCTCCTGTCTGAGTTCATGTGCAATTCTGCCATTAGTGTCATGGAAAGCTAAGTATGTCCCAGTTGTGAGGCTTTGCTGGAACATCTGTCTTTGAGTCCTAGGCAAGAGATTGAAAGATGTCATGAGCAGGAGGCAGGATTAGGAAATAAGAATTTGATTTTGATATCATAAAGTGGGCATTATGGGTCTCAGCTTAGTGTTACTTGTCAGCAAATACTCAAAAAGATGCTGTATTTCCAGACAATGTTAAACATGAGCCCCTCTGAAGTTACCACTTGCAATTGCAAATCACTTTTAAAGTTAACCTTTTCTTGTCTTTTTTAACCCTATTCTGATTTTGCCATTGGGTGGCTCACTTACATCTTTGTGCTATACCTTTTTCCATAGAAAATGGGGGCTTTTGAGCCTGATGGTGAGATTTTCAGGACAACTGAATTTCAGTGGATTTAGGAGCAAGGAGGATTTTTTTAGGTAGCTATTGAAGGTTCTCTATCCTTAAATAATTAAGTAAATAATGCTCTTTGGGAAAATGCTCATCTTGATTTATTTCTGTCTCTGGCTTGGTTTGGTAATTCCCAAGTCATTTTAGTCAGTCAATATCTACGCTTGTCTCTAAAAAGGGACAGTTACAATTTTCCTGTGTTAGCTGACACTACCAGTGCTTCTGTGATAGAAAAGGGCCGTGATGATCTGACTTCCTCCTGGTTCCTTGCTTTCTAACCAGCTCCAGGGAGAATGACTCCTGGTGACTGCTGCTGCTAGCACGAGGGTGACGAACCATTTTCACCCTGCCACAACCTTCATCTGTTGGGGAAGCTGTGAAACACATGCCACATGTCTTGGAAAGTCAGGGAGAATGGGAGCTCTGGGAACGGTTCCCACATGGGAGATAACAGTGACTCCCCAGGAATTCCACTGTTCCTTTGAGAGCTGGGGCCAGCCCGGTGCGTGGCTCCATCCCAGCACAACCTGGCAGTGTCAATCTCTGCTGCCCTTGCTGGCTCGTTTTTCTCTCCCAGCTGAGACATAAATCACCCAGTAGTCATGTTGTCAGTCCAAGGCTGGTGGCCGTGTGATGTGGCCTGTACGTGGGAGCTGGGCACGAGTTGCCCACTGCTCAGGATCCACCCCTAGACCAGTGGGATCAGAACTGGCCTTTGGGTTTTGTTGTTGGGTTGTGGAGGTTTTTTCTCCCCTCCTTAGGGCAGCGAGGCTCTGTGCTCTGTTTCCTTTATCTCAAATGTAACTCATTGGATGGTGTGCAAGGCCACACACAGCCTTATCTCATCACATCCTGTTTGACTGCATTATCCAGGGCTGCACTGATAGAAGTTCTCCTCTCTCCTTGCTTTGATTTATATCACTCTACTGGACACTACATCCTCTCTGTTTCAGCCAGAGCTAGCTACTGCAATAATTTAAGAGTTGTTTTGCTTTGCTCGGGAAGTCAGGTGCCTTTTGAACAGCAGCTGCTGCAGGCAGTTTCGGTGTAGCAAACAAACCAAGCTTGATTTTGTGTTAGGCAGTGTGACAAGCGTTCAGCTGGAGCCCAGCCTCCTGCTGGATATGATCTGAGGCTAGTAGTGCACGTTCCTTTGTAAACCAGTCTTATTCAGCGTTGAGACAGAGACAAAAATCTCACCGTGCAGCCTGTGGATGTAATGAGGGTATTACCCTGCCCAGTACAGAGAGGGAAATCTCAGTTCTTTCCTCCTTGCCTGGCACAGCGGCTAGCTAAGAGCTTTTACTTCCCCTACAGCCAGTAACACTTACCTTAACTGGTTTTATTCATGGGATTATGCAGCTTTACTCTGGTATCCTGGGTGGATAGGGCCATTCACAAGGAATAGCCAACATTACTCAGGATTGCAGGAGGCCCGGGGCAAAAAGTGAGATGACAGCCAGGCTCAGCACTTGGCTAAGCTGTTCTGGAGTGTTTGAGCAAAGCCCCCTCAAAAGGCTCAGTGAACTGCACCCACCCATCTCCACTGTCTCCAGGTTGCTTTAGTGATGGGAGTGCAGCTCCTAAGGAGCCTGAGGAACTGGTTGTTGCCTGGTGCTGCAAAAGTGCTGTTACCTTCCTAGGGCTTGCTAAAGTTGCATCTTCTTTTCTTTTTTTCTGCAGAGACCCTGTAAACTTGTCCATGATTTTGTCCTCTTTTGCCTGCGAGCTTTAACAAACCTTATTTATCGTTGAATACCTGCTTTCCCACCTTTTCCCCTTCCAGTATGTTTTTCCTGCAGTCTTTGAGTTGCACCGTCTGCGAGCTACTCGTCTACTGATTGCACTCATTTTTCTCTTTCAGAGGAACTAAGCTATTCTTGTAGTGTCCCATAGAATTTCCCAGTCTTCTTCCTCTGGTAAGTTTGAAAGCTATCTTCCATCTTGTACCTTGAGCAATAGGTTTCTTAGTATTGCAGACTGTTGCTTCCCTAATCCCAAATCTCCTTGTATGAGTGTGTTGTGGAAGTTCATTTGTTAGGTGTTCTAGTAAGTGGCTGGTTACTCCTGTTTCCAGGTTTTCTTATTGTTATATATGTAATATACTCTATAGTCCGAGCAGCAGGACATCATCTGTTCTAGCTGAACTAACATTTTTTTTTTCTTAAATTCTCTGACTGCTGATCTGATATGAAAATGTAGTGGTTCAGATAGTCTATAGTGGCAGTATTTGGCTCATGTTACCAAGGTGGTGAATAGGGGAATCGTTTGGGTTTGTTTGCATTTCAATGACACCAAGGAGTATACCTGTAAGGTGAAGCAATCCCTGCCAGCACAGCCTGCAGTTCCAGTGAATGAGACCGAAGGTGAAGGGATGTTCTTGGTGAAGCAGAGCTGCTTCCTCAGGGCACAGCCAGCTCAGGAGCAGGAGTGGAACCGCCTGTCCGACTCCACAGGGCTGTGCTGGCAAGCGCCCCTGCCCGGGAGGGGTGAGTGAATGGGGACATCTCTGCCCAGCGTGTTCTGCTCGATTCCAGCAGGGAAAGGGGGTGGCCGTGGAGCGGGGGGAGTCTCTGGGACAGAGCAGCTCTAAGAAAACTGAACAACTGGAGGCAGCTGGCTGCAATTTTTCAGATCCTCAGGAAAGTATGATTTTGTGTTGAGCAGCTGCTACAAACACTTAAGAGGGAGCCGTTACCAACAGTTATGACTGAGGGATTAATATTAGAAAGCAGATGTGTCAGACTATGGAGTCTGTTTAAAGATGTGCTCCCTGTCAATGAGACCTTGGCTGAAGGGCTCTTGGCAGCTGTCTAGCCCTGCAGGATCTCTGAATCTCAATGAGATACCATGTGTGAAAGGAAAGAGAGTTAGTGTTGAAATTATCAGAATCGGAACACTTAAACCAAAGCTGCTGGAGCTGAAATGTTTTTGTGCTTTCTCCATGGTTTTGCTTTGTGAGTGACTTATTAAGAAATGACCATGGCAGAAAGAAAAACAGGCAGCAAGAGTGAATAAGAAACAGAATTTGGACAGAGTGAAAATTAAGAAAGGAGCTAGAGATACTGTGATGAGGAGGTGGATGTGCTTTGAGGGGTCTTGTGTGTTTGAACCTGGGACAGAAGCCATGCCTGGATCCTATGAAAAAAGATAGTTAATCATCTCTCAGTAAAATAAGAGTGGGATCAGAATAAGAAAAACTGTAAGGTACAATTGCAGAAGTACAAAAGCCGAGGAGTGGGACATAAGTTCAGACTGAGGGAGTCTCGAGAGAACAAACACCAAGGCCTGTGACCTCTGGCAAAACTTGCTATTATGAGTATGGGCAACATCCTCTGACTACACTGTTCCTAAGAACTGTGCCTGGTAAGGGGTATTCACATGGGAAAGGAGTTGTCTGATTATGTCTGGGATGTCTGTTTAGTGCTTCTGGAATTAAATTCCCTCCACATCAGAAGAAAGCTTTGTGATTACAAATTCTTCCACTGGCAGAACTTAAAATAAATAAGCACTAGAATATTTAGAAATATTAGAACATTCAGTAATACGAATAGCTATTAAAGTTACCAGGCTGAATGCATATAGTTACTACTGACTGGAAGACAGAAGCAAACTGAAAGGTAGATGCTAACTGAAACCTTTGTATTTTGTTAAAGAAGTTAATAATGAATATTATTCAAACCTTTCTTATAAATAAGACATTCAACATTCTTGTGTTTCTGAAAAATCCTGTTTTTACCAGATCGCTCATTCAATGGGAAGTGATTTCACTGCCACTTTTCCAGTTTGCCATACTAATAAAGCCATGGTTTAGCCCCCAGCTTCTTTTTAGTTTGCTTTGCTTAGTTTAATGAGTGGTCATCTTGGCCACCACTGAGTTCAGATTAACAGTGCAGGAGACAGAAGGCTTGAAAGTGTTCAGCCAAAGCAGAGACCAACAGATCAGATAGCACCCAGCCAGGACTCCCTGAATTACTGTCCATTGCTTCTGAGCACAGAGTATTGCCTGGGACTGCACGTGGAGCTTACTAGTTCAGCAACATTATTTAAGGAAACTTTGCAGGCCTTTTAAGCCTTTGGCATCTTACTGATCTAGAGGCATAGAGTTATAAGGATTTCCATGGCCATTTCAGTCTATGGAATTTCTTCAGAAGTTATCAAATAGAAGTAAAATTTTTGCTAGTGTGCTCTGTAATCTGAGTAATTACAGAGGTTTTAGCTGGAGATGGCCAAACATCCTTGATTTTATAGTCTGTATGGTTCCCTGTTTTTCATCATCCATGAGGAATAGCTTTAGTACCAAGAAGGGAAAGCAGAATCAGGCCCCAAACAAAGTTGGGATTAGCCACAATAGCACATTTTGGTTCCTGCTGACCTAGCTGTAGCTTGAGATAGAACTAACATTGCTGGGCAAGGCACAAAAAGTAAGAAGCATAAAAAAAAAGGTGTCTGGTCACTTCAAGATTTATATAATTTCTTCTGTTACTGCTATTACGTTCCACATCTCCCTTGATTTACACCAATGTGAGAGAAAGTTCACATATTCTGTCTCTTGCTTTGTGGACTTCCCTTAATGTACAAATTACATCTGCTCAAGTCAGTGCAACTTTCTTTTAAGGTTTGGAAAACAGAGTCTGGAGAGCTGACACTGCACTGAATAGGACATGTTTTCTCCTCCAGTTATTCTGGAGCTTGGATTAGAATGGACCCAGATTTTCCTGTGTCACCAAAAACAGTTAGTGCAGATGCAGAGCCTTGTAAAATATGCAATGATCAGGCAGCAGCTCCTAGGGTGTGAATGTGGTGTGGGGAGGAGAGTTATGCTTCAGATACATTTATTTAGTTTCAGCTTAAGAGTGTACCATGATGAAATCATCTGCTAGGTATTCCCCTGTGTCAGCACGGACACTAAGGCGATGAAAATAACTGGATTCAAAGTAGATGCTTTTTATGGTCATGATGGTCCTTCATTCCCTAGGAGATGACTTTGTCTGCCTGTAAGCATTGCTAGGGGATTTGGCTTGACAGCAGAGCTGTAGCTTCCAGTGACTGTGGCTTTGGGAGTCCTGTGGTTGAGCAGTTGGAGCGTGTTTTCACTTGGTGTGGAGCCTGCTGGCTCGTGTGAGGTTTGCAGCTCCCAGTGCAGGTGGTGTGATGAATACACTTGCTGTCACACCTTGGGTTTCCTTCTGAACCCTCCGTTTCTCAGCCTGTCACCGTAAGCTAAAACCAGCCTGGGCCTTGTGTTTGTGGAGGTATTAATGTGCGTTAACTATGGAGGGTCTGGATGGCCTCCAGGGACTAGGGATGCTTGGGGAAATACCAAAAGGAGAACATTTGGAACAGATAAATTCTGTTTCCCTGTCAGAGTCTCCCTGTGGAGAGCTTACTCCTCTACACTGATTCCCCAGCAGGACAATCTCCTGAATACCCGTGTAATTTTTTTATTAGCATCTGTCAGTGAAAGGGGGAATGTTTGGTGGCGGAAGCAACTGTTGCTCTTCATTTCAGGGTCTCCTAAAGTCACATTGCTGGCCTTGGTGCCATTCACAGTGTGCGTGGGATGTCTGTCCCAGTGGTAAAAAGCCAAGTGTGAGTTCCCCTTTCTGCCCCTCTCACCTCCCATTTTATTATTTCTTTCCATATTCATTAGAGCTCTGAAATAGTATACCATGGATCAAGAGGATTGAAATAATCTCATGTAGGTGGTGAAATAGATGGATGAGCAGTGGTAGGCCATTCCAGTGATTTGTGTGTTTCAAATACTGTCACAGGAAATAATTCATATGCTGGGTTTTCTAAATGTCTTTGTGAAACATTTGTTAAAAGGCTGCACAGTACACTGTGTCTAATTACTTGTCTAATTCATATTGTCTATATTGAAATTAGTCAAAGGCATGGTATTGTCTTGTTTCCTTAGCTTTTGGTGGGTTTTGGAGATGTAAAAAATGTATCTGCTGCTGTCTAAAGTCATTAAGGAGCAGCAAAACCTTCTGAGAGCCAGTGTTGTCAAATGTTTACAATTTCAGGTTTTGAAATGTTAAAGTTCTTAAAGAATTTCAGCTTTTATTAAAAAAAAAAATCTGGTCATTACGGTCTTGGAGAAGATTTTAAAAACACTAAATCCAAAGAGGTAAGAAATGAAAGAAAGACTTAAAAAAAGTTTCTGTCAGAAAAGCTTCTGGAGCCATGAGCCCTGAATTTTTGAAGTTCTGAGGTTGAATGAATGGACTGCTTTTCCCCTGTATCAACTAGGGCATGGCATAACTGCACATATTTTTTTTCTAGCTAGTTTTTGACAAATACCACACCCAAATATCTCCTCTGTTTCCTTTTACATTTTCACTGGGATATTTCTGAGCTAGACAGTTATTATGTCAGACCTCTCTCCTTACTCATGTTCCGTGCAGGTTTGATGATTCTGTTGCTCTTGGAAAGAAGTCCTTATTCTGATTTTCTTGCTACCCAGTTCAATGTGGTGACAGAGAGGGAAGTTTTAAACTCTGGCTGGATTCTCAAATGCTGGCTTGTGAACATTCTTTGTAGCCCAGATAACAGAGCTATTAAAATGATAAACAAACAGCTTTGGGATTAAGGCAGAAGAATGATCTGTGTCTTTAGAAGCCCTTTGTCTCCTGCCTGGTTGACTGGAAGTGTCTGTGTGGTCTGAAGTAAATTTCTCAATGAGTGTTTCAGCAGCTCCACTCAAAGGCTTCAGCCTCTCTGTAGGCATTTATAAGTAGACTATAATTTATTGTAGTTTTCAAGAGCTAGCAGCTGCCAGCTCAGGTTCAATGAGAAACCAATTTCTGCCACTGCCCAGTGGCAAATCTAATAGCCCGAGACTGGTAAGTGATAAGGGGGGCAGAGAGGCAGAAGAAACCGAGGGAATTTGCCCGAGGTCATTCTGAAGATGAGCAGTAACAACAGGCTAAGCACCTTGGTTCTTGACCTGCAACCTAGTGCTGTCATCCCTGTACTGTGGTGCCTTCTGCTCCTGCCAGGATACGGTGCTGGGATTTGGAAGACATTGCATTAAACTGTCTGGCTCCAGGAACGGCTTTTTTAAAGCACAGCTGATCCTTGAGAAGAAATGTCAGTGTTAGAAGTGACACCAAGTACTAACTCTGATCCAGTGAAACAGTATCTAAGAAAATTTCAACCTCAGTGCTCAGTGATGACTAGATAATTCATCATGCTTTATTTTGCATAGTCTTTCACACAGGCTGATTCCCTCTACGTGTGCTTCAGAAAGTTAAATAACAGTTACACGGACAATGACAGTGCAGGGAGAAAGAAATAAAGGAGAAAAAGACACAAGAAGAATCCTCTGAGGAGAACTGGGAAGTGACGGAGTTAATGAGCCAAAGAGAGATTGGAGCAGGCTGTTTTATCAGGATTTGTAGAAAGGGTTTCCATCTCAACATAAATAAAAATCCAACACGTGGTCGAGTTATCGTTTAAGATAAACTTAAAGTAAAACGCCTCCTGACTGAGATTTTTTTAAAACTTTTTTTTGCTTTAGTGTCTCCATTTTCCTAGCGAGGAGGGTTTCTAACTGCCCGACGGGATGTGCTTGCCATTGCAGGTTCTGAGTCTGCTCCTCCGCGTGGCACCTTGGAGTTTCTAGCTGGCACCATTACCTCCAACGAGTGGAGTTCTCCCACCTCCCCTGAGGGGAGCAACGACTCGGGGGGCAGCGAGGCCTTGGACAAACCCATCGACAATGACGCCGAGGGCGTGTGGAGTCCGGACATCGAGCAGAGCTTCCAGGAAGCGCTAGCCATCTACCCGCCATGCGGCCGGCGCAAGATTATCTTGTCCGACGAAGGCAAGATGTACGGTAAGGAGAGACAGAGGGCACAACACAGCGCCCCAGGCAGCCTGCCCTGCGCACCCAGCGATGCTCTGAGTGAATTCCCTTCTCTCAGGTGTTCCCAGGCTGGTGCTGATGGTTGGCTCGAGTTGTAGTTAGGAAGACTGGTGTGAAGATTTTGACATTCACAAAGGAGGCAGAGTTATAGGTATCTGTTTCAGGGGACTATCAATAAGGTAGATCTCAGAGCTGAGCATGCTACTGAACTCATCTTTATATATAAATATATATAATCTAATGTCTTCATGGTGTGACAAAGCCTATCTTTTATGGTATCTCTTGCTGCTGTCTTCACTGTTCTTGTTGGAGGTAAGAATAGGGGTAATGGTCTGTATGTCTGGTGCTACAGGACAGAAGTTCACCTCCTGAACCCCTGAATGGCTCTGCTGGTGTGCAAACCCCTAGTTTGTTTACTAGCTACACTTTTCAGATCTTAAGAAGGGCAGAAAGTTCTGTGTACTCCTTTTCATTGTAGTTTGCCTTCTCATAGCCCTGGTACAAGTATCTTTCACCTGTGGGTTCTTCTCATCTAGCTAACCAGATACCCAGCCCTGAATACAGAGAAGCTCTGGCTAGCAGCTGCAGCAGAAGTCAACTTTATATGTGGTAGACATACTTTTGAATTGGATTTTTGACCTTTTCCACACTTAAAATTTCTCTTTTGATTTTGTTCACTAAAAGCTGGTCTGGCTTGGATTCTCTAGCTGAGTATTGCGAGAAGCCACCTGGTACTTCTGTGACTAAAAAGCAAAGCAAAGGCTGAATGCCCAGTATTTGGTTTTAAGTCCCAAGGTGGACAGTTTCTCAGAACACTTCTACTGTCAGTGCTTGCTTTTTTTTTTGTTATTTTCCCCCCATCCGTTGGAATCTGCCTGACTTCACCGGCCCTATCATGGGATGCTCCGTGCATGCCCCGGAGCTTCCGAGTGAGCACTTCACAAGTCATTCTGCAGGTTTCTGTTCACCCATCAGGCCATTGTTCCCTGAGCAAGGGAATAGATTGCTCTGACTGTGGGAGCGTGGGTGGGGTCTTGTTTACATGGCCTTATCTACAGTGGATGGTTTTACTGGGTACATACATCATTGTATCTGGGAAGAGCAATATAGGTTGGGTAAGGCTGATCACCTTGAGGCTAGTCTAGGGCCAGTATTCTTAGACAGACATCAATTCCAGCTCTGCTGGCGAAGATGTTTTTGTGGTTGTGCTATGGAACCAACAGGGGGACCTGATCCAGCTTAAAACTAACGTGGTCAGAAAGGGGGAAAAAAAACGAAATTTAATTGAGATACTGCTCAGCTGCTTGTGCTGGTGTTTAGAGAAAGGATGGTGAGATTGGGAATGAGCAGCCATGTCTGAGGTTAAAGTAAGACTGCTTCTTTAGGGACCAATGCTTGCTTAACGTGTTACTCAGACTAAAATATTACTTGAGAATCCACCTCATGGTTATTAAGCATGAGCTAGTGATGTGCTCCTTGTTGCTCTATATCTGCACTGCTTGTCATGATGGGTGACTTTTAAAATTACTGGTGAAAAATTACCGTTGTGTTTTAAGACTGTATTAATTTACTGAGCATTTTGCACGGTTCCTGAAGTATTTCAGCTTCTGAGTGAATGTGTCAGAGCAGAGAGTGGAAGACAAGAAAAGAAATCAGAGCAAAAGTGAAGTACAAAAGGCCACAGAAACCAGTGAGACTTAGCTGAGCCTGACTTAGCACGGATTGGTGTTAAGTGGAACCCATCTAGTTGACTGGACTGGTGAACTGCAGAAGGTAAATAACCCACTTGCAGGGTGAAAAGTTTAGGGTAAGCTCGGGGAGGAGAAATGAACAGCTTTTCTGCAAGCCCTCCCCCACTACTCCAAATGGGACAGTGTCCCTGCTTGCCTTCAGTGCACCTGTTCTGAGTGTGGACGGTTGGTTCAGCGTGCTCCTGACAGAACCCAGGCACTGATTTATGCCCTCCTTTGCTTACTCGTCTCCAGGATCCAGGCCAAGGAAGTGGGGCCCTGTCTGGGATCTATAGAAAGATATGACCAGGCAGGGAGAATAAATATAGTCCCTGATTTCATCTTCAGTACTCACAAGCCAGCTCGTGGAACAGGGCAAGCTTGATGTGGAGCTGGCCCTGCCTCTGAAGGGATGGTTATTTATCCACCCTGTGACCGACTGGCACAGAGCTCTCTGAACCAAGGGGTGAGGTGTTACAGAGAGCTGTATATGCCCCTTTCCCCAGGCAAAACTGGGACCATTTCACCGTTTCTCCTTGAGGAGTGGTTTGTGTGGTACTACTGTGTTGGGCAAGATGTTCTAGGTCTCAGAATCTCTCCTACGTGCAATTTATATGCTTCTCACCTTTTGTGAGGCAAGCTGTTGTCAGTTTAAAGTTGGCAGCTTTTAGCTGAAGTGCATTGAGGCAGTATAAAGAATTTGTGCTGTTTCACTTAAGTGCATTTAAAATTGTACAGAAAGGTGTGTTTCAGCCTCTACACAGCCCTCATGCTCATGTTTCCATGCCTCTTCAAAGTCGGCTCGTTTACAGCTCTTTGGACAACACTCTGCTGATTGCTGACTGAACATGATTCCATCTTCACACCAAAGTCAGCCAAGCTCTTCTCTGTACACTGATAATCTGTGTCTCGATTCCTTTGCTGCCTTTCCTTTCATTACCTCTTTCCCTCCTAGACACGTTCCATTTCTGCATGGAGGCAGCATCCTGCCCGAGTGAGCTCATGCCACAGCATGCTCTGGGTGCAAGCCCTCACTGGCCTTTCCAGCAGGCTTTGCTGACCACCTGCTTAAGGCACAGGCAGCTGTCTTGTCTGATATGGAATGCTGTCCTTTCTCCTAATCATTGTGTTGACATCAGAAGCGTTGAGTCTGGGGCACTTACTGCTCTGGTGCCTTCTGGTACCACTAAGGTCTTGCAGAATAATGTTACGAGTGTTGCCTGTGAGAACCACCGTGGGGGTACAGTATCACAAATCTGTCACTTCTGTTTTCCAACAATGTTTTTTTCCGTGGGAGCGATAATATCTAGCATTTGTACTACATTACCTATCACAGAATTAGGTGTTTGGTATCTCCTGGCATCTTCAGTACTGATTTAGAGAAAGGAGAGAGTAAAAGCTTAGTACCTTTGGGAGATTTGCATGGACATGCTAAATAGATCAAGTCTCCCAACATTACTGAGAGCAGAGAAATGAAAAATAGTAGCTTGCAAAATTATACTTATTTTGACATTACAAGAGAGACAGTAAGAGCTTTGAAGAAATGAATTATTGCCTTAGCTGTCCAGTGTTTCCTTCCACTGATGGAACACCTGGCTTGGAGCACCTTTTTGCAAGAGGGGCTAGAATTGGTGGCTGCTTGTTAGATGGCTGTTCTGAAAGAGTCACTAGTTTAGCAGCTGCTTTTCAAACAGCTCAGCCATTTCTGTGGTGAGCAGGGAGGGGCAGACAGCTGGGGGCAGTCATCCATCTCCCATGCTGGTGCCATCTGTTTTGTGAATTGCTGATAGGAAATACTTAAAGATGTCCAAAGCTTCGAGGCTGAGTGATAGAAGAAGGATAGCCAACCGTGTTACTAGTTAAAACCTGGAGCAGGCAGTGGAGCACAAAGACTTGGGTTTGCAACATGACTTAAGATGGGATGAAAGGTCAGTGTGATGCCAAAGCTACAGGTCACAGGTGGTCCCTCCCACCCCTGTTCTGAAATGACTCGGTAAATTTGCAGGATAATGCCTTTATCTCAAAGGGATAAGTTATCATTTTATGTTTTCCCTGACCTCAAAGACTCACTAAAAGTAGAACTGGAAAGCAAACACATAAATCTGAAAAAGCATAAAACATACGCTGCCGGTCCCAGTCCATAAACACTTCTCCTTGAGGGAAGGGAGGAGCATTGTTGCTATTTAAAATATGTAAACCTTCAAGGTGTCAGTCTTCAAATGCTTTCCTCTGTATTGTAGTTTAGCATCTTACCTGATGGTGTTTCAATCAAAGCTACTGGAACATGCTGAGAATGTGCTCAGTTGACACTGAACTGAATGTTCCAGGTAATTGCAAAATTTCTACTTCAGCTGTCATATCCCTCAGAGAGATACTTCTTAAGTTCCTATCCCTTCCATTAGTATGACCTAGTGAACTGTAAAACAGCCCTTTATCCCATGGTTTTGGAAAAAAAAAAAGGAATCTCCTATTTTAAACACTAGAAGACAAGACGAAACTTTGATTCGTGGAGAGCTGGTCAGGATGCAGACTTTGCCCTCCCCTCTGGTGGTAGGTGTAATGTTTTTGGAGTTGCTCAATAACGAGGTTTTGTTTCACTCAGTCATCTTTCAACTTTGCTTTCGTGTGGCTCTGGTTCTTTGTTGTCGACTAGACAAAGCCAGACTTCTGGAGACATTAGCAGTGGGTTAAATTTCTGCTGGAGTTTGTCATGCTTTTCCTTCCATCTCCTTTGTAAGTCAAGTTTATGGTTCTTTGTGTTAAGCTCTTATGTCAATTTAACTGGTGTTCTCTCCATGAAAGCATAAAAAGAAATATTCTTCCATGAATTCCAAGCATTTCTTGAATATTGAGAAATTTGCTGCTTTTGAAATACCAACCCACCAGAAATCTTCTTGCAGTTAATAGTACTGGCTGTGGCATCTTTCCTTAACATGCTTAGTACTGAACATAAATTCAGTAGCAATTTTATGGTGTACTACATGTTATCAAAACCATTGTGACTCCTTTTGGGGGGGTTTCATTCTGTTGTTTCAATAAAGGGCACATACTTTTTCCTGTCCCTTTTGATTTTTAGCAGTTTTGTAGCCCCATGTTTATCTATCAGGCTTTAAAAAAGTGAGCTGTGTAGTATGACATTTTTCTCACTGTATATGTCTGCAGCCACAGAGTTTTCATCATGTTTTAGTGATTTCCTTCATTGGCTACATTGCATTTCCCTTATGGCTCTTCCACTGACTTTTTCACTTTTAAATTTCAAAGTTTTAGTAATTCTCCAAGTTAGGAGTTAATTTGTAGTGGTCTTTTGTCAGAAGGGCACTTGGTCTGTTTTTTTTTTTTCACTGTAGATTACACATCTAGTTTAATTGATTTCTAATGTGGTAGGCCAGCTTCTATGTTTTGTAGGTATATCCACTCACCTGCCTTTTAACTGAGGGACTGTATATTTCATCTGTCAGCATTATCCCTTGTTGCGAGTTATTATTTTGCTTCTGCTCTTCTGGATAACTTTACACATTTCCAGTGGTTTTCTGAAAAGTTTAGTTGAAAAGCTGTAGCATTCTTTTACATTTTAAAATTCACTTCATTCTTTCACAATTGGGTTCAATACTATCAGTTGCTGATTTGCTCTTACAAATACCAAATGTTTATTAATACTTAAAAATTCAGATTGAATTCAAAATCTGGGAACGAAAACCAGATATGGAAAATGAAAATTATTAATGCCCGGTGGTGACTTGGGTTTCTTCTTTCTTTAAAACAAGTGCATGTAAAGCTATCTTCTGGACAGGTTTCTGCAAACACATTACCAAAAAGATCTCAAAAACATGGAGTGAGTTCTGAGAAGAGCAAGCATACCAGACTTAACATTGAGCCCTGGGAGTTGAAGGGACTGATTTAGGAGGAAAGATTAAAGTAGCTAAATATACATAGCTTGGCTAAGTGATGACTGAAAGGTGGAGGGTGGGGGGACACATAATAACAGTCTAAAAATATTTGAAGGGTGTTAACATTTAGGAGGGAGAGGGATTTTATGTGGAACATGTGAGCATGACTAGGATTAATGGGGGAGAAAGAAAGAATATAGGATGGATATCAGCAAAGACTTCAGGACACCATGGTGCTCAGTGCTGAGGGATCTCTCTCCTCTGAAGAGCTAGAATGGAAATGCTGTTGTTGGGGACTTTTAAAATTGTATCAGACAAAACTATAAGGATTGTATTTGTGAAACCAGTCCCAAAGAATGGGGTGTGTGTGTGTGCATGTGCGCATGTGTATCTGTGTTTTACATGAATGAGAGGAGGATTCCAGATGGGAAGTGCTGTGGTTTTACACAGGAAACAAGAGAACAGTGGGCATTAGGTGGCTTTACACTGTAAATGTCTGCATGTTTTTGTAAATTGTTAGTATTGTGATTCATACTACCTGTGGCTTTGTGACATGAGTATGCTTATAAGACTGATTGACGCAGGAACCCTTCCTTAGGTCTGAAAGAAAAAGAGCAGACTTCTAGATAAATTCCAGGAGTGCTTTCTCAGTGTTTGTCTTCTGTCAATCAGCCAGACATTGAGTAGAGAAGGATGACAGCATTTCTCAAGAAAGGGTGTGCATATACATGGAGGGAGCTGATAACGTCAATATGCAGATCTTGTGGCCAATATGCAGATTGTGTGGAGACCTGGCACAGGATAAAAGGAACTCCCTTACTTCTACAGTGCAAGTAAGAAAAACCTATCACGTGAACTTTCTTTTAGAAAGTCTCTTTCAAAGGCAGTCCTTACTCCTTAAGCAAAACCAGTGTGAGACAACACAACCTTTCCATTTTCTAGCGCCCAAAGTGAAGGGAAGCTGCTTGGTCAGAAAAAGCCAGCATTACAGCTAAAAGGACAAGCAGTATTCTCATTCATGTAGGATCCAGATAATGAGCACAGGAGAACTAGGGCTGTCTATTGGTTTAAACAGTTGCTCATTAGCTAATCCATAACAAACCCTGTATTGTCTGTGTGTGGTGAAGATCTGGGCAGCAAAACTGGGAAGGCTGTGTGCAGTTTGTGCCCAGACAGATGGTCTTGTAAATCTGTTGGTCAGTGGCAGAGCTGACTGAAACCTCTGGGGCCTGGGTACACCTGCTGCTGGAGGGTGCATAGCCAGCAGCTGTTGCTCATTGCTGTCACCTTGAACTTGTGACCCATCTTCTGGGTACTCCTTCACATTCTCAGAGTCTCACTCCATGCACACGAACAGCCAGAGTCTTGCTCTGTCTCTGGCTGCTTGATCAGGAAATGACACTGTTTTCAAGGAAAATGCCTTTAGAATCACTCTCCTTTCCTCTTGGGTTTGGCTTGTACAATAGTTGCAAATGCCTTTCCAGGAGCTTCGGTCGGAGTCTGTGGGCAGGAGGGCAAGGAGCGCAACCAATGCTTGGTGAGGTAACTCAATAGCAGTGCCCAAGTTGTTGACTGCAAGTGCTGCAGACACAGGCCCGTTTCTAAGCATGGCAGTGTTACAGGGCAACACATGAGCACGTGTGACATTCAGCTCACTGTTTCTTTCAACCCTGACTGGGGATTATGAGCGTTCCTGCACATAAACACGGCATCATCGTCTTTAGTTGTAGAATCACAGAAAGTGGTGCTGGGAGAGACCTTCAAAAATCATCTCATCTGCTCCTGGGCCCAGAGGCAAAGCCAGCTCTGCTTAAGCTGTTCATGTCTAGTCTGATCCTTTATGGCTAAAGTTGGGGGAAAGTGATTTGACAAATCTAGATATAGAAGCTTTCATCCCGAAGGTAGCTGAAGCACCTAGATATGTGCAAATTTCCTTCTGGATCCATGTGTATTTTTAGGTACCTGTGCAGCTTAAATAGTTTTATCATCCTCGTGTTTCCGCACTCCTGCCTGAATCATGGTTGCCCCGTTATCTATCAGACTTATGCTGTAAATTCAGTCAGGCAACAGGTACTTAAAGAATCTGGAACAGAATTGTTCCGGTGTTGGGAGAAGAAAGCGAGCAGGGTGGGAAGGAACAGGGAATATCACAAGCCACTGTAAGGAATTTTCATGGTCTTGGCAGAATTCGGCTATTACCCAGACCAGTCCCTGGGTGGCTATGCAATTATTTAATTTTCAGGAGTGTCCAGGCATTTGTTTAAGCTGAATCTACAACTTAATGGCTTTAAGTGATCAAAAATCCCTCTAAATTATGATGGCACAAACCGAAGTTGGGTGGTGGCAGCCATTCCACTTCAAAATATCAGTATTCATTTATTCATATAATGCAAGAACAGTCTCTGGGTTCTTCTGCTCTCCTTGAGGCTGCTGTGTAATTCTCAGTCGTTTGGCTGGGACTGGGTTGTGGTGTAGTCTTAGGTGCTAAGTGAAGCAGTCGTGACTCCTCAGAGGACTGAGCCAGACCAGACCAGACCAGACCAGATGCCCTGAGAACGGCATGGTCTGTGCTGGTCGGGCAGCAAATGGCTGCACAGATCTCACAGACACCTTTCAGCTCTAATTTCTGTTGTAACTGAAGCTTTGAGTGCTTGGTCAGCCTGTCACCTGGGCACATGCACAAGGTTAGCACTTGGGGCAGAAGTCTGCCAGAAACTCTGTACTGTTGGTGCTGGCAGGGGCAGCTGACCACAAAGTCAGGAGAAGGGCTGAAGTTTTTGCTATCCCTTTAAGAGACAGCATCACTGAGAATTGCTTTCAGATGTCCTACAGTTATTGGAAGATACTGAAATGAGCAGACATTTATCGATCTAAGCTAGAATTTAGCAGATGTCCAGCTCTGTAATGTAGAACTTGGACTGATGGGAACTGGAAAATGCTGTTAGAGTTTAACATTGGTTTCAGCGCTACCCTCGGTTGTCAAGTTTCTCTGAACCCAGGCTTTGGTGAGTAAAGTGTCTTTGTGCCTCTATAAGGTCATTCTCAGGTGTCCCAAGAGACTGAAAGCTGTTAGTTTGACATGCCTTTCCATGTAGGATTGTTATTGGCTCTTTCAGGTGTTATCTGATACACTCCCTGGTGTGTGAAGGACTCGTGTTACTATATGCAGCTGCTTTGGTGTCATTGTGGGATTTCCCAGCCAAACTGAATCTAAACATTTTCTGTAGGATTCTTATCAGTCTTGACTCTGGGAAGTACCGGAACAAGTCCCAGCTCTGCTCCTTTTGCAGCCCTTAACGTGTATATGGGAGAGTACTTATTGGATGGATTAACTTACATTTCTGTGGCCTGAGGCGATAATGTGGGAAAACACAGCTGATGAGGACATTGAATTAATGCACTGAAAAGCACTATTAAAGACTGAGGTGTGGTGAAGAGCTGCATAGCCTGGAGCTTCTCGTTAGGCTGATGGGGAGCGACTGGACTTCTGCCTGCATACATTGCTGTACCTTAGTAAATGCTCATCGTTACAAGGAATAACTCCACATGCCCTTGGGGCAGTAATTAGAAGGCAGTTTAACGCTGTTTAGCCTTTAGACAAATGATGCAAGCACAGGAAGTGCCTTGCCCATTTTCTTACCAGCCTGTTTGTGTGAGGGTTAGGTGGATTACAGTTCCAGGCTATAGTTTCTCTGGCGGCAAAACTGGTTTAAGGAGTTGTGCACCGATTCTTTCTCTGTTCTCTTTGCTGTGCCAATGCCGTGGTTAATGTGACCACAGAATGAACTAGTTCACCAATCCAATTAAAAAACAGGCTGATGGGAAAAACAAAACAAAACCAACAACAAAATCCAAATGGGGACGGGGAGTTTTATTTCTTAATTATTGGTAATTAGAGTGGTGCATGTCAGTCTTTCCTCCCCTGTCACCCCTCCCCTTTTCCCATCAATTTAGTTGGTACAGCTGCACACAGCGGTTGATGGAATGTTGCAGGAGGAGGAATGACCAGCTAAGGAGAGGGAAACCTCTTCAGATTGTTCTGTTGATGAAAAATTTGTTGCTCTAACTACACCCATGGTGACTGACTTTTCATTTATCTCCAGTACTTTTTTGGAACCAATAAGAAGCTTCCCCAAACCTGCAGGGTCTGTAATTGTTATCCCACAGCCAAACACTTTGTGTGAAGCATCTTAAACTGACCACTAAGAAACAATAGTTTCTAGAATTGAGGCTGTGCAGTGGCAAAGGAGAGGAGTAATCACTAACCTTTCCAGCAAAAGACCTTTTACACAAGAGAGGGTTTCAGTGTTTAGACCAGTTAGTAAATAGACAACTGAGTTTTATGACCTCAGACAGATGAATCACCCGACTGCCATGTGAGGTGCATTTTGCCCAGCAAATAAAGCTTTGGCTTTGTCATTTCAGAAGAGGAAGGAGCTCAGAACTTGCACAGTCAAATTATAAAAACAGGTATTTTGGAGAAGAGCTGACTGTGATGGTGCTAATCACTTCAATATTGTGTTTTCAGGCTTCTGACTGTTTTGATAGTTTTCAGAAGTATTGGCTCATCCTTCTTTGATTCTTTATCTTAAAATCCCCTTTCTGTAGGGCCTGCATGAGCTCAGAGAATCCTTGTGTAGAAGGTTAATCCTGAGAAAATTCAAGCATGGAATAAATGACCAGAGTGAGGAAATTTTCTTCTCCCAGCTGAAAATAAAATTAATTGGTGTGTGTAACTGTGCTATGGGAACTCGAACCTGACTGTTGGGCACTGAAGTTCTGCACTGGTGGGGTGAAAGATGTCAAAGATAGGATAGGTCAGTGCCATAAAATGCAGTATGGTTTTCCATGGTCCCTTTCCTGGGAAATGATCATAGTATAATGGTCATAATGGCGTACTAAGTTCCATTATTGCCTCTTGAGTAGAGGAACCAAACAAAATCTTCTCACCAAGGCTTTGGTGAGGAAAATGTGGTTTCTGATGAAAGGAAAGTCTTAATAAAGGTAGCATTAAAACTAGATTATATCAGTAAAAGTTGGATGTCTGTGCATCTTGAGGAAAAGATGGGATTAACCATCAGAAAGACAAAAATGTAGTTTCTGACACATGCAGCCCTCTTTCTGGAACAGCTGATGTCCTGGAAGACATTTAGCATAGCTGGGAGGAGGAAGCAGTGGAATGAGAGATGGGCAGTAAGGCTGTGCAGGGAGCTACGGATGGGGCAGACCCCAGTGGCAATTAGTCCCATATGGACATGCAACCCCACACTGCTTTAGTCTAAAAAGTGTCTTTCTGGTAAGACTTGGTTGGCAGTTAGTTTTGCTTTGTATGCACAGAGAAACACTGACATTTGGTGGACAAATGAGGTGTCCTTACCTTCCCTCTTTTGTCTAGATTTATTTGTCTGATGCACACAGTTCATTATGTTTATGTTGATTGTTACCAACAGTTAATTAAATAAGTTCAAGGAGACTGTCATGTCCCAGGAGATATCATTAAGTGACACAGAGAGATTGAAATGAGAGTTGAGATGGCTTTCTTGACCTCCCTTTGATAAACCTTTCACTGGATACAGCTGGATAGTTGCTTCTCTTACAGAACTACTTAGAGGTAGTTGCAAATGTTTGCTTTGGGTACAGAAAGATACAGAATCTGCCAAGAAACAGGTATTTCCATGCCTTTTCCCACTGAAAGGATTTTGCAGACATCACTGAATTCTTTGATCTCACTTTGTTTGGCAACAGGTGTGTGAGGAAGTGTAAGTCTTAAAGAGATACTGCTTACAAGAGGCAGAAAAATTAATATACTTTTACTAAGAGAAAGTTAGCATGAAGCTTTGAGGTAGGGCTGGAAAATGCTTTCTATGGTGATGGGAATTCCCTTGATTATCCCCCTTCCTTACAAGAGGACACTTCTCTGCTGTTATATTCAAAGGTGCACAGGTGTAGAATGGAGAATCCAAAAGCCTCCTTACTCACTTCTCTTCGGCAATTCCTTCCTGGATAACTCCTGAATGCAAAATTTTGCAATTTAGTGTAAGATGGAATGGGAGCCAAATTGCTGCCCTTGGAAATTTATCTGTTGAGAGTAAGAGGTAAAGAACATAAGAGAGTATCTCTTGACTGCTTCTTTTTGTGCCACGCTTGCAAGGGGAAGGCTCCAGGGAGGATAAAGGTGCTGTGCCACAGTTGGAATGTTGGCTGGAGCTTCGTGAAACCCAATGCGCGGTTTCGACAGAGGAGTCACAACTGTTGGCAGGTTCTGGTGACCATGGCAGACCTCAGCGGGAGTTATTCTAAGAACACAACATATGATCAGATTACTGAGGGACACTTTACATGGCTCTAAAAAATGAACCATCTGACGGTTTATGACAGCTCTGCCCGTTCCAGCCAAGTGAGGGGTGCTCTGCTCTTTGCTGACCCTGCAGCCAGGGCTGTGAAACAAAGAAGGTGCCTTCCAGAGCCTGTGAGCCTACAGACTTCCAGCCACATGGTACCTGCTTACATCTAACTACTGATAGAAAAACAAAAGACATTTAGGTTTTGCTTCTCTTGCAGTTTTGATTCATGGTAATTTAATAGTGCCTTGCTGCAGTTTACTGGGCTTGGCAATTTACAAAGTTCTATATTTAGTAATCCCTGTGATGAATGTCTTTGTAGAGTGATCTGTTTGTTTGTTGGTGGTTTTTTTTTTGTTTGAGTTTTCTTTTTTTTTTTTTTTTTTTTGTGCTACCAGTACCTTTATTAGCTTAATATAACCTGCCACTTTTCTGTTTTAACCTCACTGTGAGGACACACTTCTGGAACAGGGAAACCGTATGAGAGATATTAGCAAATTGGAAGTGAATTCTAAAACTGGAAATTCTGATGATCCACAATTAAATGCTCTCTGTGTGGAGTTTCTTTCTAGAGAATTTCGGTACTGGCATCTAATATCTGCAATTTGTACAACAATTTCTCCTCCCACTAGTCTTTTTTGGTGAAGTACATGGCCTGAGAGAACTTTGCAGTTTTTGCTGCTGCTGTTGTCAAAGACAAACAGTTAAATGCACACTTATGGAAATACCTCCCAGTTTCCCAGGCTTGGCTGCAGTTTATTGTCTCTCCTCCCTGCTTCCTACTCTGTTTCCCTTCTTTTGTTCTCTCTAACACTCAGTCCCTCTTAATTCCTTTGATGAGATGCTGGGTGACGCAGGAGATTGGCATCGCTGTGTAAAGGTCTCTTTCTGCCAGTTCCTGCTTTTTTTTTCGTTTTGTCTCGTTTCCCCTCTGGTGCTCCTTGTTTTCTAGCTGCTTCTCTTCCCTGCATGGGTTTTCAATGGGCTGCAGTCCTTTCAAGGTTGTCTCTGCTCTGGCGTGGGTGCTGCAGTTGCCTCAAAATGTTCTTCTGTCATGGAGCAACTTTTTCCAAGATTACTTTCCCAGCCACATCCCCAGGAATGTTCCCTACCACGTCTCATTTTCTTCAAATTCATCTTCTTACATATCTTATATTTCTCCTGTGTGTTCTCATGTCTCCTTTTGTGGTTCCTTTTGTGTCTCCTCATGTGTCTCCTGTCCTTACTGGCTCTTGCCCTTTCCAAAACATGTTTGAGCAAAGGTAGCTTGTGCTCCTCTGACTGGTTGAGGATTTGATGGATTGACTGTTATTTTCATCCAGTTTGGGTGTGGCTGGAATTGACTGTGACTGGCACAGAGCTGTTCATGGCATCCTTTCATACAGATTACCCCTGCAACCCCTTGCTGCTGAAGCAGAATAGTGTTCTGTCAGACTGTTCAGTCTCCAGAATTTCTTTGCTGAATTGGAAATGCTACAAATATGAATTTTCTTCATAAAATTTATTGTGTATGCTTGAGAATCCATTGAAATTAGTTTTGCAAGGATGACCCATAATTGAGCCAATGTCTGGAGAGTTCCCATGTGTTCAAATTTTCAGTATAGCCTGACACATGCCCTTTAAAAGTTTGCCTGCAATTCTCCACATCCACTTCTTCTCGAGGCTAGTTTTTCCTCTCTTTTCCACTAACTCATTCCCCTTCCCTCTCAAAGGGTCCTCTTGTTGCACAAAAATTTTCCTTCTTCTTTCTTTACAGGTAATTGGGTTTGAGTGCCTTGTTCTGTTCAGCGCATTTCCCACTTCTAGTGTGTTTCAAACAGTTCTGAAACTTCTTATATGTCGGCATCTGTTTGAGGAGAGTCACTTCAGTTGCTTCTTACGTTTCAGCTTGGATCCATGTCTAAACAGATGTAAGCTTTGAGAAGCCATAAATATTATTGTTGGCAGTAGAGGAAGGTGGTGTGGATATGTGTCGCTAGTAATTGGTCTCGGCTTTGTAAAAATGGTTTGCATGGGTTGGAAGAGCAGCAAGGTGGCAGAACAGCATCTGCTCCCACCAAACTCCCCTGGGCATGACACTGTGCTAAAGCAGAAACTGTGGGAACTTGAAGAGGTCAGTGCTTACAGGGCAGGGCATTGTGTTTCTGGCACAGACACAGTTCCTAATTTGTGTTTACAGGAGCTGGAGCTGATTTCTCAGCTACAGACCTGTTTCTTCTCCCAGGGGAATAAGGGGAACTGCTATAATGACACCATTAGGAAAAGATTAAGATCTGTACATGTAAAATGCTTTCCCATCCCTGTGTGTGCATTGGTTGTGTTTCATGAACATGGCCTAACTGCAGTCATGGACATTTGCATTCTTCTATTTCAGAAACAGATGGAATTAAGGGCTTTGCAAGTCCTTCCCTAAAGGATCGAGTGGTTAATTTCAGCATAGTCTGTCCTTGCATACATTTCACTTCAGGGTTGAGTGAAATAAGGGTTTAAAATAAAAACAAGTTACAGCTTTTTCATGGACTATTAAACTACTGGAATAGTTAATACTGATAGTTTAATACTGATTTCACTGCTTGCCTTTTGATGTCCGTGATGTCCTAATGTACTAGTTCTCTGCCCAGACTTTCCACAGACAATGCTGGGGTTTTATAATTTTGTTATAAATAAACTTCGCAAGAGCTGTGGCTTTGTTTCCTAGTTCATTCCTGCTTCATTCTGCAAACACTTGCAGCCATATCAGGATGTCTCACAGCCTTGCAGCTCCCATTCCCAACTTTTTATTGCAGTACTATCTTGCTACTACTGTGGTCACCACAAATGTGTTATTTTGTAGAGCCTCCTCTTTTTCTGTCATGTTTTCTGCCTTGAACCAGCTTAGAGTCAGATATGTAACTGCTGCCTTTCTGTTTCTGCTCTTCATTCCTCCACCTCCAGAAAGAGAATAAAATCTGTGTGACTGCTTAGATTGGTACATGGGAGCCAGTGTAATAAACCTGGATAGTCTGCCTGCAGGAGCCTGAGAGCACTTGCAATTCACTTTATCATATGGCACTGATGAATTCTGTGTAGTTGTTTCCATGTGCTTCCCCGCTGTTGTTTGTTTGCTTGGACATAGTTACACACAATGACAGGCTTCTTTTGCTTGGAAGGGATCTCTTCAGACTGCCAGGTCTGGCCCTTCTGCTCAAGCAGTGTCCAGTAGGTTGTGACTGTCCTCCAAGGATGGAGACTACAACCTCTCTGGGCAGCCTGTGCCAATGTTTAACCACCCTTTATAGTAAAAAAAGTTTGGGTTTTTGTTACTGTTGTTTGTTTGTTTGGGGTTTTTTTTTGTTGGGTTTTTTTTGTTTTATTTTTAGACAGCATTTCATATGTGTTAATTTGTGTCAGTTGTTCCTTGTTCTATCACTGGGCACTACTGAGAGGAAGGTGGCTCCCTTTTTCCCTTCATTGCCTCCCATCAGGTATTTATTTTACTATTATTGATTAAAAACTGCCCCTGAGTCCTCTCCAGGCTGAACAGACCCAGTTCTCTCAGCCTCTCCTCATAGGTAAGATGCTCCAGTCTTTTAATAATTTTTGCTGACTTTTTGCTGGACTTGCTCCAGTATGTCCACACCTTTCTCATGCTGAGGAGACCAGAGCTGGACTTAGTACTCCAAATGTTACCTCAACAGCGCTGAGTAGAGCTGAAGGATCACTTGCCTTGACCTGTTGACAACTGGGATTTGCCATAAGGGTGCATTGCTGGCTCATTGTCAGCTGGGACCCCATCCATCCGTTCAGCCAATTTTTATCAACCCCTTTGTCCACTTATCTGGCCCATATGATGTCAGTTTGCCTATGGGGATGTTATAGGGGACTGCTCCTAAAACTCAGACTTCTGCCATGTGCACTAATAAGTTCCTTTATAAGAAAGGAAAGAGTGTGACAGAATCATCCTGCTGCTGCTCTCTATAGATACACAATGGAATTACCTGTCTTTTTTGCTGGGGTCATTGCTTTCTAAACTTTTATTTGCATTATTTCTCTGTTCCAGGCCGAAATGAGTTGATTGCCCGCTATATTAAGCTGAGAACAGGGAAAACACGCACAAGGAAACAGGTAAGTGTACAGTTTTCCCTGTAAGCATTAGCTTCTTTGGACCACTAGAGATTATTAGGGCTAACAAGAACAAATTCCTTGCTGTTCACTTGTTGGTAGTTTCTGGCTTTTTTGGAAAGAGCTTGCTGTGCTGAGCTGGTTAGTAAGAATGCCAGGAAGAGTCAGCTTAGTAGGTTTGTAATGCTCATGTCTCCCAATCACATTGTAACCCACAAATTTTTCTACTGTTAAATAGTGTGATTTTATTTGCTTGGCCTACTAATGAATGTTTCCAGGAACATCAGTGGTTCTCTGCATGAAGATTCCTTGTTCAGCCCAGGCAGACAAGACAGCAATGACGATTTTGAAAATGCCTGGCACACAAGATGAAAAAGGAATCTTTGTAATTTGGGAATGAATATCCAGGCTCTGCTGGACAAAGCACTGAGCAGCCTAGACCTGCCTTAGATGGCCCATCTTTGCTGGCCCTCCACCCCATTTCATGGCACTGGAGTTATGCTCAGAAAAGCAGCTCGTTGTTATCTCCAGTCCCTCCTACCCCCAACCCTAAATAACTGCCTAAAGTATGTTTACTTCTACAAGAAGCTACCAAGTATTCCTCTGGAATGAAGATGGAATTTTGTCTTTCAATGCAGGTATCTAGTCACATCCAGGTCCTGGCAAGGCGGAAAGCTAGAGAGATCCAAGCCAAGCTCAAGGTATGATGGGTATCCCTTAACATATCACACAAGCCCCCCCCACCAGGTCAGCTTATTCCCTCTATGAATAACCTTAAAAAAGCCTGAGATTAGTCACTGGACTGTAGTAAGCTGGAGAGGAAAAGGTTCTTCCCAGGAAATGTTGTGCAAACATTCATTATTGTTGAAGCTCTGTGACGTCTGGAGCAATTCTATTTAAAGAATAAAGAAACAATAACTTTTTAAATTTTATGTGTCTTATTTCTACCTCCGGTTTATGCTGTTGTCATTCAAATCTGAAAGACCCTTAAGACTCAGGAGTGTGCAAAGAGTGTTTACCTGAGGAGGAGGGGTTTATGGTTACAAATGCTGACCAGTAAGCAGTCCCTGGTGTTGTGGTGGCCTTGGGAAAAGGTAGCCTTACAGTTATTAGAGCACCAGCTTCACCTCTGCTAGAGGTGGTAATGTGGAGTTGTCCACTGAGAGGAAGCAATAAAGCCAGCTGGCATCTTCTCAGGTAAAATGGTGCCAACTGAATAGACTTTGCTCCTTGATTAATTCAGACCTGATTTGAAGAGGCCTGAGCTAATGAGAAAGTGGTTGAATACTTGCTTGAGAAAAGCTGTGTTTTCCTTTCCATAGGAAAAGCTCCGAGATTGCCCTAATGAACCTCTTGACATTTATTTCCACTCAGATTTGATGCAGGGAAATGGTTTATGTGCTCAGGCTGAATTGCCAGAAATGTTGAGAAGGTCAAGTTTGTATGTGACAATTGCACAAGAGGGTGTCCCCTCTTAGAATGTGAGCTACCCAGAAAGGGCCTGCTGAGCAGGATGTGGGGTCTGGGCCTTGTTATGTTTCACTGAGGCAGCCAGAGAAGGAAGATGAGTGCTGACCTTTCTGTTTGGTATGGCCATAAGTAATCTGGAAGGAAGAGAGTTTGCTTCCCTGATCTTCCATGCTTCAAGTGATAATAACCTTGACAGCCCAGTCTGTCCCTGACTGCTGAGGGGATGGCTGTTAGTGTGTGCTTCCTCTTGGCTGTCTGGGCAGCTCCTCACTGGGCACCAGGGCAAATGGACTGTGCTGGGAGTGAGCTGTTGGCACTTGGTGTTGCCCAGTGCTGACGTGCATGCAGCTCTATTGCAAGCAGTGATTGCCTCTAAGCCATGACTGCACCCCCCACATCCCAGCCCCATTTTAGAAAGCTGTGCTGTGTCTTTTATTAGCCTGTTGTGCTTCCAGCTGCTCTGATAAAGAGAAGGAGGCACAAATTACAACTATCTAATTCAGTGCACCCAGGTAGGGCTGCCTAAGCTTGAAACCTGTGGTGCTGTTAAGTGGTCAGTTCAGGTGGAGGCCTGCTGGAGAGGCAAGTTAGAGCGAGCGGGAAACAACAACTGCCCGGGGTGTTAAAAGCCTCACTGCTGCTTACATCTGTAACCTTGATTCTGTTCCTCGTGTGTCACAGCTCTGGGGTTGGGCATGATTGAAAAGCCAGTCAGCCGAGCCTGTTTCCACTTAGCTCACAGGAGCTGGCCGGTTTTGTTCTCAGGGAACAACAAAGGTGTCTCGGGGAGCTCCATGGAGCCATTGGCTGCTGTCCTTTTACACCACCCAGGCCATGCTGTGAGCTCTGCCCAGCTGCCTGCAGAGAACCCTTCCCCAGGACCAGGCTGTTCCTTTCTGCCTGCAGTGGCAAGTTGGGAGCACTGATTCAACTCATTTACTTCTTTGCTTTCGCTGGCCATTTCCACAGAGCAAGGAAATGAAACCACAGAAACTGCTGCCCTTCTTCCAAGGTCCTGCTGACAGCTGTGTGTTCTCCTAGCACTGTTCATTTTCCATAGCAAGTACATGTTTTCATATTTATATTGTAGAGATCAGAGCAGCTACATGATGACTTTTCAGAGCAGTCACTGCAATGCTTCCGTCTCCACACAAACTGTTTTTTTTAAAAAACTTTAAACTTCTTTAAGTGTGCACTGTGTCTACAACAGATAGAGGTGGGAAATAGGGTAAAGCTTGAAGAAGACTCTGTTCCCAAAAGTCAGTAGTTTTTCCATGACCTGGGTAGCTAATAGATGTCATGTGCACTAAGGAAAAAAGTGGGAAATGGTAGTATTATCATCACCGTCATAATCACCATCATCATTATTATGTGTTTAAAGAATAATAAAAGAAAATGTAAACATTGCAAATGTTTGGTAAAAGTTTTTATTGCTCCTTTTTTTTTTTTTTCTTCTTTTTTATTTGTACTGGAAAACACTTGAAATGAGTACAAAACTGTTGGCTGAAACAGAAAGGAGATGTCTTTTCTAAAAACAGGCTCTTTCCAGCAGTCTGTCAAGCATTTAAACAAAACAGAAACACAGCAGAGGTTAATAGGTAAAATATTTCCCTTCCTTAATTATTTTACATTTTCTTTTAACTTCTAATAACTCCACAAGTTAGTGCATCTTCCCTGTAAACTCATGTATGAACTGAGGTAGACAAATACAATTTTTCCAGTGAGAAAATAAAGGAAGGAAAAAAATCCTTTTCTGCAATGGCACATGGGAAATAGTCCTTATGTATATTAAGAAAACAACAAAAAATAATAATTTCCCTTAAAAAAAGTAGGTAACCCTTCAATTATTCTCTAAGGCATTATTTAAATTGCATTCTGAAAAAGTTTCCCATAGCTTTGGAGAATATTATCAACTTTCTCAGCATTTAAAATGTTCCCCTTCCATTCACTTGAATGGTACTAACAGGAGACACAGCTCTAAGAAAAGATATACAAGTTTTGCCCATTTCTACTGATAATTCCGCTTGAACATTAACATTTATTTTTGAGATTTTTTGTATGCCTCCTCCACTTTTTTTTTTTTGTTAGACACATTAGGATATTTGGGCTTTGAACTTTAGAAAACCTTAGATAAATTGGAGGGGTTGGAAAGAATGGAGGCCCAAGGGTGAGAACGTACTGCAGTTCAATGGATGCAAGTGGGAAGTGAGAATTCCTGAAGAAGACAGCAAGGGCTGGTGTACCTCTTTCAGCAGTTTCTTCAAGCTATGAATTAATCTGTGTGTTTTCTGTGGTAATTATAATGACACAGATAAATGTGGAATGTTTGAAGGATGAAGATTGATCGTAGGGGATGTAGGAGGAAAGGCAGAATGTGGGGAAGTGTTTCTGTTTGTCTATTTATTCCTTGAAAGAAGAAATGAAGAATGCCATTTGTTTTATGCATACCTCAGACTCACTAATTATGGCACTGTCATTGCCTGTAAAAATGTGTGTAAATCTACAGTCCTGTTAAAATACAGAAAGGAATGTTCCTGCATATGAGCTCTGGAGATTATTAAAATTTCAAGTTTTTCTGGAGATGGGAATAAAAGGATCAACTCTACCTGAGACTAATGCAGTCCCAAATTCAGGTAGTCTTTTTTGCGATGATGATGGCAATCTCTTTTTTGTGACCTTTTCCTCAGTGTTTTTTTTTTTTATAATCAAGAGTCCTTCCCATTGAATATTCTTACCAATTATTAAAACACAAGAGTCAAATAGGAGCGTGCTTTCCACAACAAAACTTTTCAGCTGTGTGGTTGAAAGCCCTCAGACAGAAAGGATAAATGCTTAGCAGTCTTTATACCAGCATTTCAGAAAGGATGATTAATCACATCTGAAGCTCTAGTAATGAGTGACAGCCTTACAGCTTCGAAGAGTTCTCACCACAGTTACTGGTGAATTTGCTGCCCAGGTTTTCAGAGATGCTTGTTCCCTACAGAGAAGCTGATGAGAATCCTGGTTATCCAGCATTAGAGCTGGCAACTTGTTAATCATTACAATAATCCTGTTTTTTCTGTTTCTGCTCTTACTCATAGGATCAGGCAGCTAAAGATAAAGCCATGCAGAGTATGGCTACAATGTCATCTGCCCAGATTATCTCTGCAACTGCCTTCCACAGTAAAATGGCCTTGCCTGGTCTCCCACGACCAGCCTACCCTGCTGTTTCTGGGGTGAGTGGATCAGTGTCTTGGTGGAGTTTTGAGAAGACACTGAAATATTTGAAAAGATGTTGGGACCTGCTCAGGAAAATCTTGAGAACTGAGACAGAATGGGCCAAAAGGCATTGACTCTAGAATAACTCTGTCATATGGCTTCAACAGCTTTGTCCTACTCTTTGCTCACACTGATGTAAAACAATAGTTTCACTGTGTATATTTTTTTAATGATACAAGGGAGAGAACAATCAGTATCACTTTCTTAGTCCAGCATCTTGTTGGAATAAATCTGTTTGGGCCATCCTGACCCTTTCTCATAATTCCCAAGCTCATTCTCAGCACTTAGATCAGATGGCCCTTACATAAAATCCTTCACAAAGAAGGTCTGTCAGCATCCCCATACCTATGAGCTGGGCCTAGAGAGCATTTGCTGAGCATTGATTTCTGCCAAAATAACTCCTGTGGAACTTTTCTGGGGAAAATGGTCCTTCCAAGAGAGTGAGCATCATATAAGCTTTGGAGATGGAGCCACAAGGTGCATGCATAATATTTAACATCAAAGATCACTTTTGGGTCAGTTTCTTGCATGTCAGTAGTAGTAGTGTGTAGAATGAAAAAAAAAAATGACCAGTCAGCATCTCCACAAGAATGAAATCAGGAATGAAGAAAGAAGAGATAACTCATGTACATCTTTGAAGGTCTGTGAGCTTGCAATTTGTTTCCTCAAAAAAGAGCAAGCCTTGCTTTTCATCTCTATCCTAAGAATGGTGACTTTTGTCTATGTGTTGTTCTCTTGCAGTTTTGGCAAGGACCATTGCCAGGCCAAGCTGGATCTTCCCAGGAGTAAGTATTCCTTCATGTCAGCACCCAAAGCAGGTGCTTCTGCTGCTTTTTCTGCTGCCTGAGGAACACCATTAGCTATTGCAAGATCTGTGAAATGCTAAGATCTTCATTTTTCTTACAATAGTGTTAAAATGGAGCTGAGCTCTCCTGAAAGCTGTGTTCACTTGTGGGTGTTGAATGTCTCTGAATTTGGGCCTAAATGTCTGAGAGGCATCCAGCCCAGACCTATATCCACTTGCATAGATACAAAACTACTTGTAGTTGAAAGGAAAGGATAAATAAACGGGCACCTGTGTATTAAGAGGCTGATAGGGATCTCAGAAAAACAAATCTGGAGGGAGGGCCTGCTGAACACCTGCAGGGAAATTTTAATCTGTCCAGCCCTGGCCCCTTACTGCTTTCTGAGTCTTTCTCCACGACCTTCTCTTGGCCACACAGAAAGATAATTTCCAAAAGACACTTTCTCCTTGAGGAGAGAAATACGTGATCTAATCTGTGCAAACAGTTGGTGAAGAATATTTTTTTGTTTGGTTGGTTTTTAATTAACCACCTTTCTTTGTGTAATTCTGTAGCGTGAAACCATTTTCTCAACAACCTTATGCTGTACAGCCTCCGCTTCCATTACCAGGTAGGTAAGGAAATGTAGTTCCTTCCTTTGAAATTGTATTTCAGCTTCAAAATCAGCCAACACTCTAAAAATCTTGAAAGTAAATTGAAAAAAAATTACCTCTTGAAACATTTCAATGAGCCAAAAAATAATTTTTTTATGATTTCCTCTTAGTACCTGTTTCCATCCTTTTACTGAGAGAATTGAAGCTTTAAAATTTTGTTTTATTTTGCAATAATTTTCTTCCTGTTTTATATTGGTTGTGTTGGGGTTTTTTTTTCTCCTGGCTCAGCAGAAAATAAAAGTTTACATATCTCTACTGTTCTTCCACCGTGCTTCATGCTCTAGAACACTGTTCTCTGTCATAACATGATTGCCTTCCTAATTTCTCATTAATTTGAATAACAAATGTCTTTTCCTTCTCAGCTTCCCCATTTTGCGAAGGTAATGGTGACACCTCGTTCTGATACTAAACAGTTCATTTCACTGCTCCTTTAGGGCTCCATCTAAGTCCTCTTAAAATTGCTGAACATGTTTTCTCTGGTGTCGAACCCGGGTAGTTTGTCTTTTACATCATGACCTACCCTGGCAGTGCTGTCTGAGCAGAGGGTGTCTGACAAACCATTTAGAGCACAGGTAGACTGAGGACCTTGTGAATGATATTTTTGCTTGATGAATGAAGCCATAAGAAAATGTAATGAGTCAGCTTTGACAGCAGGTGCTCTACTGGAAAGCTATTGCCATTTTTTTCTTAATTATTGTTATATAAATCCTGTGTGCTTAGGGTTTGAGTCTCCTACTGGCCTCTCACCTTCCCCATCAGCACCAGCTTGGCAAGGACGAAGGGTTGCTAGCTCCAAACTTTGGATGTTAGAGTTCTCTGCATTCTTGGAACAACAACAAGACCAAGACACAGTAAGAAACACACCTTGCTTCCACCCCTCATTCATTTTGTATCTTCAGACTGCTCCTGTTCATCATGCATATGTTATACTACTCTCTGAATATGAAATACGTGCTTCATTGCTCTTCAGAGAATAGAAAGGCATCTTTGGGAACACCAGATATCTTCCTCTTAGAGGATAAATAGTGATAGATACAGCCCTGTGCAATGTGCTTCTGGCCTCCCTGTCCAGGGTTGTGGACATTCATACACCAGAGCCCAAGGCACTGAGGTCATAAACCCCTGCCAGGCTGTTCTGGCTGTCCTCTCCAGCCTTGTAAGATAGACTCCAATATAGAACCCAAAATCAGATGTTGCTAAGATCACATAAAGCCATGTGTTTCTCTGGTGTGACAAGAACTTGAAATTGGGGGCAACTGGGATGAATTTGCATCACTGTGTTTCCATGGTGCCACCTATAAAGTGGAAGTAGTAAGATTAGCCTGTCTCACTAAACCTTGTGATTCTGCATCTTGAGATGTGCTCTGGTGATGGGCTGAGATAGGAAAGTTCAGAAAATATAGTGTTATTTGGCTGGTACCTTGCTGTGGGATTTCACGCTCTTCATAGGACAGGAGCATTGATGTTTGACTGAGTGACCTGTCACAGGTAAGACTCTGTGCCTCAGGTTATCTCAGACTATATAGCAGCAGCATGAGGCAATGGTTTAGGAGTGAATATAGGGAGAAAAAACCCAGCAATAGTGTTTCAGAGAAGGAAGCAGCATGGATGTATTGATAAGAAGGAAAGAGCAGCATGAGCTGGTATTAGCAGATATTTCTATTGATTTTTTTCTGCTCTTTTAGGAAATGCTATCAAATCTTCATTGCCTTCCAGTATTCTGAGAAGGACAACGAATGTTCAGTATGTACTGAATGGTACTGAACAATTTCCTAATTCCACGTTTTTCCTCTTCTTGCAGTATAATAAACACCTGTTTGTGCACATTGGGCAGTCAAGCCCCAGCTACAATGACCCCTACCTCGAGGCAGTGGATATCCGGCAGATCTATGACAAGTTCCCTGAGAAAAAAGGGGGCCTGAAGGAGCTCTTTGAAAGGGGGCCAGCTAATGCCTTCTTCCTTGTCAAATTCTGGGTAAGAGAAGGGCCCTTTAGAGGGTACCCATTTGCTATGAAGTTTCTCATTTTAAAAGCTATGACCTTGCTGGCTGTTAGAAAACTGCTGCCTCCCAACAAATTTTTCCCTGTGTAGGCAACTTAATACAGCCACTATTGTCACTGGAGATCTTCCCTTGACCCCACAAGGCATGCTTCCTTTCACATAGTCCATCTGTAGAGTTGTTCTTGACTACTGTCTGAAGATTTGCTATTGGTGACTTGGGCGCTCTAGGATTTTCATTTATGTATAAGTAAAGAATTCAGAGGAAATTATTCTCTGCATACTCTTATGCATTCACTTCTCTCAGTGTTGTGTAACTCCTCAGTCAGAAGCAATACTTTTCCATCTCTTCTCCTCTCTCTGTAGTTGCATTTTGTGTTATCCAAGTACTAATAATTTACAGATGCATATTTCCTGCTGGCAGAGCAAAAGATAAGAGAAACATATAATGAAATTGGATTATGATGATAATATATTACTGAGATGACTTCTGGTAAATTGGCAGAAATCAGCCTGGCAAAAGCTTACTCACTCAATTTGGATTTTTGTGATTTAGCTGAAATTTGAAAAAACTGTGCCATTGTGCTTCAAGGTACAAACAAAATAGCTTTGGTGATCGATATTATCATAAGTATTACGAAATTAAGAATAACAGTAGCTCAGGGCAGTTGTACACTAGATGGCTGAGGGAATGTGTAATGGGATTTGGAGCCTTTCACCTTGAGTTTACCACATAATTCAACCTCAGGTCAGAGTGAGATGATGAGAAATGAGCTTTTAGATCTCATTCTCCTCATACAAACTGGCGCAAGAAAGCCTCCTGACTGGTGCTTTCAGAAGGAAGAGTTAAGTGCCTTGAGATGCAACTTCCCAGCTGTCCCAAGCCTAGCCTTTCCAGAAATGAGTTGGAGAATGCTGGCTGGGAGTCTGCTGCTCAAGTGCCTGTGCCTAGAGCGTTGCTTGCTGGTGATTTTTGGGGACACATAATTTTACTACCTGCAGTCTCTGTGCTACTGAGCTGGGCCCTTCATGGGATTAGCTCCTGGCAAAGTACAACAAAGCCTGCCTGGGGTGCTCAAAACAAAAGGTGAAAGATTAGCTCAGTCCTGGCTGGGACAGACAACAGCACCTTGCTGAGAAGCGTATCCCTTGACAGGGCACCCTTTGAAAGGTAGTGATTGCCTTTTGTGCTTTGGAAGTTTCAAGGACCAAAAGGAAGAGCTTTGATGGAGATGTTAGACAGAGAGAATAAAACAGTTTGAACTCCTTGACTTGAGGAGAGAGAAATGAAATTGTGATCTGGTGCAAATGTGATTTTATTTATCAAAATTGACAGTGTGCTTTTCTGCTTTTGTGGTTTGGTTTGGGGATTGTGATAATTTGGTTTTTAATATCAGAAGTATAAATGTGGCCTATGCACCATGTCAGACCAACCTCTATCAGGGTTTTGAAAGATTTAGATGGTGGCATGTCATCAAGTTGGGCTCTTTCTGTTCCCACGTAAGGTATCTTGTGTTCAGAGGGTATCAACTCACTGGAATTTGGCTTGATTTAAGAGATGTGACATAGGATTTGGAACCTCTTTACTCCAGTGTGTACATGATGTTGTGGGGCTCTGCAACTCTATACTTAAAAGGACAGAAATATTTCTGGGCTTAGTTTAATATTTTGACTTTCTGATTCTTTTTTTGGTACCCTTGCATTGTTGAATTCTATCTGGATTTACCATCAGGTTTTATTGGTAGCAACATTAGAGGTTGTCACTTAGAAATAGGCAAAGTTTACAGGTCAAGTCATTAGTTAAGTGGAAGCTTCTAAGACTTTTAAGAAGCAAATAAATAAACACTTTTCACACATAAGGCAATATGATTAACAACAGAAAAGGAAGAAAACTGGATTTCAGCAGAAATTTTTATATCCCTCTGCATTTTTATACTTTTGTAGCAGTATGTGCTAGGGTGCTTTTTCATTTTGCTGCCTGATAGCTCTGGACAGTTATACAAATATACTGTTGATGTTCAAAGATATATTGGATAAAGTCATTACTACACTGTTGAATTTATAGCATCATTTTAGGATAAAATGGTGAGTAGAATTAAATACTTAAAGGGATGTTTTGAGACATGAAGATGTGATTGATTTTTCAGAGGTTCTGAATTGAAATTGTGGTTGCAGGTGACAAAGACTTTAAAAAAAACAAGGAATGAATAAGCTGAGGTTGGATATATGCAGTCTTAGGCTTGAAGAACCTGAGGCATGAACCTGCCATTGCTACAGTAAGCACTGAACATACCAGATGATCTATTGTGCACCAGAAGCCTAATTCTGAACACCAGGGTTGGGGTTTCTTGACATCAGTGGCGGCACTGAGGATCTAGTATGACTGAGAAAGAAATGTCCACATTTGTTCAAAGGTGCTTTAAATTGTTTGTACAATAGCTGAGAGTTAAAAGTTGATGAGTTTGAAACATAAGCAGTGTTGCAGTGTTTGCAATTCTTCCTTGATTTTGGCATTGGGAATTTGGTACAATGAACTGATTTTTGGACTTGGGTTGGCAAGTTGTGTATGACATCTGTGTGACATTTCTCTGTGCTCCAAGTGCATTCTAGCACACGACAATGAATGTGAGACATTAGCCTCCCAACACATGGGCAGTGGCAGCTCTGCTCTTTTCCAGGCTAATATTATCTCTGCCACCTGTTCCTTGCTTCTCCCCATGAACTCCTCCTGTATGGATCGTTATTAATAGTTTGGGGAAGAGGCGTTCTCAGGGCTTTGCACGTTAGCAGAATGGGGCACTTGCATCTTGGAGCTTTCAGAAGTTGTGAGACTCTGGATGGAAGACAGAAGGAAAATGACAAACCAGGAATTCAGGACAGGTAGTACTTTGCAGAGAGCAGCCATCTGTAGAGACATTAATCAGGGGAATTTCTTGGGAGCCCTGTCCTGCCTGTGAAGAATATATGTAGTGATTTCTTCTTGGTGACAGGCAGTCAAATCACTGAGCATTTTCTCATATATTTCTAGATGAAATATACTTTTGTGGGAAAGCGCTGAAGGGGTGGGCTGGAAACTGCTGTCCTGCGCTTGGCTTCTCTCCTATCACAAGCAAATCCAGTCAAAACAGCAGCAGTGCAAATTGCCCTCAGCACCCTGCTTTACCCACTGGATGCCTTCAATCCTGAGCTGGCAGAAACTGCCTGGAAGGCAAGGAATGGCAATTTGGTCCCCAGTCTGTTCTTCCTTCTGAGGCAGCAAACAAGATAGCAGTTAGAAACAGAGAATTTTATGATTTTTGCACACATTAATTTCACCTGCCATCACCAGCACCACCTCCAGTTGCTGCCTTACGTAAGGGGACTCTGCCAATGGTACTTCTTTTACCAAAGTTGTTCCTCACAGTGTTCAACAGTATTGAGATTACTGACAACAAAAAGCAGATTGAAAGACTGAATTGCTGTGGAATTTTCAAATAATCTTTTTCAGAGATGGAATGGAGAGAGGAGCATATTAACTTGTGGAGGGTTACTATGCTCTTCCTGGAACAAATCCCTTTTCTTCCATCTAGAAATCTTGTCTTGTAGGTAATTAAACATTCTGCTTACTTCTCTGGAAAGGAAGGAATCTCAGATGTTTCCCCCAAAGCAGGTAGATTCACTCTTGCATGCAGTATGTGGATCACAGATATCTCAGTGATTGTAGTTTCAACATGTTTGGAAGTCATCAGGCAAGCTATGGATGTCATCTGTGCTGAGCTTGCACAGTACGTTGAACACATCCCAGACACATCAGATTGCTGCTATGCCAGAGTGTGCACAGGTTTTTGCATCTGGAACTTCTTGGACAGAAAGCAAGAACCCTGACTTTGTCAGATAAAGTAGTATGGGCCAGTTGGTGGCTCATAACTCGGATTTAGCTTGCAATATGCCTCATTTATTTGATCTTCTACCTTTGCCTGTAAAAGAGACTGAGAACAGCTGTTTGAATGCTGGACACCACCCAACAGTCTAAATGCTGCTGCTGCCCCCGCAGTCCCACCCTGTTCTAGCAGTGGCAAGTAGGAGCAGCTCAACCCCCTCAGTGAGGCTTTCCTAAATCCTGCCTATGTCTGCTTTGGCTGCCTGGGTTCAGGGAAGGAATGTATTCAAGACTCATCTCACTTGTCGTTGTTGGACATACTGGGACATTTGCCAAACAGGAGTTGAGGCACCTAGGTTCTAGTCACATCCAGTTACATATTATCCACATCCATGGATTCCCAGACTGTAAAGTGAAGATTAGCCCTCCTGCTTGATGGAGTTCTGATGGAGGATGATTTTCCTTTGAATCATAGTCACTATTATTCCCTTGCATCTTTTAAGGGTGGAATGTACTGGACACAGCAAGTCAGACCTGTCTCTGCTCACCTCGGGTGCTCGCTCCAGCCCTGGGTGTGCTTTGACACAAGGTTTTCTTTAGAGAAGCAATGTAGTTCTGATGGCCTAGGTGTTGTGAGGAGCTCATAGGGATCTAGGCATGAAGGCCGTAGTGGCTTTAGATGTTAAGCTAAATGCAGTAGCTCTTTTGGTCGTTATGGTCTTGTCCTCATGCAGTCCTGAGAAGTTTAACTGCATCCTTTCATGAATTACCCTAGTGTCCAGTTGACATTTAGAAGTTGATTTGGCTATGGCAGATTACATTGTTCTTCCTCAATTTTCTGCCTTGTCTCCCTTCAGGAGGTAATCATCTCCACAGCAGGGAAAGCTAAGAGATTGGAGTTCCACTCCTGAGTTGTTCCTTGGTACATGTACACCATGGCTATTTTCAGTTCACATGAATAAACCAGGTTGCAAATAGTTCAAGAGCAGATGTGTGTATGCTAAATAACCTGGTATGGGGGCAGTGCCTTCCTTGAGAAGGTGGGAACCAGCAGCTGCTGTAAATAAGTGAGGAAGCTGTAAGGCCAGCACAGTCTGGGGTGCTCCAGCTCCATTCTCCTAAAAACATGAACTGAAGCCCTCAGCAAGCTGCTGCTGTCATTCCCTGGAGTTGCTGAAATTCCGTGTATGTATGTTTATGAGATCTGCAGAGGTGACAGGAGGTGGTTACACAGCTCTTGGTGACTGATCACTCCGTGTCTGACCGTCCTAGCCCATAATATGGGACAAGCTTTAGAATAAAAAGTGCAGTGTAAATGTGAGGGAGTTCCAACACGATCCCACTGCTCCACTGCAACAAGGCTTCCAGGAACCTGATTGTACATAAAGTCAGTGAATGACAATGACTCCTTAATTCAAACAGTATTACCATAGTTTTGCCGTTAATGTTGATTAATTAGATGTTAATTGGCTGTGAAATTCTAGTCTGGCCTTCTGATGGGAGGCTTGTCAAATTGTGGGTGCACCTAGAGTGGCTTCTTAGGGCTAGTGAAGCTTTTCTCATGAAGTGGAACTAGCACCTTTCTGCTTTGCCTCATATTGACTGCATTTTTTTTTTAATTTTACCATTGAGTCTTTAGGAGAATGTAACCTTAACTTTACCAGTGAGACCCTGAAAATGTTTGTTTGGTTCTGCAGTGAGAACCTCTGCTATGTTTATGTAGCAGTGGCCTGACCAAGCCTCTGTAGCCTTGACCCTTTGTTCTTTTTGACTCAGTGGGACAATTTCTTTAGAAGAGCGGAATTGAGTCCATACATTGTGTTTATCACTCCCAAGGGAAACAGCTGAAAAATATTGTGAAGGAATCCTGCTCTAGTTCCTCTTTGGAGAAGGGAAGAAATTAATCTTTATTCAGACAGTTGGAGTGTGGGTGAAAAAAACAACAGTTCGTTGCATTGACATGGAATTGAGTATTACAGTATTAAAGTACAGTATTACAATACAGTAATTCAATAAAAACCTAAACCAGAATAGAGTGCTACTATCTAATACATTTGTGGTACAAAGAAAGTAGCTGCATCGCTACAGTTATTTAATATCAAGGTCTTCAGCATGACCATAATAATTCACTAGAAGAATCTGTCCTGCTTCTGCTTTCCCTGTTGCTGCCCATCCTCCCAACGCACGTTCTTTGTTTGAACACACACAAGTGTTTCTGAATCAGGCCAGGGAACTGATCCCACTGAGAACTAGCTGAGCAATTCCTCAGTGAGCCTTGTAATACAGCTACAGAAATGTGTCAGTACAGCAGGAAAGGGGAAGCACAAACTGCTCTGGAAGAGTGAGACTGCTCTCTCTTGGGGTCAGGACCAGCCCGGCATCATCAAACTACAACCCTGAGGTGTAGTTTCTCAAGAGACTCAAGCCAACTTGAGTATGCATTGCTATGAAAACAGGCAATCTTTGTGCCCTCATCTTTTGTGGTGGCACGAAGGCAGCAGCAAGCTCATGGGTCTACAGATGGGGAGAAAACTTGACTGGCACTTTCTAGACTGACCTAAACCTTTAGTGAAATTGCTCCTTAAGACTACCAAGCTAACAGTATTTATTATCTCATGGCAGAGAAGAGACAGGTATTTTGCACAGCAAAGAAAGAGGGGTATTCATTGTTGTGGTGGTCCAGTTCCAAAGCTAGCATTGCTTGTCCTTAGTGCTGCTCTAGATCTCAAATAAAAACTCTTCCCTGACATTGGTTAAGAAAACCCCGCTAGAATGGCATTTAATGCTGTCCTATTCACACTGTGTCCACTGTAGCAGGAACACTCTTCAGTTTCCTCTTTCCCTTGCTTCAGCTGGAAGAATAAAATGCTCTGGAGCAGCCTATGGGAACCGATCCTTGCTTTTATGCTGATGTAAATTAGCACCTGGGCTTGTGGAGCACAGAGAAGCTCTGCCTTTTCAGTTTGGAAGGGGAGGAGGCTGAGCTGGGCATTCCCTCACTCCCATAGTGTTTCCAGAGCTTAAGGGAACCGCCACTTGGTTCATAGCTGTGGTTGGAATGACCCCTGCTGGAAGCTTCAGACAGCCAGGATTTTTAGGAGTTAAGTCCCAACAGGAGGCTTTGGTTGGCCAGCCTTAGGCACTCACATTTGAAAACTGTGACTGCTAACGGAGATGGGTTTGAATTCAGGCGTAACTGGGCTGGATCCATCAGTAACCTACATTCCTTATGTTGCATCCTGTCTATTTACAGTCTTTATATCATAGTACCTGAGCCCGATGTGTGTGTGTGTACTCACATGTTCCTTTTCCCTGCTGTCTCTTTTCCCTTACCTACAATCCTAGGGTGGAAAAACTTTATTACTCTTGCTTTACTATTATTTTCCTTCCTTGGTGAGTCAGGCCGGTCTAGCCTGTCTGTTGCACTGCTCTGTCTCTGTAGTCTGCTCTCCACATGCTTTGTGAGTACCTCCAAGCTGTGTCATATGTTTTTAATGTTAGGAGGATATTCCACCAGATTTCCCCAATGTGTATGCAAATCCACACTACCATTTTTTGAAGTGGGAATGGGATTTTATTCAACACTCTTCAGATTTCTCCCACTTGCTCAATGCATATTGGTCTGTTTAAGGAGCTTGGGACACTCCAATAGTTTACTATCTTGTCTACACAAGGTAATGGTGAGAAAATGCCACAACCATCTATTAATAACCATCTAATTTTTTTTTTTTTGGCAGGCTGATTTGAATACCAATATTGAAGATGAATCCAGATCTTTCTATGGTGTTTCTAGCCAATATGAGAGCCCAGAAAACATGGTCATTACCTGTTCCACCAAAGTGTGTTCCTTTGGAAAGCAGGTGGTAGAGAAAGTAGAGGTAAGGAACAGACCCCTGGGTGCAAGGTTCTCTCTGGCTGCTGTTTTGTCACTTCGGGTATTTGCATCCTGCCTTTGTATCTCAAGGCAAAATATATCTCATGCTTCTTGTCAGGGAGATGGATGCCATAGATCATTATTTGTGAGACATGAAGGTGTAAGATCACTCAGTCTGCAATATGGCTTTGTCTCAGGAGTTCACTGAAGATCTGGTAGTGTTTGCTGCTTTTCCCTTATATCTCAGTTTCTGAGGAGATGTAAATACTTAAGACTCTTAGTTTTGGTGATTCTCTGGGGTTTTTTGGGAAGCAAAGGAAAGCCAGGAAACACAGACCCCTTGTTTTGTAGTCCAAAACAGTGAAAACATATGAGCAACACCTAACTCTTGTCAGTGTTTTTAAACAGATAATTTATAGACTACAGCCATTAATCGACTGTAATGATTTACAGACTATAGTCTTATGGTTTTATTTGACCTAGAGCTTGTACACTTACAACTTGAGCAACAGGGGAAGTGCAAAATCATGCATACAACTGGCATTGAAGAAATTAGTTTTGATGCCACATTCAGCTGCTAAGAGACCTGCTTTGACATTCCTCCTGCTGCCCTGTTTCTCAAGGAGCCTTAAGATGCAGAACATCTATGTGCAGAACACCAGCTGTTCTTGTGTCAGCAGTCAGTTCAAGCTGCATCCTTCCCCAAGACCCATCTCCAGTCACATGACAGGCATTCCTAAAGTCCAGTTAAGTATTTGCAGATGGGACAGAGAGGCCAAAGGAAAGTGTCACGGTGCACAGGAAAGATGACTGAGCTTCTGGGGTGAAAGGACGTTACAGGCATTTAAGGGTCTGCTGTGAAATCATAGAATATGGCCTCAGTTTCTCTTCAAAGACAGATAAAATATACAGGAGCTAAGGTGTGAATGTGAACAAGAAAATCCCTCTGTGTATCATTGGCCAGACCCTCTCCTAAAGGAGAGCAGAGCTCTATGTTCTCTAGCACAGGCACCAGAAGGCTGTAGTCTTTTTTAGCTGTAAAGCATCCTGAGCTTCACTTACTATCATTACTTCCTGGTCTTGCTAAAACAGCAGTTATTACCTTTTTCAGTTTATTCGCACCTAATATTTTTCCAGTAGGGATGCAGACTGGAGTGTAGGTGACAATTGGTCTGTTGCTCTTAGTTACCTTTCACAGTGCCTTGAGGGTTTGCTGCTCATAAGCTGGAACCCACTGTTCTAAAGAAAAAGAAAAGAAATCAATCCAAAGAAATTGGAGGGCTCAAAGGGACTGACGGTGGTGCAAAGCACTGTGGTCACTGTTAATAAATTTATTTTAAAGTGCCACTGTAATTTTTCTGTTCTGAGTCCCTTTCTGTGCTTAGTGCCACCGGTGTGACAGCGCAGCCCCACGTGCCCCTTCTGTGCTTTGCCTTGCAGACAGAGTATGCACGCTATGAAAACGGACACTACTCCTACCGCATCCACCGCTCCCCTCTCTGCGAATACATGATCAACTTCATCCACAAACTCAAGCACCTTCCCGAGAAGTACATGATGAACAGTGTGCTGGAGAACTTCACTATCTTACAGGTGGGAATTTCAACTGTTTTTGTTGCAACTTGGCAACAAGTAAGCACCATGCAGGAGTTCAGTGTTGAGAGTCAAAGCAGATTTCCTTTTTTAGCTCAGCATCTAATTGAACTTAGTGTCTTTCATGTGTATTGCACTTCAAGACCATTTATGGAGCTCTAGAGATAGTAACTCATGCAGAGGAGCAGCAAAAGAATTTGAGAGACCTGGGTTAAGAGAGAGATAAAAAGAAATATAAAGGGAGAGCTCAGGAGGCAGAGAGACCAAGAAAGGGGAATGATGAAAAATTCAGTGAAGGAAATGCTCATTCCAACATTTCACAAATGTTGAGGTCCTTTCTGTGCCCTGGCCCTTTTTTGCAAGGTAAAAAAACCTCAAGGGCACTGTTGAGTGGCTATAAAATTTTTCTGTGTGAAGAGTTCTTTGCTGGTCAGATGGGGGGGGTGGGGGAGAAGTAGTGTCTTCAGAACCATCTTGGACCTGTAAAGAATATGGAGACACGCAAAGGAAGGGGCATGTTGTGGGGAAGCTCTGTGACACCTTCAGAATCACTGCAACCTCTAGGTAGGTCAGGATTACAAGGCTACGGCAATTAGATCTGCATTAGGGTTTTGTTATACTGGGAGCCTTTCCAGGCTCAGGTGCCGCCTAAACTTGGGAAGAGGGCAGACAGCTTAAAAGGTGGATTTTTCTAATGGACTGAATTCTGTGTTTGCCTCTGTAAGAGGTGTCACAGATCCTTGTCCAGAGAACGTGAGGCTGGGTGAGTAGAAGAGATGCTGGTGGCTGTATGAAAGAATGGAAATCAAAGGGGTTTTCATTCCATTCTCTGAGGATGTTGGATAACTGCGGGCAACTCATTTCACTGCTCTGTGGCTCAGATACATCAGCTGTAAAACACTAGGTTAATAATATACCTCACAGGACATTAAGAAGTTTACTCTTCCATGTTTGTATTAAGATCTTAAACATCTGAAAGAAATGAGTATAAACGCTGAGAGTTCTTTTAGATGAGCAAAAGCATGAAAGGGGCAGAGAGAGAGATGGAAGACCTGTGTGCTGTAATGCATACTGAGGAACACTGAAGCTGCCTTCTGCGTGCTTCATTCCTCAGTCAGGCCAGCACTTCTATAAATTCTATGAAAAAAAGCTGTCACATCATTATACTTCCTTGGGGGCTTTATGTTTTGAGAAATCTCATGTCCTTCTCTTACCTTCTGTCACTGAAGGCATGTCCCATGAGGATGCTGGCACACACTGCCTTGCAGTCCTGTGCAAGATGAAGGTGCACCTGCTCCCTGAGCAGCAGCCTGAGCATTTCCCACTCCCCACCGGGGAGCTGAAAAATGCATAATGTAAGGCATGTTGGTAGCCCTCAGTTCCCACTACCAACTTTGAGGCAAGTCTAATTATATTTTTTTCTAGACCCTTTTATGAACTTAGATACCCCTAATCCCACAAGCATAATTTATCTTGCTTTGCACATTTCCCTGGATTTAGCACTCCCAAATTTCAGAGCCCATTTTTTCAGAAAAGGGCCTGGTGCCTTACCACACCTGGATGTGTGTAACTCACCACATCTTGCAGAAGAAGGGAGTCCAACTGCAAACCCAATCATGAAGTAAGAAAAGAAAACAGAATAGACCAAAATCAGACTGCTAAAATTAATAAGCAAGTTTGAAAACAGCTGTATTCTTCCTGTTTTCACAAGAACAATTAGGCTGTGGTACAGTTTAAGACTCCATCTGGAATGTTTTTATTCTGCAGTTGAGTATTGGTGCTACTGCTGATAAAAATCTGTCTCTTCCAGCAGGAGAGAACTTTAGCTATGGCACAAACTCAGGTGACAAGAATGTGCAAAGTTGTGCAGACACAGAGAGAGGGAAGCTGAGCTGGGAGTTCTGAGTGCAATATTTCTCTTGTCTCTGCCACATAGTGCATGCTGCAGAAACTAGGACAACACTGCTCCTTCACCATGCTGCTGACAGAGTCACGTTGTAGAGAAGCTAAGGGTCCTGAGGGGCCGTAGGAAAAAATGGGAAAAAAGGAGCTTCTGTAGGAATGCATGAGTGTAGCAGCCATCCTTCTTCCAACACCTACCTACAGTGTATGGAATGGGAGGTGTAACCGAGTCAAATCTGTAAGTCTCCTGTAAAAGGAGTTAGACTCTTTAATCTTCGTGTTCTGTGTCTGCCATTGACAAGCAGGAGCAGATGAAGGGAAACAATTCACTGTGGCTGTGATATATCAATATTTGTGTGAACAGGAGTGGGTGTGCCACAGGAGGGGGCCTCTCTATACCCAGCAAACAGAGCAAAAAGAGCTTTTATAGGTGAAACACCTTCCCTCTGCTGAGCCCTGCAACACCAGGGGGTGGGAAGTGGAGAACCTGGTGAACCTGCTTCCACTGATGTGGTCACTGCTTGGTCACAGTGGACTTTTCTTCACAGTGGACTCTGCTCACTTCCCTGTCTCTTTATTGCATTTTAGTTCTGAGGCTGCAAAAGTGCATTGGTGTGTGGGCACACAGACTGGGGGTCATGGTGGCCAAGCTGTCTATTGATCCTGCACTTCTCTGCTCTTTGTCTATTACAGACTTTCTGCTTTATGTTAAATGTGTTGGAATATGTAAGCAGAGAAATAGCAGTTGCCATTTCAGCTTCTTCTCCTTTTCTGTCTAGGTTGTGACAAACAGGGACACACAGGAGACCTTGCTGTGCATAGCATATGTTTTTGAGGTATCAACTAGTGACCACGGTGCCCAACATCACATCTACCGGCTGGTGAAGGACTAGAGACTCTCTGCCTTGAGTTGTCCATGGAATGCATGTCTAAGAAAAAAGTCTGTGCTTGAACAACCCCTGCCCCCCCATACCAAACTGAAAAATAAACTGCAGATATTGTGTATTTTCAGAAAAGTACCTCTGAGCTGGTTTGTGATTGATAGAGTGAAGTTTCTCCAGGTTTGTGCAAATGGGAAAAAGACTCGGAGTCAAGGAAACAGGCAAATGACTGCTTAAGGGTCTCACACAATCAGCATCCCGTGAAAAGCATTTCCCACAGTGCACACCCAGGGTGGGATCACACACACGAAAGGAGTGTACGCACCTGAGCATACAGGTAGGGCAGTGGCAATGGCAGCAGCTTCCACAACTCTGACCTCATGTGAACAGGCTGACAATGTTCATGCTACACCTGGTCTGAATGTGTGCACTCATATACATTCATGTGAAAGTCAACACGTGCACAGACATGGTTACCATGCATTTATATAGGTGCCAGTTAGACATACATGGGCACGTGTCTGTGTATAGAAATCGCACAGATATCCTGCACAGCTGCCTGTTCAGCTGTCCACATCAGCAGTTGTGCAGTCACAGGCTCAATCTGCCATGCTGTGCTAGTGGGTCACTTCTTTTTCCCTCTCTTCCGTGCCTGATAGTGAGAGACCAGCCTTTTTTTTTTGTGTTTTAAGTGAAGTTATGCTTAGAAAATTGGGTATGTTCAATCATGTTGTCTTGCCCAGCAGATTTTCTCTATCAAGTCTGATGACTTGACAGAGTAAAATAATTTCTTGCTGCTTTTGCTTCTGATCCTGCACGTCTACCAACGCTCAGTGAGCCAGACTGTGCTCTTGTGCACCAGCAAAATAATTGTTTACAAAGGTCAAATTGTCCCACCTGTTAGCTGCAGACAGTGAGGTGCACAAGTACTGCACAGAATGTCATCTGGCCAGCACATTGGAGGAAAAGAATGAGAGAGAACAGTGAAAACAGCTTAGCCTTCTGTGTTTCCAAGGCAATCAAATACAGCCTCTCTGCTTTACTTGTAAACGGAGGTTGTCTATTCAGGAGTCACTGATAGGCAATAATCTTGGTCCCCACAATGCTGCTGATGTGGGGGAAAGATGCAGCCATTGATGTTGCTCTGAGGGAAGAGGTGGTTTGCATGATGCTCTCTGGCAACTGTTGAACAGGAAATTTATTGGGTGGCCAGGCAGAGTCCCAGGGCCTGGATAATCAATTTAATGTGGAAGGGGAACTAATTGACTTACTTCCTCATTAAGCCATTGCATGCCAGTTGATCTGTTGTAACTGTAAAAGTGTGGGTTTCCATTTGCATGTGGGAGGTCCCTGACAGGGATGAGTCTTCACCAGGCATACCCTGTGCTTTGAAGCATGGGAAGGAAAGGACAAGGATAAGGAGGATAACAAAGACGATGCCATGCAGTCAGAGCTGGAGAAGGATGGTTTGTTTCTCATGATGGGAAAAGTGCTCCATATATTTTTTTCCTCCCAATCTTGCAGACCCTGCATTCTCGGAGGCTACTTTTAAGGACTTTGCAGGGCTAGTGCTGGTAACCTTCTCTGTGCAGGAGCCAAAAGTGGTCAAGAACAGAAATTTTGCTTGCACCTATTAAGCAAAATCTACACCAAGTTCCTGCTGTGCCTGCTCTCTCCAAGACCAAGAAAAACCTTCAAGGACTGACCTCCAAACAGCAATACAGAACACAGATGCCAACAGCTTTCCATAAGATCTGCATGGCTGGTAACCAGAATCAGTCAAGCTTGGAGAAGGATGAGCCAAGTACTTTAAACACCTAGAAAACAAAGCATCTTGAAACACCTGCTGTTCTGTGCTACACATGAAAAATCCATGCAAGCACAGGCTGCCCTTGCCCATCCATTGGGTGTTATTGCTAGTCCCAGCCGGGTGACCAAGCCACCCAGGACTGAATTAACTAAACTTCTGCAAACCAGCCAGCCCCTCCAGCTGGCCATGTAGGTATGAATGGCACCAACTGGCTACAGTCCATTGCTGATGCATGCACCTTCCTATTTCAGCCCTGTGCAATTTCCTTCCTGATCTCTGAACCATGTGTGGAGCAGGCAACAAATCAAATAAAACCTCACTAATAAGAAAAAAAGACTGACCCTTGGGAAAAGTATTTTTGGCCAATGCAGACAACAATGTTTTGAAATGAAGCCTGTACAGAGAAAGGGCAGAGAAAGTCCCCAGCAATGGAAAATTCCTTGTGATGTGTATTCGTACTCTTCTGCAAACATGAGCCCGGTGCCTTGCATGCATTCACCGCAGGGTTACACCACAACAGCAGACCCTATGGAAATCAGTCCCTAAAGAAGATGAGCCCTAGAAGTCCACTTAGTCCATTAGCTGATCATGAATAAAACCACATTAAGCAAAGTTTTAAGATGTTATCAAGATAGTAAACACAAACCAACAGGCTGAGGAACAGATGAAATCTTTTCACACTTGATTTGGGGGCACTCGTGGGGTTTTTTTCAACTTAATAGCAATGGAGGACTCTTCTCTGGCACTATTCCTTTCAGTGCTTGCTCTTGGAGTTCAGAGCTCCCTGGTGTCAATAACCAGGGTCAGCAAGAGACATCTACCTGCCTTTGAAACTCAGTGGAGAAATGAAAGGAAAATTCATGTCTCTGGGAGAGCTTGCTTTTATGTAGGCCATGAGATGAAGAAGATTTAGTAAAGCTATGAGGCAAAAGAAGTACTGGAAATTTTGATCTGGACTAAAAGGCTTCTGTCCCCTTGCAGAATGGGTGAGATCCACGCAAAAATACTTCAAAGACTGGAAGGACTGTAGCTCTCTGTCCCCAAGGCTCCCTTTCTTGGAATTTCACCAGAAGAAACCAGACAGTGCATCAGAACCAAGAGCCAGCTGCAATTTTGCTAAAAATAAAGCAAAGCAAACACAAAATAGCAGCATATGTTAAAAAAGAGATAGCCTAGTTTCAAGAGGAAAAGCTAAATTGAACTCAAAAGAACCAACAGCAAGTGAGGATATCAGAGTGTCTTACAAGTTTAATTTCTGTTGGGGCAGAAATATCAGAATTATTAACCTTAGCCTGTAAGGACTTGCTGTAAAATCAAAGGACGAAACAGTAAAAGCTGATTCCCCTGGTCACTTTACAGCCACAACACGGAGACATTAGAAGGTAAAGTGACAAAATCTAGATATCCATGTTTTCTTTATAACAAAGCACTTAAAAAGTTTCCATTTAACTGACTCCCTTTTTTTCAAATGTACATGCTTCAGTTTATCAGCCCTAATTTGTGCAGCTACATCTGCTTGTGGAATCATGTCAAACTGAATTAATAAATGATTCCACTTACTGATAGTCTTCTGAGGTAAGACACAACAGGCCATGGGTCTGAGCAACACAGAACTAGGCAAGACAGGAGCCCTCCCTTCATCTTCACTTCAAAGCCAAAAGGAACACTTCAGGTAAGACAAGTTCATTTGAATTCATTCATTTATCTGTGGTGAGAGGGTGGGAACTTCTTAAGCTGACATTGCCAACAAAGAAAACATGTAGGTAGGCCTAGAGGCAAAGGTAGGGATTGAATTTAAATCTCTTTCTACTTCAGTATCTAGACCCAAGGATCTTTATTTCCTTGAGTATTACACACATGCTTTAACCTTTGGTGCAATGGTTTCCCAGTGACCTTTTCTTCCCCATTTCCCAGCTCATTTTTGTCTTGCTTCTTTGACATCCCAGACTAGATGAAGGAGTTGAAGAACTTGTGTGGTTACAGCAAAGAATAAGAACTAATTCAGACGGGTGAGAACACCTTCAAACTTGCTCTAGAGCTGTAGAAGAGGAGGAGGAACACATGCTGATCCTTCGAGAAGCTGCCAGGGGGTCATGCTGTTTCATCAGTCCTGCAAGCACAGTCTACATCAAAACCAAGCAGGAAGGCAGCAGACAACTTGCATGCTTGCAATGAAACAGCAAGATCAGGGCTAGTCTCTACAAGGGAAGGCTAGCCAGAAGCTTGACCACGGCCTCGTCAGTAACCTCACAGACCATGGTACAGTCCCAATCCTCTTGGGCACCAGATCCTGATCTACTACAGTGGTAGCTATGTTTGCCTGCACTTAACATGCTGGTTCAGCAATTAGTCAAGACTCCAAATCTGTGATTCATACAATTTTTGGCCTCTTAAATGACACACGAAAGTAGTGGTGCTCATTCGGAGGAAAACAAAAAGAGCATCATTAAAGAGAAGCACCGCCCTCATCTCCTTCACGTGCAGAATACAGCAGTAACGATGGAAAGAACCTGAATATAGCAAAGTTAGAGAGTCTAGATGGATGATCTCTTTCTGACAAAAAGAGAAGGATAGATTTTGATTTTCAACCTCCCTAATTTCCCCACAGCACCCAGCTCTGTTGCCATGTTATTTAATCTGAAATTGGTGGCTGGCAGCAAAGCCACAGATTTGCTATTACAGTAGAGGGGGTACATCCTGTGACTCACACTGGAAAGAGTCTGTTTCTAGATGCCTCAAAGCTGTTTTCAAAATCTGCATGTACCCGTTAGGTTTGCTGGTCAGATGCCATGAATTCAGGTGCACAGAATCACAGAATTAACTAGGTTGGAAAAGACCTTTGAGATTGTCAATTTTGACCTATGACCTAACACCACCTTATCAACTAAACCATGGCACTAAGTGCCATATCCAGTACTTTTTAAACACCTCCAGGGATGCTGACTCCACCACCTCCCTGGGCAGCCCATTCCAATGCTGAACTACTCTTTCTGTGAAGAATTTTTTTCTTATGTCTAGCCTAAACTTCCCCTGGTGCAGCTTAAGACTGTGTCCCCTCGTCCTGTTGCTGGTTGCCTGGGAAAAGATACTGATAAGCTGCAACTCCTTCTGTTCCTCACTGTATAGACACCATCAGAGTGCCCCCACATTAGATTCAGTTGCATGTGGAAGACAGCTAGATGAAGCTGAAACATAGGCCTGAGATTATTTTCCTCAACTTACTGGCATAAATGAGAAGAGACCTGCAGACACATGCAGTTTCCTTGGTAGAAAGTGTATCTGCAGTATCAGCCACTCCAGTCCTCAGTTTCACACTGATCCTCAAGCTCTTCCTTAAATGATCACGTTCATACAAAGCTCCCATATATGTTTAATTTTCTTCCCATGCACTTTTTACCTTCTTTCGAAGGTAGACACCAAACGATGACTTGATTTCACATATCTATTTTTTGCTTTGACTTGGAACAATAGAAATCCCATATACCTGGGTATGAAGCTGCTTGTGCTTATGCAACAGGTTAAGAACACAACATCATGCTGTTTCTTTTAAACAACCAACCAACCAACAATAACACCACCACCAAAACTGTCAAATGTGTCCTCATTGTCTGCTGACTTCCTGTGCCGCTTGTCTTTCAGGAAGTGGTTGTTTATTTCCAAAGTTTGAGTTATTTAAAGATTGGCAACAATTCTGAAATGAAGATCCTTCATCCTCAGGTATAACGGGATTTACTGTATTAGAGCTACAGCATCCAGAACATGGGATTCTTCTTGGAGCCTGGAACCAAAGAACTAAAAGAAGTTCTCTCCGGAGATCTCTTTATCTCCCGCTGCATTGCAAGACATATTTCCTTCATTGCTTGCTTTAAGGTAAACACACAGCAACGTTTGTGTACTTCTGTACATAAATAAATGACAAAGAGCTGCTGCACATGCTTCTCTTCTGGGAGGGAGAGAAACAAACATGCAGCAAATGACAGTTGTGTTGCTGGCAGCACTGCCACCAGGATGCTTCGAGTCTGTTGAACCAAGCAGTTCATAAAAATCCACTTAGGACACAATGGAAGGTACGAGAGAATATATTTGATGTGGACATCCCCTTGAATTGAGAAGTGTGACAGCAGCAGCAGTACCAGAGAAGGAAATGAGAATACACAGGGGACCTAGGAATGTGAAACAGATCTTCCTTCTGCAAAAACATTTACGGTAAAGCCTTGAGTTGCTCTTCATACACTGTAAAATACAGTTCCTCTCAGGAGACCCGTGTCCATAGCTGCATTGGTCTACTTCCATAAGCATCTCTGCCCCACTTCTAGGTTGTTTCCCTACCACGTAACACGTCACTTAGTGGTCCATGCCAGAACCGTCCCCAGCTGTGCTGAGACAACTCGAGAGACTTCTGCTGGGGACAGTGTTTAAAGTTGGCTTCATTAAGTTTTTGTTGCACTTCCATTGTCACCCAGGGGAAGGCAGGTGGGGACTTTCTGTATGATCTCAGAGGATCTCCCTTATGGCCCTGTCTCAGCACCACAGATAAGAATCATTAAGGTTGGAAAAGACTTCCAAGAGTCCAGCCATTAACCCCGAACTGCCACATCCACCACTAAACCAATTCTCTTAAGCACCATATATTACTCATTTCTTGAATCCTTCCAGGAATAGTAACTCCACCATTTTCCTGAGCAATCTGTTCCAATGTTTGAACACCCTTTCAGTGAAGAAATATTTCCTAATGTCCAATCCAAACCTCACCTGGCACAGTTTGATGCTGTTTCCTCTCGTCCTATCACTTGTTACCTGGGAGAAGAAACCGACCCACACCTAGACAGCTCCTGCTGCGACCGCAGAAAGCTCAGAGGAGCACTCAGACACGCTCTCTCCCTAGGCTAGAAGCCATAGCAACATACTGGCAGTCGTGGTGGGCTGCGGACCGCCGAGTATCTGAGCCCGGCTTCGCCGTTTGCAGCAGCGGTCAGGGCTGCGCTCACGGCCGCCCGCGGGCACGGACACAACCCCCGCCTACCTGAGCCCGGAGGGGCCGTCCAGCCGCGGGTCCCTCGGGGCAGGGGCAGCTGAGGGGGGCGGTCGGTGCCTCCCGCCCCCGCGTATCCCGCCAGCTCCGGGAGGGTGCGCCGGGGGATGCTCCTGGCGCCCGCCCCGGGGGCTTCCCGGAGGGTCCCGCGGGGGACAGAGGGAGCGGGGCGGGCTCCGGGCACAGCTCTGCCAAAGGGGCTCCGGCGGGCGCAGGATGGAGCGGATGGGGTACGCTGGAGAAGCGGGTCGGCAGCGCTCCCTCCCTCCATCCCTCCCTTCCCTCCTCCGCGGGGCTGGAGCCTCCCCTGGGCAGCGCCCCCAGCTCCTCCCCGCTCGGTAACGCCGGTCCGAGCCCCTCCTCCCGTTTCCGCTGGCAGGAGCTGGGGCCGTGTCCTGCCGTACCTCCGCCGNGTGGCGGGGGTCGCGGGATGCCGGCCCGGCCGCTGGAGATGCTGGGGAGCAGCGGGGTCCCGGCGGGATGGGGGTGCGGGAGGGCTGCGGGTGGCTCGTAGGGGTGAGGAGTGTTTGCTGGAAACAATAACCCCCCCCACCCCCTCCGGTGCCTGTGTGATTTTTGCGGAAACAGGAAAGTTAGTTCAGAGGGATGAGACGAGCCCAGGGGCGTCGGCGTGCGCGGTCCTGCTCTCGGCCGGGGAGCCCGCGGTGCCCATCCCGCACGGGAGCGGGATGGCTTCGGCTGGGGACGGATTTGTCTCCGCCACGGGGGACCCGTGAGACAGCGCTGCTGGCAGGCGGGGGCTGCCTCTGCTGTGGCCTTGCGCACCCCCCGAGGCTGCTGCGGTGTGAGGGGCAGGGCACGCGTGAGGGGGGCTGCGCTCCGGCCGGGATGGGAGCGGGCCCGCGGTGGGCTGACAGCTCCGGCTGCCGCCCGCCGAGGTGGTGCCAGCGGTTCCGGCCTTCCCCCTTCTTATGTAAAACTTGACTCCAGCGTGGCCTTTTCCTGTTGAAGCTTTTTGGAAACTTTTCTTGCTGAATCTTGGCTGTCCGCCTGTCACCGTGCTCCTGGTGGGAGGTGGGAGCTCTGTGAGGTCTGCCTCTCGGGAAGGCCTGTAGCTCCAGGGATTTCTGATGGGCAGGGGGGAGGAACTGTGGTATGGGGATGCTGTGTTAAGGAAAAAACTAGGCTACAAGGGTGAGCTGCATTTCTGTCCTTAATCCTTTTATCAACTCTTTCATTCTGTGCTTTTACTCTGTATAGTTCTGTGGTTTGAACCACAGGAATGGGGGCACCTGATTTTCCTACCTGACTGCGCTGAACTTACTTTAAGACTTGGGCATAAGTCACCTGGGATATGTCTGGGGAAAAGTTAAATATTCTCTAGAACAGCCATGAGAGTCAAATCGCACAGTTTGTTTGGGCTTTTGGCCCACTCCTAGATGGGCCTAAACGTTTGCCTGTGGAAGCCAAAACTTAACATCTTCCTGTAGCAAAGTTCTTAGGAACAGGTGCCACAAATTGTTTTAATGGTTTGTTTGTTAAGCTGGTAGTGGAGTCCTTTGTAGCCAGGTTGTATAATTGCAAAGGATAGCAGCCACTGAAGTGTGCATTCATGAGTTGTGTTGACATGGAATGTGGGTTCAAAGTTAGCAATCGATAACTTTTAGAATGTCAAAAGTTAAATTATCAATGTGATGTTGAGAACACCAAGGAAAAAAAATCAGTCCTTGCAGTTTTATGTCCTTTGCTTCCATTTTTCATTTTGCCTGAGCTGCAAGTATGAAAACTGATGGAGCTAATATAGCTTCTGCCTCCAGATCTTTCCCTTTCATATTTTTAGACCTGTGATGATCAAATTGCAAATCCTACAGACAAAGCCTTTTGTATAATGGGGCTGTAAGACTTGGTTTGGGTACTTTCTTTAAGCCTAATTCTCATTAATAAAACTGCATAAGAAGACCTTGGGGTCAGAACATAACAAATGCAACATCATTTGCATTATTCAGGCAAAGCTATGGGGTTAGAATGGCCCTGTTCATCTCTGTTGAGCAGGATAGAGGGTTAACTGTGAATGTCAGTGTTATCTTAATTATTTTGGTTATTTTAACAGAAAGTAGCTATCAGAGATGCATATCCCACAGTCTTTGCTTTCTGTGCTATTTTAAGTTATTTTCTTCCAAAGCATGCCAAACCTCAGCCTGTCCATGAGGGTATTTCCATCACAACTGTATATTTTTAGTGTTTAACCCCTGTCTCCCCAAAGACAGAAACTAAAAAACTGCAACAGAAAAGTGAAACACAGGAAGAGCACAGATTAAAATAGCAAACCAACACTGAGGTGGCAGCACTGATTGGAGGAGTTACTTTCACATTAGTGTCACATGTGAAACTGGCAAGTTTGCACTAGAGAATCTGAGACTTTGTCTTGGTATTATTCTGAGAGAGCTGGTGTGGAGCAGAAGTGAGTGCTTGTTTTAGAAGTAGCTTGTTAATATTCCCGATGTACTTGGGTTTTACGATTGAAAGCCCATCTCAGTTTTTGCCTTGTCATGTTTCAGGATTGTGCTGTTTGCAAGTGACTGATGCCCCGTTAGTTTCCTACATTGAATGTCACTAGATTTATTGATGCAAGACAAAAAGAGATGAGAATGCTTTAAAGAAGCTGAGCACAAGCCAGTGTTGTGCCCTGGAAGTGAAGGCAGCTGACAATACTCAGGGCTATTTTAATAAGACTGCAGCCAGTACCCAAGGAGGTGATTTTCTCAGGTCAGGGTCTGCATCAGCAGGGTCCAGGACCAGGATTCACACACATGGCTGGAGGCAGGCACAGCTATGACACAAGCTGGGCGGGCACTGAAGGCCTCAGGCAGAGCTAAAATGGGGTCCCTGGTGCCATAAGCAGAGAGTGAGGATGGGTGTGAGGCTAAGAGAGCATTTAAAGGCTGTTCAGTGCTCTCAGAGCCCTGGTACAGCATGAGGATCATATGCTGAGGGAACTAGGCTTGTTCAGCCTGGAGAAGAGAAAATTTTGATGGGACCTGTAGAGACCTTCTGGTACTTTAGAGGAGGTTCTCAAGAAGACAGAGCTTCTACATTTTGGTATGTGGTGGTTGCATGAGGGACAGCAAAGGAAAGTTGAAATGAGGTTCAAGATAGATGTCATTTCTTGCAATGAGGACAGTCAGATGTTGGAACAAGTTGCTCAGAGGGGTTGTGCAATGTCTGTCCTCACAGGTTTTCAAGGCCAAAACGGATAAAGTCCTGTTGGGACCTCCTAACTGGCCCTGTGTAAGGTAGAGCATGATGGAAACCCCCCAGGCCTGCTCCAACATGAATTCTCTGATCCTGAGATCAGGCAGCCATTTGGTCTGAGAAGCAAGGAGGTGTGTAAAACCATGGCAATACTTGTAAGTACCCCAGATGAAGAAATGAAGGAAGGTTTTAAGATGCTGATGTGTTGCTAAGAAGCTAAAAGAAATTAAATTAAAAACTTTCCTCACTATGCTAGGAGCTTATGCTGGAAAGGTGTGTATGTGGGTAGGGGAATACTTTGTATTTGTAAACTTGCTTTCCTTTAGTGATTCTCAAAGTAAGGAGTGCCTTTTTGGTGTAACATCACTTAAAGATGTGTTCTGGAATAGAACAAACCATGTTCTTTCAAATTTCATGCGGGAAGTGTAATGACAGTAAAGCATGGTGCTGAGCTTGGGGAAAGAGAGTGTATGAGCAGGGAATAGCTCTTATCTGAAGGCTGCCTTCTTTGAGTCTCTAGAAAATAGAGCAGCAGATCATCTCCCCGTTTGTGCTGTGGTTGTTAACAGACCTTAGGATTGAGTCAATCGTGGCGAGGCCATCTTAGCAATACCCAGAGAGTGTGAGTGGATCAGAAACAGATATTTGTCTTTTCCTCTCTACATGGCAGTGAAATTATGGAAAAGTAGGGATGTGCTCATCTCAGTGCGAAGAATGTTAGAATTGAATTTTGAGAAGTACTCATTGGGAAGATACAAACCTTTGTGTATCTTACTTAAGTGTAACAAGATGCTCTGTTGGAGGCTAAAGAGGTATCACTAGTGCACTCTGCACTTCATCTCTCCTGATCTCCTAAAACTGACTGCCAGAGGCTGTTTCTGCTGCTCCTTGTAGACTGCCTCTGATGAAACATGCATCACTGAATGTCAGTGCTGTGTTTCCTGGGAAAAACCCCATCAAATGTGTCTTGTGGGTCACTTTCTGTGGTTCAGTGACGTGTTTTCTGTGGTGTGTTTGTCATGAGGCAGGACGCTGTTCTCCAGTGAAAGACACTGGATGCTTTCCTAATTGCACAGGTGTTTCTGGGAAAGAGATGTGTCTCTGTGAGTTAAGTGTTAATACAGCTGGACAGTACTGTTGCTTAAATGTCTTTCAAGCCCTACCTCACCTTTCCCAATGTTTTCTGATGATATTCCAAACACTTGCATTCATTGCTGTCAAAAAATAAACCTTGAGGGCTAGAGTTTGTAGAATGAGGCACGATCCTTGGGCAAAGCCCAGCTGCTGCAAGCTGTTAACTGTCTGCAAGCCCAGTAAGAGAGGAGACATCTGACTGATGAACAGATAGGACATGTGGATCCCGAGTAAGTAATGAGCTGTGTTTTGATGCTAGTGAGATGTATTGGTCTGTTAGACTGCCTGTTGAGGAGGGGTGAAATAATTTTATTGTTGAAAAGCTTTAAAAATTGAGAGTATAAAACAGACAGGCATGTTGTAGGGATAGCTCCAGGCAGATGGGGCAGACTAAATCATAAATATATGCTCCAATAAGCCTTTAAGTGGACAAAGGTATTAATTAAGCTTAGCATTTCCTTACAATGATGTGAATATGACATTGTAATACTACGATAACACTGAAGTAGTAACATAAGTTTAAAAGATTTGAAGTTTGCGTTGATCTTTGTTTCAAAAGGTGTAACAGGAAAACTTATTAAAGTTTTTTTGAAAGCACTTTTCCCTTTTGCTGTCGGAGTTCTCCTTTGTAATGCAAACACTGTCATGCTGTTCTAAAGCCTGATATTTCTGGAGCTGGAAGTGACTAATAGCTGGGTGTTTATTTCCATGATCCCTGTTACAAGTGCAAAAGGGGAAACAAACTGCATTAACTGGTGAAAAGCTGATGATATTTTTGAGGCCGAGTCACTGTATGTCTCTAGAATCAGCTGAACTGTCTTAACTGGGCTTTAGTTTCTACTCTGATATTGCTCAAGTAGAGCTGCCTTCACCCTGGGCCATCCTCACTGGTTTACGAGTCTTGGACTGGTCTGTGTAAGCTCGTAGTGAGGGTATGATGGAATTTATCAGCCTCATGCAGGCATAGGACCACAGGAGCTGCATTATCCATGTGTGGCATGTCTGGGCAGGAGACAGGGATAGACTGGAGAAGGAGCTCGGGGGAGTGGGTGGGAAGGCAGGAGCCTTGAGAAGGCACTAGGCTAAGGGAGAGGAAGTCTGCAGCCCTCCCCTGGGAGGAAGGGCTGAAAAGGAAGGATGAGGTGGTACACTGAGCAGAGAGCTGAAATGTCACACCCTGTCAGCAGGTTTGAAGGTGACTTAGATCAAAATTTTGAGACTCTGTGCTAGGAAACAGGGATCAATGCAAATCCTGGCGAGCGGAAGGCTCTGTGAACTCTCCTGTATTTGGTGTCCTGTAATTTCACTCTTAATTAAATTCACTTGACCTGAAGGATTGAGGGAAGCAAAGCCTGAAGCTGAAGGAATCCTGGGTTTAGGACACTGGTGGGAAGAACCCAAGTGACTTGTCTTGTGCAATTGGGTAGTCAGTGCTGTCTCCTCAAGTGCCTTATGGCAGTGTGCTGACAATCACATTTATGGTGATTGCAGCTGTACTCCATGTTGAGCTCATGTTGAGCTCTGGCAAGGAGACTTTCAATTTTCATTTGCACATTTCTAAAGGTTAAATAATTCAAGAATGCTTTTGAAAGCATGCTTTCCTTTCTGTTTCTCTACTGCTGTTTTTTACCCACAACTCTGTATACAGTTCAGTGTAAGGTGGTTCTGCCCAGGATGTTCATCCAGCTTTATTTTAAACAGTTCCTTGATTTTGTAAATATATACTTATCCCAAAATCAGCTTTGCATTCTGTTTTATTTTAAGACTGTAACCATACGTGAATGAAGGTTGTTACCTGACTTTGTTTGAAGAAAGCTCAGCTGAAGTTGTGAAGGATTGAAAGCAATGTCCTGAGAATGTCTAGTATGTTTCTTCCACTGGAGGACGGTCTGCACTGTATTGTTTATATGTATTTATATACATGTGGACAAAATACCATTAGGGGAATGGGATAATGGTTCTGGCAACAGAAGAGACCTGTTCTAACATGCAGATGGGAGCATGTCTCCTTGTAAAATAAAAACCTAAATGGCTGGCCTAAAAGCTTGTAAAGGAAACCTTCCAAGTATAAATTAAGTGTTTTTCTTTCATACATCAGAGCGTTTGGATCTCTCCAGTGCTGCTGTGCTGTCTCACTAAGGTTTGCCAAGTAACAGTGGCTTTGAGTGTTAGAAAAGCTCTTGCTGGTCTGTGTTCCCAGAAGTGGAGAAAGCAGCAGGACTGGCAAGACTTTGTATTCATAGCACCTGGGACACTGTGGACAGCAGCAGAGGCATCTATAGGGAGGATATAAATAGCATAGACACCTAATGCTGAGCTATTAGGTGCCATCAAAGATGAAGAGCAAGGGGGAAGAACTGCAACTCTGCGAAAATTCCCAATATATTCCCCTCACACCTACTCAGGATGGAAGATCAGCTAAATCCTACACACTGAGACTTCTCCTGTTTCATGTGGGAAGACCCAGGACAGTATTTCAGGTGAATATGGTCATAGATTAGGATATGAAGGCCATGGTGAAAGTAATTGCTGGAACCAGTGATCTGTAGAGGGATTTGACTATCTGTAGAGGAAGAGACTTCATTGGGAACAGGAGCTTTTTGGATGTGTTCTCTATTCTAGTTATATAGAAGGCAAAGTGAAAAGGATTGTGAAGCAGAGAAGGGATCTTCTGGGGAGAACCAGGAGGAGGAAATGAGAACAGACAGAGTCTTAAGTTCCCACACCAATGTAAATTCATCTGGATGGCTTTCAGTTTTCCCAGTTCCGTGTTGTCGCACCGTTTTCGTGGTGAATGGTCATCACAAAGTACCTCCCAAGACTTACACAAGAAACTCTCTTCTTTTCAATCTGTTTTTCTTAAAATAATTTCTTAAGACATCTTTCCTAAAGCAGTCAGTTTGCCTTGAAAAATCCACCTTCAGTTTCCTACTCTCCAGGGACACCCAAGCAATCTCTATTGCATCTTGCTTTCTTTTATGAAAACAAAAAGTCCTGCTTGTGTTTCATCATAGCTTGGTTTTCACAGCTATTTAGTCTCTATCTTCAATTCTTCCTTCTTATTCTGTTCTCCATCAGTTCCTCTTTGAAGAGCTGAGGAAGTTCATTCTATGGTAAGAACAGAACATTTTTGCTGTCTTTAGTCCATTTCTTCCTTGCTGTTTCTACATTAAACCACACAAAGGAAACAAAACTGGTCCAAGTCATTTAGATATGCAGCTGTTTTTTTTTTTTTTGAGCTGCTTTTTAAAGAGCTCTTTAAAGAGAAATGTTGCTTCATTTAGGAATCCCCATATTTCTCCCTGTTATAGGAAGTACAGTTTAGTTCCTCTGTTTTTAAAATTTGAAAGTAATTTATCAAAATCTTTTTAAGGCCGTTGTTTGTTTTGAAGGTGCTAAGTCATCCCCCTTCTTTACTTTTAAAAGATACTGAGAGGTAATGTTCATTGCTCCATGTTCTTCTTAAGTCTTTAGTAGAAGATCACTACCAGGCTATTTCTGCTTGTATCACTGGACAGCCCAGTTGCTGTTTCAAAGATCTGTAAGTGGTTAGAGCTGTAAGTTTTAATTTTACTAACAAAATGCACTCATCTCATACTTCGGGTACAAAATATCCCCATGGCAAACTCCAAACTGTCAAGGACAACCAAAGTAGGTACTTACCTGGTGATGACATTGGTCCAAGGCAGTCATTTACAAAAGCAAACAGACTTTGCTTGCCCTTGGGACATGGTTTGAGGAACTGAAAGACAAGTATGCTTTAGTTCAGAAGATGAGGTATGGTGATGTACCTAACAGTTACCAGGAGATAAGTGCCTACCAGTCACTGAGCTTTCTAGAAGAGAAAAGATCAGCATTTTCTTCTAGGTTTTGTTAGCCCTCATGTTACAGGACTTCTGCTTTGGAAGGCAGACTTTCTTCTTACTTACTTCTTCCTTACTTTCTTCTGCTGTAAACTGTGGATTGAACAGGCTGTCTGGCTGCTGAGTACAGTTCCCTACTCTTGTACAAAACAGTGAAAGAGTCAAGTTTCTGAAGGATTTGAAGAGTGGCTGTTCCTTGCATCATCATTTTTTGCAACAGTCTTGTACCTACCCAAGCCCTGTAGTGAATCTGTGGGGGTATGAACTGAGCTCTTCAGTTGCATCTGCCCATGAATTTTCATGTTACCAGTTCTGGTCTGTCAGAAGAGTCTTGTTTCTTTGAGTTTATTATTAGTGTTTACCTTGGCCAACAACAAGACCTCTTTAACAGTTTTCTTGCAAGCATTTCATTTTCCTTTCTTAATTTTGTTGTGTAGAGCTGGCTTTTGTCAAGCCAATCAGTGTGCTTTTGACATGGCTAGGACTGCTACCTGTTTTACAGGATTACATGACTTGAAGGGCTTCTCTTAGGCCATTTCTGCCTTTGCTACAGATCACACCATGTTCATAACTGGCCTAAATCAGTGGTGGAGAAAGTTCATCTATAAGCGTAGCTGACAGCGTACTGTGTGTGACAGCAGTTTGATTAACTAGCCAACATCTACTCAATGGAACTGTGGGAAGCTTGGATTATTTAATTCTTGATTATTTTTTAAGATTATGTATTTATTTTATTATTTATTAGTTATTGCTTAGCTGCCCTTGACTTCAATATGAGTAGTTCAGTGGCTGAAATTGTTGTTTCCTGTGTCACTGGGGAGCTAGTTAGGTTGGGTGGATGCCTGCAAGTGCTTGCCATGGAGCCTGATATCAGTTATGAGTTCATATAGCATTAGTCCACTTTAACAAAGACATATAGAACTGATGTGTATGATCTATTGAAGTGTCCATGTGCTGAAGCAGGTAAGTAAACAGACTGTGTGAAATCAACAGCAATGTTTCAGTGTCTTACTTGATACAGTGAATCAGGTGAAGAGAAAACATTAATTTAAAGATCATCAACAACAATGCAATAATGGAAATGTTTCCATGACCGAGTTTGGTGAATAATCACAATTTATTTTTAGTAATTAGTCTGTACTTCTTTTTTTGTTTGCAGTTGCAGTAATATTGATGGGCTTTTAAACAGTGGAGATGGCACTGTTCCATGTCTTTCCTCTATGTGGTTGAAAGAAATCCTAGTCTCACTTTGGTCAATTTTCTATTTTTGTAGCACCCTTCTGACATTGGGGTGGTGCTGTTACAGGCCTGAAAGCTCCAGTATAAATTGGAGAAGGTGGGGTGCTTTCTGTTGTGTGGTTTTGTGTGATTTTCACTTCAGCAGTGTTTTGTTGTACTAGAAGCAAAGGTGACACCAGTCAGAAAGCAAGGCTACTGGAGGAGAGTTCATCAGGAAGGGTCTTGCTTAATTTTTAGTCTGGCTGCTGTAAGCAGGTCATCAGGAGTCATGGTGATAATGGGGGACCTGAATGCCAAGGGGTAGAAGCACTGGATTTTTCTGACTAGCATTTTTTATTTAATAGACATACAGCTTTTGCTTTTCCCTGTGATCTCTGTTTTCCCTTTAGTTTCTGTAAGTCTGTTTTAATATTTTGCCTACTACCATTATTTAAACTTGAGTCCAGATCAAATCTGTATACTATGCCCTGGAGACCAGTGTTAAGATTTACTCCTTTTGTTCAGAAGCAGGTGGAATTTGATATACCTTTTCCTGTTTGTTTTTTTTAAACTCCCTAAATCTCTCATTTCTGTCCTCCTAAGCTAATTACGTTTGTGGTGGGAAGTGGGTCTAAAAGGCAAAAAACTTCATTTTCTTCTTCTTCTTCTTTCCAGGTTTGGTCTGTGACTTTTTCCTTGGTGCACATCCAATTACCTCAGTAAGTAAGATCTCTGTGAAGGACTCTTGGAGTCATTCAGCATTACCTTCAATACTGCTCACATTGACATTAAGGGGAGATGAGTTGGTCCAACTCAGCCATTATAAAACCTTTTTGTAACCTGTTATTTTCTTGCCACAAATGCTGAGAGAGTCCAGAGTAACGTGGTTGTTGTTGGGGTTGTCTCCAAGTGCTGCCAGAAGTACCAAAGGAAATGTAATAGGGGAGGACAATAATCTTCTTCATTATATGCAAATATTCCTCTTCCTCTGTTTTCTTACCTGTCTGTGACATTTGTAGGGAAAGGAAGCAGGGAGGAATGCAACAAGGTTCCTACTGATAGCACTTTCATTAGTCCATCTAAGTTTAGTCCTTTTGTGCAAGGGTAATTCTATAAACAGGCTTAGAAAAACAGACTCACCTTGGAGGAACCCAGGGTTCCCCTGGTGTTAGGTGTCTTAGTACAGCTGCAGGCCCATTGCTTTGTATTTTTACATTCCCTGTGTTCTTCAGGGATTTAGCCTTGGCCAGGAGTGAGTGGAAGATGTGGCACTGCTAACCTTTCATTAAGTTTCTGACACAGTAGAAGAAGCAACTTTTGCTCCTTTAGGGAAAGCAAGGTGATCCACCTTTCTGCTGAATGCCATGTGTTCTGCCAAAGGCTGCAAGGAGTGCAGCTTGATAAATCCAAGCAGTGAGAGCAACAGAGAGATAATAGTCCACTCTTGTAGCTGGCTTGCCAAGAACTGTTTCATACTTCTGTGCTGCCATGTAAAACTTGTCATGACAGCTGCAGGCAAAGAACATTTACTGTTGTACATTTTGGGATGAGTGATAAGAGATTATGATCTGCGAAGGGAAAGAATCATCTTGCAGCTGGGAAAAGCTAAGAACACGTTAGGTGAGGCTAAGAAAAAGGAATGCTGGAGCTTTCCTTTACTCTTGTGTAAATCATCATTACAGGTGATGCCATGCAATGGCTCGATCTTGGGGATACTGCAAAGATGCATTGACTTAGAGATACTGTTTATTTAAGAGAGAACTGGGAAATATCCTGAGAGGGTTTTCAATGTCAAGGCAATAGTTCTGTTGTCTAACTGCTGTGGAAAATTTCACTTGTAGTACTTGTGCGTTTCCAAGAGAACAATCAGTAACAGGAGGTATTAATAGGAGGTAGACAACTAGCTTAAAATCTGTACATTTGATATTGGACATGGTTGTGGTTTAACCCCAGCCAACAGCCAAGCCCCACACAGCTGCTCACTTACTCCCCCACCAATGGGACTGGGGAGAGAATTGGAAAGGTGAAAGCTGGAAAACTCATGGGTTAAGCCACAAGCACAAGCAAAGCAAGGAATTAATTCTGTGTTTCCCGTGGGCAGGCAGGTGTTCAGCCATCTCCAGGAGAGCAGAGCCCATCACATGGAATGGTGACCTGGGAAGACAAAAGCCATCCTTCTAATCTTCCTCCCTTTCTCCTTCTTCCTTCACTTGATACACTGAGCATGATGTTATATGATATGAAATATCCCTTTGGTCAGTTGGGGTCAGCTGTCCCAGCTGCATCTCTTCCCAATACTCCCAATTTCCTCGCCGTGGCAATACAAGAAGCAGAAAAAGCCTTGGCTCTGTGTAAGCCCTGCTCACCACCACCAAAAACATCTCTATACTAACCCTTTGTTAAGCACAAATCCAAAACACAGCCCCATACCAGCCACTGTGAAGAAAACTAACTCTACCTCAAAACCCAAATCCAGCACAGATGTGAATAGCTTCCCAATATTTCTGTTGCAAGACAAAGAATGAAAAGATAGGTGGGGGGTGTTAGGCATTGACACAGGTAACATCTGTATTTGTAGTAGATGAGACACAATGTTACAGTATGTAAGATAAAGAACCTATGAAATTTCATGCTGTAGAATTTAAGATTGTTATAAAGAGTCTTGTCTTGGTCATAAAATGTCTCTCCGTAAGGCTGCTGTGTGTTTACATCTTGCAATGATTTTTCTGATTATCTTTTGCATGTGTGCCATGCTCTGAATCACACAGAATGGTGGTTTGTTGATTACTGTGTCCTAGGAGAGCGGGGTGATGGAGTACACTAGGGAAAAGATAGTTGGGGAAGATTGAAATGGTTGTTATTTGTTCCAGGAGTTTTCTTTCTGTTCATTCTTGTGCCACTTGAAATGATTGCTGTATTGTGAGCTCTTTCATCTTGTTTCTACACCTTTAAAATTTGATACTGCAGAAATTAATGTAACATCATCTATAATGTTTAAGCTGCCTCATGTTATGAAAGTGAGAATTCCCACAGCAGCCTTAACTCTACCCCCAGAAGAGAAAGCAAATCAAGTGAGTGTCTTAAGTTACACCATTGTGTAGCACTGGGCACTAGGATGTACAGTTTGGCAAATATTTACATTTCAGATCTGGTCCAGGTCCATGGCAGTAACGAAATATCATGTGTTAATTATGCTAAATGATCATATTACACTGGTAAATGGGAATAGGCTTGATTCCCAGAATGCTGATCTGTGATTCACATCATCAAGGAGTACAAAAGAATCCACATCCCTTAAAGAGGGAAGATAAATAGGATATTTCGAACATTTTTCTTGCATGCATGGTAATGTGCAATTTCCCCCGTTTCCATTATGTTTCTGAAATCTGTTTCACAGCAAATTGAAAAATTAGTATCCCATCTCTAACGGAGGTTTAGAAATTACCCCACTTTCTTTACCTTGCTTATCAGCATTAGCTACTGGATTTCAGATACCCTTTTGTATTAACTCAAGGATTTTCCTTTCAAAGTGGTCTGTTTCTACGAATAAGATAGGATTTGAACTTGCTGAGCAGAATGGGAAACATGCTTTTTGCTTTCTATGAAATGTACACATACATATTAAAAAGCTTGCCAGACTTGAATTTCTAGAATCTGAACAACAAATTGTTGTTAAAGTGATTGAATGCCTTGCTGATGTGTGGTATTGAAGTTGAGTGAAATGCTGCTACTCATCACTCAAAATTAAATACAGTGTACTACAAAAGCTATTGTAGGAAACTCCTCAGTAGAGAACTCAGACCCAGACTGAATAGTGAAGATAATCTTCAGTTATATCTTAAAACCACCACACACTGTGAGGTTTTTTAAATGTCTCTTAAAGACTGTTGTGTAATGAAATCAAAAAGGGCATGTGAGATGCTTTGTGATGGTTTGTTTTTGGCAGGCAGCCATTCTAGATAAGATGGACATTTTGACATATAGGATGTATTGAATAATGGGTTTTAAATGTTTAAGGTGCTATTGTATGGGAACAAATTGTCACTGTGCCTTACCCATGTGGTGGACTGAGGTCTTCTAGGGTGACCCTGGATACCTCATTGGGGCAGGGCTGTTCTTCGTTTGTGTGGTTTGTTTTGGACTGTGAGCAGGGTCATTGCTCTCAGGTTTTTCATACTGGGCCCAGCAGAGTGAGGCACAGAGGGGAGGACCTGGGACCTCCTGAACAAATACAAGCTGTAAAATTTAGTCTGAAATGAGATAAGGCAAGCAAGGCGAGAAAGAGAAGTATGAGAAGAGGTTTTGTTAACTTGTATTGGCTATCTTACAGTCACAGAAATAACTTGATGACCCCGTTGTGCCAAAGGCACGTATTTGTAAATTGTGTGAAATGTGCTCAGATATTCCACAGTTGGGCCAACATCTTGTTCCTGTCTGATTTGAATGAGTACTTGGCATCAGTCTCTATTCTTGGTCATAAGAAGAGCTTGTCCAATTAAATGGATAATGTTAGATCACATCTTCAGGATCATTATTAGAAGTTCTGCTAAGGTAGCCTGAGGAAAAAAAAGTTGCTGTGGGCAACCTTGGGGTTGGCATTTGGCCAGGTCAGGATAATTTCGTTTTCAGAGTCTCTGTTTTAAACTGGATTCTGAGGCCTTGAGGCAGAATTGTAAATGATCCTGTCCTGTAAATTACTAAGTAATATGATACAGCTAAACTTTAATGTGCCATAAAGTTAAATCTCCATGTATGAGAGCACCCCACTGGCAAAAGATAAATTAGTTATGGGGAAAGGAAAATTATTTGTCCCAGAGACACTGTTGAGTTAATTGCTGGTTCTTCTCAGGTTGCTTGAACCTGGAATATTTGTCCCCATCATTAATTAACATGTTTTATTATTACTTCTCCTCCCTTGGAATATCAGATTTGTGGCGCTTTCCCAAGGGTGGATTTTTATTTGAGTTTTTTGATACGGCGAAAGGTTTTCACTTGAGTATTTAGTGACACGTATAACCAAATCTCCTTATGACTGATAGGGTGAGGCTGTCTCTTACTTGTTTGTCATGTGAGAGAAGGCATGGAGGAATGTGATGGAGGACAGTTTTCTGCTCTTACTTAGCTTGTTGTCCCTGTTGCTTGTCACCAAGCTCCCACAGGGGCTGTGATCCACAGCTGCCTTCCACAGAGCAGTTCTTGGGCATGGCAGCCCCTGAAAGCAACTGCGGGGTCCATCTCTCTGGGCTGAGCTGGTTTGTGGTACCTGTTTTGTTGCATGTAGTGTATTATCTGCATCTCTGTGGTGAAATAAAAATGCCTCATTTTAAATAGTGATGTGTACATGTTCCTGTGGTAGCCTATTGGACATCTGTGAACTAAACTAAATTTCTTAAAGCAGTAGTTTTCATATTTTCTATTATCAGACCTTAAGCATTTTCTGGAGAGTCTCTGTATAGTCAATTCAAATCCACTTTGATTTCTGATTTATTGGCTGCTGTATTTAAATTGTTGACCCAACTATTCATTTCTGCTTGGTGTATATCACACTCATGCAGCTGAGCTTCAGGGAGGCTGTGAATGGTTAGGTATATTTGTCTTAAGGAACCACGAAACTGATCTTACTGGAGTACCAAAGAAAGCTTTGATTGTCAGCGGATTCCTTCTTGCTTTCTCTTCTTGTGCATAAAATTATTGCTCCTGGGATCCCTGAACAGTTTCTTTCAGTGTAGGAGAGAAATCTGTGGCTTCATATGGAGGTAGGTGGGAATTTCAGGAGCTGCATTACTTTCCTTCCTAGAAGGCCTGGAACCCTCCCCATCATTTACAGAGGGATACTGCTGTTGCTCAGCAGAAGCATTTGTAGTATCATAGAGGTTGGAGATGCCAGTGAGGAAAAAACATTACACTTTTCAGCCAGCCCTCTGCAGAGCCAGTATCAAATTTCTCCCTACTGATGTGTTTCTTGGCACTTTGGTTCAGTTGCTGCGGGTTTTCCAGCAGCTGAGTGCCTCTCAGGCAGGTAGGTTTCCCCCAAGCAGAGGCACAGAAGTATATTCCTAATACACTTGATACTTTTTTTGCAGTGTATCATTACCGATTGTAGAAGTCATTGCCAAGGCTATTTCCAAGCCAGTTTTCCAAGCCATGTTCAGTGTTTTTGAAAAAAAAGTTGGAGATCCATGTAGGTATCAACAATAGCTGTTAATCCTGTTTTTCAAGCTAATTCATCACTCTCCTGCTTTGTGCTCCTGCCATGGCAGTACTGGGAGGCTGTCAGCTTGTGCTCAGCCCTGTGCTGTTCCTGACTGAACTGTGCTACTCAGCTGCTTTATCTTTGCCATCCTGCCAGTTCCTTCTCAGCCTGCCTCTGTATTGCCCTCGGGCTGACATGGAGATTAATTGACCTAGTATAGTAGGATGTTTCCTCTTTTGAAGTCCTTGCTCCAGCAATGTTTAAGAAAGAAAAAGGGGGAGTTTGGAAACAAATAGTTGGCTAGCTAGGATTTGGTGTGCAACATCTGAGGACAGCTAACACAAAGCAGCATTATTAATGGGAAACGTATGGCATAAGTGCACTATTGCTATATAGAGCACAAGATGTGAAAGATGTCTTGTATTTCCTCAGTTTGCCTTCAGTATTGGGTTTCAGAGACTCATGCACAGATCTCCTGAAGTAACATATCAGGAAACTTCTTTTTCTAAATGGTCTGCATCAAGCAAATCCCAGAACCTTACCTGATTCAATTATTTGATTGAACTGAGAGTTGGGGCTTGATAAGGTATTCAGTAACAAAGCCAGGCAATAAAGTCAGATGGAAACTGAAAGACACACGAACTGACAAGAGCCTGTCACATGGACCGGGAAGAGGTGAAGCTGCAAACGTTTTGAAGTGGCCTATTTGATGCTATGAAAGATGGGTAAAATTTTAACCCAGGGTTGCTAGCATTTGGGCTGTCTTTGTGTGTTTATTTTTGCCTTCTGTTCCAGGGGAGCACATTAGGTCAGGCTTGACTGTACATTGCTAGCAGTCCTGGGAGTGACGGGAGATGCTGTGGGCATGGAGAGTGAGCCATGCATGACTAAGAACAGAAATGGAATTCAGTGCCTGTGACTCCGAGCAGGACAGATAACACAGATTTGTGTGGAGCAGTTGCAAAAGCACAGACTCTTCCTTACAGAAAAATTATTGGAAAAATTAGTTTGAATTTAGGAAGAAAGTAAGCTTAAAGCACAATCAGGCTTTGCAAAGGTCTCTGAAATGAATGTTCACACACAGTTTTGACACTGTAGTTATTTTGTATTGTTCCCAGCCTAAACAAGCTGAAAGGTGATGGATTTGTCACATAAAACTGCTGAAAATAGGTATGTTCATACCAATTACTCAGCAGAACTCATATCATGATGAGTATCTTTTTGTCAAAATAATTTTTGTAATCTCTTGAGAGCGTTTGTGCAATTTAAGGTGAAAACAGAAAGCTAGGTAGTTTTAGATGTCCTGGTTTGATTTTAAAATGTGTTTTCTCTTTTAAAAGTGTATTCTGAAAAATGTAATGTCTTACAATTAGTTTATCTTGTCTCCAGGGGTTTATTTTTAGCCTAAATAGTGTTTACGTATCTAATTTTAAGTGTTGTATGCTTCTTTGACATCGTTGCCTGCTTGTTTCTTACATGCTTTGTGCATATCAAAAAGAATACAGAAACAGTCAGGAAGAAGTTAGTGAAGGCTGTGTTTTGTGACGTTTCTGTTTTGTTCACTGTGTCAGGAAAATCCACAAACGCCAGAGGTTTATGTCCAAAAAGGAGACAGAGGAGACCTGCACCCTTATTGGAATAAAGGGAGAGAGCCCACCGGGGCACACGCCCGCGGGGTTTTCTCTCTCGAGGTTTCGGAGGGTGCAGCCTCCTTTTATCCCAAACTCCCGGCCTCATGTTGCCCTCTTCCTTTCCCCGTTGGCTCAGGTACGAGGAAGGTACAGCCTTCCCGAACCACCTTCCACATCTTCCCTCCTTGAGCCTTCTATTTTACCCCAGAGTTCAGGCTTGTGCAGACCTTGGTCTGTTTCAGGAGCCGAGCTGTGTGGGCTCTGTAACAAACCTGCTGCCCAAATGTAGCGCAGACACTAAGGCCCATTTCAAAGATGTTAACACCCACACCTTCACCCATCGAACTGTTTGTAAAGACATTAGCTTTCCTCTCAGCTGTTTTGATGTTAAAATTTTTGGTGGTTGCCCTGCAATTTAAACTTACAGCTTTGTGCACAGTATTGCTTGAAATATGCATCCTTAAGCCTGTTTGTTTTTCTCTTGTGGCTTGTGATTTTAAGTTCTGTTCACCTACTGGAAAGTAAAGATTTGCCAGGAGCTGATTTGTGTCTGGGATCCTCACGCAGAAGAAGTGTCAGGTGTGCTCTTTGTCCAGCCGCACTTTGGTGCTGTTTGGGTCATTCCAGAGACATGCAAGATGGGAGGAGGACTCCAGGAGTGAACTGAAAATTAATAATTTGCAGTTTTGAATAACTAATTCAGCATGCTATCAAAACTGGTATTTTCCTTGTGATTTATCATTATAACTTTGGTACATAATTAAAAAAAAAAAGAGAGAGAATTTCTGGAAAGCCAGTGAGTATGTCTGTATAAGAGTACTAATTTTTACCTTTTGCATTTACTGACATTTGTATATATCTGGCTTTCAAAGCTGACAGCTGAAATAAAAATCTCGGGGACAGCATTGACCTTTGTGAAGGTTTTTTTCTTGTCACAATTGTTTAGTGCTTTAGTCTTCAGTCTGCTTGGGTCTTTTTTTTTTTTTTTTTCGGAGTTGGGGGGTGGCTGTTTGTTTGGTTTGGGTTTTGTTTTGGTATTTATCATTTGTTTTTGCTTTAAAGCTGCTCACAGTGCACCTTTTATTTATTGGTGTGATACAGTACACAGTGAAGACTGAAGCTGGCAAAGAGCTGGTGCCACGGAATGTACTTTTTTACTGTTTCCTGCTTTTGTATTTTCATGCGAGTGCTTCCTTTGATAGCAGCACAGAACAATACATAGTCTAAACTCTAATTTTTTTGTTTTAACAATTGTTACTTGTTCAGGAACAGTGCTTTACAGTTGGCTAGTACCAGTCATCCACAACTGGTGGATGAGGGTGCAGTTGAGGGAATCCAGCCAAGCTCAGACAAATTCCTGTTTGTTAAAGCATCCTGAGCTACCCAGCTTGAAATATATTAAATGAGGCTGATGAACCTGAGAAGATGTAGCAGAATGTGGAAAGAAATAAAGTAGTTTGGGCATGGAAATCTTCTCTTTTAAGGGAGGGTGTGTAAAGAGAGAGATAAAGACTAATCTTCAGCATTCATACAGGCTAAAATATTGTAGTGACTTTGTCCACTTTTTGTTCTCTGCACTCAGTTTAAATAAAGCTGCAGATCTGTTTGTGTACCCTTGTTTCAAAATAACATCTGTTAATTCACCTTAGGCTCTTCTATTACATTATCATAATTCCATGGATATCCAACTTGAACAAATAGATGGGATACTTAAAATTGAAAATAGACGGTATTATTATGCATGCTATCCTACATTTTAATTTAGTAGTCTCCCAAGATTCTTAAAAGAAAGAAGGGGAGGTTCACTGAGATGCAAAGATAGTAAAAACAAGAAAATTGCATGGTTCTTTTCATACAACATATCATTATTACAGATTGTAGAAGTCATCATCAGGGCTGATGGTGGGGCTGTGAGTTTAGTGCATTTAAAACAGTTTGGGGTTACAGTTAGGTAGTGAGTACCAAATATAATACACAAGAATTCCTAATTGGCGTGGGATATAAAATACTTGGTTTCAGCTCTTAAGTCTATTCTCCATCTATTAAGTTCAATTAGGGATTTTCAAGCACAAATTATTTCTCTTTTTGCCAACTGCTGTGAGGTTCTTGTCCTGTTTGAGGACAGCACTCGGCATTTCAAGGCTGCACATGATGTAATATTTTCTTCAGTGCAGCACCGTCAGACTGTGTGTTGTGGATTTACTCTGATCTTACCACGGTGCCCACAAACAGGAAATCCGTGGGCACCCTTGAACATCTGGTGCTGTAGGAGCACAGCTCGTGGCTGCGTCACCCTGTGATGGGAACGTGGTCACATCCAATCAGAGGCGTGCTTATTAGTCAGCAAAAATGAAGGCATTTGCCTCCTGTTTCAGTACCTTCTGTCGTGAAACCAGAGTGTGTTTTATGGGAATGTCAGGAAAGAGAGAGAAGAGAAACAGGCTTCAGGGCCATGGGCAATTTTTCTGTCCACAGCTGTGGGACGGTTAACAAAGATGATGGGAAATTGGGCTAGATGAGTTGTTTTGTGAAAGTGGATGGATGCCAGACTAGATGCTGTATTAACTCAGAGATTCCCAAAGGATGGCACATGTGCTAGTTGTGGTATCTGAGCATGCCCATGCATCAGAATTGTGTTACCATGCTGAGAATGTGAATAAAGCAGCAGCACTGCCATAAAAGTATGTAGCTGACCAAAGTGATTTTGAAACTTCTGTACCTGATGAGCTCTGGTCAACTTTAGGGACCTTGACATTCCTATCAAATATTTATAAACATCATTCTATGTTTTAAAACTGTATTTGCCTTTGTCTTCCTAACGATTTAACTGGGCTTCAGAGATCCAGTGTGCTTACTGTTGATGTAATGCCTTCTGCTGATATTGGTGTGAACAGCATTGAATTTTTTGACAGATTTCACAAAACTGCTGAACAAAAGTAGCTGTGTAATGTGGGTGACTGTATCTGTATGTGTAACTGAGAGTCATGGGAGCAACTTGAAGCCAAGTATTACATCAGACTCTGCATTCCAGGCAGTGATTTGGTTTGGCCCTGCTGGATTATTGCTGCTCTCAGAGTTTGTGTCAGCAAGTTTACTCATGATTGACATGAATTTTTAGTGCAGATTAATGATATTAAGTGTAGGGCCCCATCACTGACTACTGTGATCAGATACTTGACACTACAACTGGCAGCCTTCATGCCAGTGATGGTTCTTATGGAGCAGATACGGTAAGGACAATGGCACTACAGATGTGATACACAGGCCAGGGGTCATCATGTGTGTCATGGAAACCTTCCAAGGCCTTGCTTCCAGCCTGATTAAAAGCCTGTGTCTATATGACCTTGTGCATCTTGGTACCCATATCAATATGTTTATACTGAGGGAGGCATATGGAGGGAGTGGGGACACTGTTTTAAATTTTCTTGAAACAAATGCTGCTAACTAAGCAGATAAGCTGTGGGTGGAGCAGCTCAAACATTCCTCAGTGATACAAGCATATGCCAGCACTCCTTGTGCATTGCATGGTGCAGGAAGCCCTGGGATAGGCACATCTCAGATGTTAAAGCCGTTTCAAATACCGTTTTATAAAATTGTATTTATAAATTCAGTTGCTTCAAAGTAGTGAGCACCCATCAATCAATCAATCAATCAATCAATAAATATTGGTGTTTGTGATGTTACTGTCATAAAGGGCATTGAATCTGTGATACCCCAGGCTCCCCTGTGCATAGGTTTATAAGGTGATGTCACTTGCAGACTCATTCAGGTTGGAAGGGACCTCCAGGGGTCATCAGCTCCTACTCAAAGCAAGATCAATCCTGACTTCAGACTAGGTTGCTCAGAGTTTGTCCAGCTGGTTCCTGAAAATCTACATGGATAGTAGATTCCACAACCTCTCAGACACCTCTTCCAATACTTCAGAGCAGTGATTTTTTTAATGTCCTGTGGCAACTTCACTTGTCTCTTGTTCTCCTACCACATACTTTCATAAAGAACCTGGCTTGTGTTCTTGGTAACCTTCTCTTGGGAATTGGAAGTCTGCTATTGTGTTCCTCCAGAACCTTCGTAAGTGAAGCAAGCCCATTTTCATCAGCCTTTCCTCACAGGCCCAGAGCTCTAATTCCCTGAGAAAGTTGGTGGCCTTTGGCAGGACTTGCTCAGGTTTCTCATGGAATAGTTTGGATTGGAAGGGACCTTTTAAAGGCCAACTAATCCAGCCCCCTGCAATGAGCAGGGACATCTTCAACCAGACCAGGTTGCTCAGAGCCCCATCCATCCTGGCTTGAATGTTTCCAGGGATGGGGCATCTGTCACTCTTGGAGCAACCTGTGCCAGTGTTTTATCACCCTCATTGTAAAAAACTTCTTATATCTAATCTAAGTTGATTCTCCTTCAGTTTGAAACCTTCCCTCTTTGTCCTATCAGTGCATGCCCTTGTAAAATGTCCCTGTCCAGCTTTCAGACCTCCTTTTAGGTACTGGAGGGTGATATAAGGTCTCCCTGGAACCTTTTCTTCTCCAGGCTGAACAACCCCAACTTTCAGCATGTCTTCAGCAGAGAGGTGCTCCAGCTCTCTGATCGTCTTCACGTCCCTGCTCTGGCCTCACTCCAACAGTTCCGCATCCTTTATCAACACTTTCTTTTACTGGAGGCCCAGAACTGGATTTAGTACAGTGTTGAGTAAAGGAAAACAATCACTTCTGTTATCTACTGTGTATTGTCTTGTGGATACAGTACAGTAAGCTTTTAGCCTTAATTGCAATTCTGAGTCCTGTTTAGCCCAGTCTCCACTGGTACCCACAAATCCTTTTTAGCAGAGGTCTTTTCGTGGTGGCCCATTTCTCTGGCCTGTCTAGGTCCCTCAAAATGACAGGTAAGCTCTGTCCTGGAGCTTACTGCCTGCATCCCTTAGTTTGCTGTCATCTGCAAGCCTGATGAGAGTGTACTGTGTCACCTTCTCCAGGTCACTGATAAAGGTGTTAAACAGGACAAGCCTCAAGACAGATCCATGCAATATTCTCCTCTTGGCAGAGATTGACACTTCAACCACTCTTCTTCGAGCCCAACCTTCCAAGCAGTTTTTTACCTGTCTAGCTGCCCACCAATCCAGACTGTTAAAAGACTTGCTGAGGTAAATCACATCCGCTGCTCTGCCATTGTCCACAAATCCAGTTGGTCAGGCATTATTTGTCACTGTAACTTGTGTTGACCGTTCCCGTTCATCCAGAGCATCTGCATATGCACAGGAATGTGTTCCAAGAATACTTGGTTCATGCTCCAGTTCATGCTGACCCTCTGGAAAACAGCTCTGTCTGGTTGATGACAAGCTGACCATGAGCCAGCTTTGTGGCAAAGGCAGACAAAGGCATTCAGGACTGCATTAGGGACAGCATTTCCATCAGTTTAAGACAGGTGGTGGTCCTCCACACTCAGCACTGGTAAGACACAGCTGGAGTACTGGGCCCACTTGTAGCTCCTCAGCAAAGGAAAGCTATGAATATAATGGAGCTAGTCCAGCAAAAGTCCACAGAAGTTATTAAGGGACTGGAGCATCTCTCTTATGAGGAGTGGCAGTGAGAACTAGGACTGTTCAGTCTGGGGAAAATCTTATCAACGTGCACAATACCTCATGGAGGGGGGAAATGATGAAGAGGGAGCTGGACTCAGTACTGCCCACTGACAGAATGAGAAGCAGTAGGCACAGCTTAAAACTTATCTATTAGAACATTTCTCCTCCTTCTGTCAGTACCTAATACTTTTAGCAGTCTCCCTTTTTGTCATATGAACTTCATTTTGTTATTGGTGCTCAAGATTTCTTTGAATCTGCTGGTAAAGAACCCTCCAGAGAAGGTTTCCCTCTGAGCTTTCCTTTTTCTGCATGCTAATTAAACTCAAGTTGAAATTTATATGTGGAGCCTGGGGAGGAAAATGGGAATTTTCCAGCCATGCTTATGTATAAACGGTTTGTTTTAAATAGAGTGAATTATAAAAGCCACTATTTCTTTAGTTTTAATATTTGCTTATCTTACAACTTGGGTTATGGAAATAGATGATTGATTCTTTTCTCTTTTAAAATTTTATAATTTAGTTTTTTAGCATCAAGCACAACTTTTCCTTAGGCTGAAATATAGGGCTGAAGCTGAGTAAAAGATCTCTTGCAATTTCATGTAGTTGCTGTGGGGCAGAATTGCACGTTGCAGGAAAGGTTTGAATACCTTAATTTTAAAGACAAAATTAGCCCAGTGGTATTTTATAAATCTACTTTTTAATTTTTAGTTTTACAGTGGTTAAAAATAAACCATAATGATTCATTTCTTAACTCGGGCATCTTCTCAGCCTCCCTCTTGTCTTACCTGTGCGTTGATTTGAACACTAGAGGGCAGCTGAAACACTTCAGTTCTTTCAGAAAATCAGCTTTAGGAGAACAGCTTTCATTCTTCGTTACCCGAAGAAAGGAGTTTTGTTAGCTGCCTATTATGTGGTGTTTATTTTAGCAATTAATTTGCTTTAATTCCTTCAGTTTTTTTAAAACCTAAGAATCTAGCTTCTAACTTTTTGTCTTTCTTTCTGCCTCTATAGCTGCATCACGCAATTAAACTGATCATCAGTCGAAGAGGGAGAATAGTTTCACATTTTAGTAGCTATGAAGGGATACTGCTTGTGCTTCCTGTGTGATGGTGTAGTGGTGTGGTATTTTGAACCACCTTGTTTCAGAAACAAAGAGAGAGATGCCAGAGATGGGAATGTGTTAAAGATCTCTTCTCTTAAATTTTCTCAGGAAAATAAGTGTCTTATAGCACTTACAATTTATTTCATAGTTTTTGTTGGTATGGAATTTTAAATTAATTTCCAAAACACTTGAGTTGATCTTTTCTTATTCTCTGCTTTGCTTTAAAGCCATCTTTTTCTTTTTTTTTTTTTTTGTAGCTGAGCTACAAAATGGCAACTTCTGTCCCTCCAGATGTTATTCTATCCTCTCAGCAATCAGGAAATAATCCAATATGAAGACTTTAGAAAGGAAAGGTCAAAGCAGTTAAAAATTACTGTTTTCACAGCTCATGTGAAAATTGCCAAAGAAGTTCGTGACTTAAACCTGAAATTGGAAACATAACTTATTTTTATTAAGAAAGTATGGTGAAATACATGGTGAACCATGTAAGTTGTTTTAAGGGTGTATTGTCAGAGATGTCATATTAATCTGTTCTGGCTCTAAAGTAAGAATACACTCTTGTCTTGTGAGTTGGTTGATTGTGTATCTTTTTGGGTTTAGTTTCTTCTCTTCCTGTTTTGAATCCATTACACTTACTGCAAGTGTTGAACAACATTTTTCAGCAGCTGAGTGATCTCAAATGTGTATTTGCACTAAAACTTTGAATGCTGTCTGGAACAGTAATAAAAAAGTATCATTAAGCTTTTAAGAAGGGAACTCTGTCTCTTATGAATTGTGTAAGAGATTAAAGCTAATTTTTCTGACTTAGGATCAGATATATTTTTCCCTATCCACAGATGATGTGATTTGAAAATCAACCTGTGCCTCTCTTAAGCAAATTTTGCACCTTTGCATCTTTGCAGTGACTATAAGGACACAGTGTTTTCTCTTTCAAGCTAAGCTTCTGGAACTGTGTAGTTACAAGGAAATCTTGTCTGATTTTGTCAAAAACTTTTCTTTAGCTTCAGAGGTGGAGAGAAGAATTAAAATAATAAAGCAATAGGCTCAAGCAATAAGATTTAAAAATGGTATAATTTATTATTTTGAAGACAAAAAAAAGATGGATTTCAGACAGTGGACTGTGTGGTTTGGCTTGTGATGCTGACTCTGATGCCAAACTGTGGATTGCACTTCTCCAAGGCTTGAGGAGAAAAAGGCCTGAGCTGGAGCCACTGGGAACAGAATAGCTTTATCTCTTTTTGTTGTGATATCCTGAAAGTGCTGCAGGTTTTGTGATTTTGCTTGGTTTCTGCCATGATTTCTTTCTTATGTTGCAGAGTATATCTGTTATCTCCGACACTTCTTTGGCAATTTTGGACATAACATAAACATTCTCACCAGCCTGTGCTGACTGATAGGGCAGATTTTGAAAATGATTGATGCTTGCTTAGTTTTCTTGTATGGAGTTCTGCAGAGTGCCGGGCTGCTTGGCTTTTGGACAGTGCCAGACAACTGCTGTAGTAAAAGCTGGATTTCCATAGAAGGGATTAAAAAAATGCAGTAGTAGAACATTTTTCTTTCTGTTATTGGTTCTGGGTCACAAGAAGGAGCCAAACTGTGGCATTTTTATTTTGTCCCTAGCTGCCAGTCCTGCAAATTGAGAGATTATAAGTAAGCTTCACTTACAAACAAAACTGAAGAGAAGTTGCCAAGGGCTAAATTTTCTTCCTGTGAGGCTTAGTTGTGGGGCTGTGTGTGGTTATGCTCCAAACTGTCACTGTGCAATCTCACTGTTTGGAGGTGTGCAGAAATTAAACCACCTGTGAATTGTTTTGATGGTTTACAGTCAAGGGTAAATGTCTGCTCCCTCTCTCTGAATTTCATTGCCTTCACAGGACAAAAAGGAGCTGTAAACCTTCACTGGCTATTTTTATCATTATATTTAATAGATGAAACTGTGGCTACGTGTTAGGGAACAGACCTGGTGGAAGGACACTGCTCTTCTGATGACATTTGAGAGCAGATTCCATTTGAGCTTGACTGCTTAATAGGCCATCTTTCTTCGGATGTGGCTCTTGTAAAAGAAATCACTTTGTAGTAGGCACTCTCTATATTTTAATATTAAGGTTTCATATTTAAAGGTCCTAGTAGATAACTAAGCTTTGCTTTGGTATTTTCCCCTTTCTGCTTTCCTATTTAAGATATGAGTGATTGGAAGACCAGCCGTTTTCTGTAGCTTGCTTCATTTTATGCTTGGTTATGCAATGTCCTGGCAGCAGTTACTTTATGCTCTCAAGAGAAAATTTCTTCCAGAAGTTTAGATTTTGCTAGTCCATTACAGCTTCCTCTAGTGTGTGAGAATTTAAAGGAAATAGTCCTTTTACAAAAATATAAAGCTTTGATTTTTTGGACATGAAATTATGCTACCATTCATTACCATTTACCTCTCCTGCACCGTCGGCTTTCATTTTGGTCTTGTCTGAGCTGTGCTGATCAGCACACTGCAGACAGAGTGAAACAAATCAAGGTGGTGAAAAAATCCTGGGGTAGGAACATAAATCTTGTTCTCTTCCACCTCAAATCTCTTCTCTGTGCAGTGTGAGGAAGATATTGGGTATCTTCCTGTACTCCACTGCAGTCTGCCTGGGTGGGATGAGGACTGTGGAGTGATTTTTCCTCTATTATGCGATGTGGTGTTGCTGTGTATGAGGAAGTCACAGGAGGAAAATACAAGAACTTTCCTGCGTAATCCCACTGTCTCTGGAAGACCGGTTAAGAAATGCTCTCCCAGTGGAAGAGCTGCAGCAGCTCGTAGGTACTGCTTGTTTGCCTGTGCTTCTTTCAGTATGAAATTAATTGGACTGCTCTCTGCAGCAGCATCACTGCACTGGTTTGGCTGGTGGTCTAAATAGCTTAAATTCTCCTTGTAAGTTAGTTAAGTCTCTGAGGCACTAATGTAATGGTCTCTTCCTCCCTAAGGGTGGAACAAACATGGAAGCATTAGCAATAACAAAAGCCTCTTCTGTCTTGCTCCAGTTTCTCTTAGTTTTCTGATGAAGAAGCATCTGGTACGGCCTTTAGCTGTCCCTTTATAGGCCATAAGTCCTGATGCATTGCCAAGTGGCATAATATTATGTTTCATTTTTATGGGGGATTTTGCAGGGCAGAGGGAACAGTGCACAAAAAGTTTATTTGTTGCACAATAAGGTCATTCTTTAAGAATGAGACAAAACTAAAGCGTTTCATTTTTGATCAGCTTTGACTTGTGATTAGTTACAGCTTCCCATAACCAATGCTGTCATAGCAGTTTTTATTCTGGGTCATAAACAGTGATTGTAAACCCTATTAAAATAAAAACAACAACAACAAAAAAACCCTAAGAAGAAATGTGCTTGCAAGAAGATTTATTTCTGACATGAGTCATACAGTTCATGAACTTCTCCCAGATGAGCTCATCATGGGAAATCTTTGGTAGGAATGCTGGTATCTAAGTCACTCAGATACTACCTGCTTCTCAGTGACATAGGGTGCTGTGGATCAGCGCATCTGCACTATGCAGCTGTGTTCCTAAAGTAATCTTATACCTTCTTCCTTCTGTTTGAAGCTAAATCTGCTTGAAATGTATTTATTCATGACTCGCATGCATTCTTAGTTGTAGAAGGTACCGTAGACTTCAAGAAATATCTGGGATAGTTTTAAATTCAGTTTTTTTAATGGTGGAAATTGTTTTCAGTGGTTCCTAAAAAGATGGTACTAGAAGCTCTGAGTGTAGAAACATTTGAAGATTTATCAATTGAATTCTGATGATACACATAAATTGCATACTTTCAGAGGAACAGAACAGGATTGTCAGTGGCACCTCTTTGGTTTTTTCTGGATATGTAAATTATATTTCGTGTTGAAAGAGGCCACCTGTGTTTCTATGCATAAACCAAGAGACACATATATGGTAGGAATAGGTAGTGTGTGATTTATGTCCTAACGATTCCTCTGGTGATTTCATGAAGTTCTGGTGAGTGTATTGGTTCAAAATGGATTTGAACATCCTTAAGAGGAAGTAAAATTGGCAAGACTTCACAAAACACATTTCCAAGAAAAAGGAACTACAAATGATGGATGTCAGAGAGAAACTACTAAGTGAAATCCTGTGCTCTCAGTTACTTCAGTGGTCAAGTGTGATGTCCAGAATATCTGCACAGTAAACAGATTTGTTGAAAAAAGCTTTGCTTGATAGGCATTTTTCATTTGTTGGGTTGTGGTTTTTTGGGGGGTTTTGGTTGGTTGGTTGGTTGGTTTTGTTTTTAACAGCAATGTGTTTACTGAAAGCCTTTAAGAGCATATTTTGTGGTATAGTTCCTGTAGCTGCAAATGAAATGCAGATAAAAGGACTGTTTATAAGTCTTATAACACCTTATCTCCAAAACCTCCTTTTGCTAGAGTTTGGGATGAATGAAAAAGCGTGTCCTTGTGTGTCCAAATGAATTTGAACTGTGCTGGACTCTCAATGGACGTGAACAAACCAAATCTAGAACCTGTCTTTGAGACTCCCCTCTTTGGTAGTTTAGTTTATCTCCGAGGCCAAGTTGCTACAGCAGCAGTTGTCAGCAGGGCTCAGTTTCTTGGATAATTCCCTCTCATGTAGTTTGGCTGTAATTATTAAAATCAGAACCTTGAATTTTTAAACTTACAAGTACAGACCATGGAAACATGAGCCCAGTGTGCTCAAGTGGCACCGGGTCACCTCATAAATGAGCCTCAGCCTTCCGTGCCAGCTGCGGGGCCTGCACGGCATCACTCCATGTAGGTCGCAGCAGTGCAATTTTGAGGTGACAAGTTCATGCATCACTGTGGCAAGATGTGACTGGGGCCAGCAATGACAGGCAGTGCAGTACAATGAGATGAAAATGAAAAATAGTTCTGTTCACTATAGCCTCTAGTTGACACATGTTCCTGACAAATTCTTACTTTGGTTTTGCTTAAGTACCCAATATATTGTTCTAATAGCATTCTTACAGAAGTGGTTGATCTGAAAATTACTCTGGAGCTAACAGCTTATAAGGAGTTCTAGCTAATGGTGTGGCAAGGCTCTAAAATGGGGATAGTACAGCTTTACGCTGTATTAATTATAACTGGACAGGGATGTAGGATTTCAGGAGTCTTGGAAGAAACTTCAAAGACAAAAGTTAGAAAAGAAACAGAATAGAATAGAGTATTTCAGTTGGAAGGGACCTAAAACTATGAGCTAGCCTAACTGCCTGATAACTTCAGGGCTGGCCAGAAGTTAAAGCATCTTATTGAGGGCATTTCCCAAGTGCTTCTTAAATAGACAGGGATGGGGCATGGATCACTTACCCAGGGAGCCTGGGGGCTGCAGTGTCTGACCACCCTCTCAGTAAAGATGTGCTTCCTAATGTCACGTCTGAGCCTTCCCTTGTGCAGCTTTGAACCATTCCCAGTTTTGTTGCATTCCTCCTTCCCATCCCTCTTACAGTGCAGGCCCCAGAAGTGCTGCCAGCGCTCCGGGTGAGGCCGCACCAAGGCTGAGCACAGCGGATGATCCCCCCTTCTGGCCGGCTGTGCTGCCGTGTTTGATGCCCCCCAGGACACGGCTTTTGCCCTCTGGGCTGCCCGGGCACACCCTGCTGGCTCTCACCGAGCTGCTGCCCACCAGCACCCCCAGGGCCCTCCCTGCAGGGCGCTCTCCAGACACTCCTCTCCCAGTTTGTACTTGTGCCTGCAGTCACTCCACCCCAGGTGCAGGATCTGGCATTTGTTCCTGTTAAATTTCATGCCAGGGATGATTGCCCAATGCTCTATGCAGATTCCTCTTCAAGGCCTCTTGTCCCCCCAGAGAAACAACAGCACCTTCTGGTTTAGCATCGACGGCAAACTTGCTGATGGTGCGTTCAGCTCCTGCATCCAGATCACTGATAAACACATTGCACAGAACTGTCCCTGGAACTGAGCCCTGCAAAACCCCACTGGTCACCAGTCACCAGCCAAATGTAGCGCCACTCACTACACCCCTTTGAGCTCTGCCCTTCGGCCAGTTCTTCACCCAGCACAGTGTGAACCTGCTCAGATCACAGCTGGGACAGCTTGTCCAGGAGGATGCTGTGAGGGATGGTATCCAAAGCCCTACTAAAATAATGAAAAACCTTACACACCAAAGATTGGATTAACACCTACATTGTTCGTGTAGAAGCTATTGAAACTAAACTGTTCTGAGATCTAGATAGAATCTCTCACAAGCTGTATGTATTTTTTTTTCTTTCTGTCTTTGCATACAGCTCATAGATTCTCTGAGCCTCTCAGCAGTGTGGCCAGTGGATAGGAAGGGAAAAAAAGAAATGGGAGTAGAAAAAAGAAAAAGAGCACAAAAGAAAAATTTCACTTTTTATAAGTACAGTTAACTTTTATAAGTAGAACAGATGCTGTTTTGTATGGGTTTTTCCCCCTCCCTTTCTGTAAAACTGACAACCTACTTAAAAATTAAGATGTGGGACATGCCAGATTGATGGGCATTTAATCAAATGTATATAATCTCTTATTAGTCTGTATGTCTGAGGCTATCACAAAGAAATCAAAACAGCTTAATTTTCACAATTTAAAATTTTCTGATTTTTAAATTTATTTTAACCAGAAATTAGGCTGAATGAATGATTGACTCAACAATCAGTAAATACTTAAGTATTCAAACTGTCTTCAGGGTCATGGATAACTCAGCCGTAGCTAGGAAAACTCACAGTACTTGTAAAATTTTAAGTCTGGTCCTGGCTTTTTCTTCTCTGTTTAGTTTTTTTAGTCCCATTCATTTATTCCTGCAGTGCTCTATATCTGCTATCTTTCTGTAAACATCCATAGGTTAGAGATATTCAATTTGGCTTAAGCAGCATTCTCATGGGCAGTTTGCCAGGAACTCAAAGGCTTCACCTAAATTGCACATTGCTGGGAATAATCTCACTCTCAGCTGCTCTTATCTTTTGTTTGTTTCTTGTTTAGACCTCCATCTGGCTTTTTACTGGGTCAAGACAAGTAGCAGTGATTGGTGGTTTCTGTAATTCCAAGAGTTTACAGCTTCATAGAATATTTGGAAGCAGGTTCAGAGCAGAGATCCTGGAGCTGATAGAAGAAACTTCCACCCAGTTCCCACATATTTTTTGTAGTCCCTACCGGTAGAGTGCAGTGGCTGTCAGAGCATAATAGAGCATCCACAGCTTCAGCTGTAATTTGTTAACAGTCTGATTTCAGCTCATTAAGAAATCCAGTGCAGCTTCCAGACACAGTAATTCTAATGCCCTGGGACATACTGTCTCATCAGTGTGTTCCCTGACCATGGTATGAGGCTGCATGTATTTGAGATGTAGGTTGGAAGGGTTGGTCAGGAAATAGGTTTTGTCTGGACAACAGTTCAGATTCACTTTATATTGCTCTTCAAGGTATCATCTAGAGAATAGATTTTCTCAGTTAAAACATGTCTTTGCTTGGCAGATGAAAATGGATTTTTTAATACTCTCTGCTACTTATTTTTTAAAGCATAAGTCATCCCTCCCTGATGTGATGGAACAACTTAAAATTAGTGTTTCTTTTTGTTTCTCTGGTGAGGTCACTGGGGGTTATTTTCTGTTGAAGTTTGAGCTCACAGAGAGGGCTTTGAAACAATAATGTCTGGATTCTGAAACAGTTGAAAAAACATATCTGAACCTGTGCCACTGCAGGACTGCATGAGCTGAGCCTTGAAGAGAAATTATGTTATTTCAGTGCAGTCATGAAGACTGACAGTATAGAAATTCCTCAAATCCCAAATAGTTACTCTCTATTCATAGACAAATTTACTGAAAACTAAACTGTCTTAAGAAAAAGGCATGTTCATGGCAGCAGGATGATTTTGACTTTTGATGAGAAAGAAACTGATTATCTAAGTGGGATTTTACAAAAATTTTTGTGTGCCTGATTATCAAGATTAAAAAGCATGCGGAGGAATAGCTGATTCAGTGCATACACTTTTTCAAAACTCTGCTTTCCAGTGATGTCTCCATTGTTCACCTTGAGCAGATGTAAGCTGAACCCGAAGCATACCTTGCTTTGTCCCTCTTCTTTCCTCTCCTCTGACTGCTGGGATTCTTTTTCTTTAACTGTGTACATATGCAGAACTGTGGCACCCTGATTTGTATAGATTTAAACCTTCTACCACCCCAAAATTAGGATAGAATCCAGAAGCCTTGTGCTTCAGATCAGATAGGTAGCTCGTTGAGAATTCTTGTACTCAGCTAGGCAAGCCCTGAGAGCTTGAGAACAATTACAGAGAGAAGGTAAACTTCAAGGTAAAGTGCAACAGCTTTGTGGAAGTCTTGACTTTCTGGATGAAAAGTGGGGGAAAGCAGATTAGGGAAAATTCTGTTTTCCTTTATTAGAGATTTAAGATGGATGCATTCCCCATTTTAAAGCCCTGCATTTAGTGACTGTGGCTAATGTGCTCCTCAGGGCCAGCAGTAACACAGGTATCTGCATGAGAAATGTTAAACCTGCAGCCATTGTGTTTTGTGAGCTTCCCAAATGATAAGAACATGCCTGCCTTTACTACTGATATTTGATCGGTGTCTTGACATTTCCTGGAGCAAGCCCATAAATTAATTTGTGTCCTTTGATTTCCTATCTGCTGATTTATCAGGGTCCTTTCTAATGGCATCATAATGCAGTATGCAAGAAAAGGGTTTATTTGTCAATAGTTAGGGCTGTAGTAGCTTGTCTAAGATAGGAAGGCTGTGAAAGCTTGCAGGCTTTCAGGTGTAACATAAGAGTGAAGGAAGTGCTCAGCAGATAAAAGCACCTCTGAGTCACAGAATACAAGCTCAGCTGGATTTGAGAGCAAACACAAGAACCGGGACCAGTTTGTGGGAAGGATAGACCTCAGGAAAAATTAATTTAAGCAGACAGCAGGTAGCATAGGAGTTGCTGCTTCACTTCTGCCTTTACAGTATTAATAGCAATTACTGCTATTAATATAAAACAAATAAAGTTGCCCCATGAACAACCAGGTGTATTTGAAGGTGGACCAGTGAGCTGATACTTCTAAACTCCATCAGATATATAGGAAAAGCAAAATGCCTGGGGATGTGTTTAACCCTTTTAACAAGTGGCATGAAAAGTCCTCACTTCTGCTGGAAAGGTTCGATTTTTGCTCACTGGCTTTGCTGATGGCCAGCTGTCGTACCCAGTGCTGGTTTATTTTACCAATGGTTTTATTTAGAGTGGCTCTGCACTCATTGAACATCAGCTCTTTTAGTATCAAATTGAAAGCCTTTAACTAAGCTTCTTAATGCTGTCATGTCTGGGTCGGGGAAAAGAAATGGTTGAGTGTTAGCAAGATTTTGTGCGGATGGCCCAGATCTTATTACAGATGTTACACGAAACTAATAGTAGTTTCCTTGGATTTTCTTCACAATTAGATTGCAGTCCTGCCATTCTTCACTATTCGCTTTCTTGCATGTTCAAAGTTCATATTTTTAAAGTTCATGGGGTAGATACAGTAACTATAAAGCAGATAAGTAACACTCAAGGTTGCATAGATGATAACAGAAGATGGGGGTGCTGATTCAACTGTATAAGGCAGCCTGAGAGAAAATTCGAAGTGGGAACTTCTCAGGAGAGATGAGATTGTAAAAAAAGGAATTTCTTTGTGGTAGAACAACTTGATGTTTCCACAGGTAAACATGAAAAACAGGAGGCTTGTGCAGACTGGTAAGTAATTTGTTGGAGTGTCAGTAAGCTACTTCAGTGTAACTGTGTCAACCAAGTGAATTATGCTTCAGGAGCTGCTTTGCAAAAACCAAACTTGGGAATAGGAGCCATTCAGTATCATGGAAAACAAATTGGAACTGTAAGAGTTGGGGGAAAAAAAGCCTAATGCTGTAAGTGCACTGTGGATATGCAGTAATAATCATACAGGAGCTCAGTATTGCAGCTTATTTATTATACTGTAAGCCTTTTTATTTGTAGAGGTATATCAGTAAGTTTCCTGTTGGAGCTGCAGTTTAAATCAGTTCTTTAAGTGGAAGGATATACAGTGGCAAGTTGAATTTTGCTGATGTGATGACACAATATAAATTTGCAATCTGTGCCAATTTAAGTTTGGGGTTGAGGCAGACAGCATGTCTACATTGGCAAAACCGAGGTGTAGACAAATGACCCCAAGCCTTCATTGGCCCATTGATGGCAGTACTTGCCTAAGTAGTGCTTTGTGGTCAGTGTGCTCTGCCCATGCAGTCACTAGTGCTCCTTAGAGCTCTAGCCTGCTTTCAGCTTCTTGGATTTCTTTCTGTAAGCATTGTTAAAGGGCATTGCAGGCAAAGGCTGTGGCTTGGAAACTGTTGGTATGTGTGAGGCTGGATCTGTGCTGCAGAATGCAGCTCTAAGTGGAGATCCTTGAGGCAATAATAGAGGCTGCAGCTTCAGACTGTGTGACATGGTGTGGCTTGGTGCACTCAGTTGCTTTGATGTGTGTCAGCTACAGTCCAGCATTCCAATCCTGTGTCAAAATGCAGTGCTTCAGGAGATACCCTTGCACCTCTGTGAGACTTTCATCATTTAAAAACAAAGCAAAACAAAAAGAATTAAATTGTTGACACTGGGGTCGTCAAGATACACATAATAAATTAATTTTCTCTTGAACTGTAACCAGAACTGAACTCAGGCTCAGTTGAGAGGAAATAACTTAAGGGATAGCTGGAGAAATGGAAAAAGTCTTTCATTAGAATAGTCTCCAGCATTCAGCTGGGGAAACTGTTGAGCTTTTGATTGAAACTGTAGTGTTTCTCTTCCTTATGTAAATCCTGTCTCTGGCCAAAGGGCTCATTTCCATAGTCGCTGTGTGGCTGGTTCTCCAACATGCAGTGTACATGGACATTGCTGTTTTCATTGGCTCAAAACTTCCCGCTGTTTGTCCGCAACAAAGACGCTGCGTCAGCTTCTGGCTCACTACAGCTGGAACAGGGAACTACCGAAACATTCTTGGAAATAAAAACCAAAAAGCCTATGCAAATGTGGTGGTCAAACAGCTAAGAATGAAAAAACCACCTACACCTTTCTTTCCCCTTCGGCCCCCCCTTTTTCCTCTTTCTTTTCTCACTTTTCTGTAGGCTACCTGAACTTTAATTAATAGATGCAGGAAGGACAGAAGCTGTGCTGGTGTGTAGAACTGAAGTGTGTCATAAAGAAGGGTGTTTATTACCATTCCCTGTCTAGATATGGGATCACATCTAGACAGGGAATGGTAATAAAGCATTGGTAGCACTAAATGACCTGATGTAGGTACCTGTGAAGTCCCTGTTGCAAATAAGAAGCCAAAAAGCTCCTGCAGCCAATATGCCGTAGTTTTTGACTTGACCTGTTAAACCACAAACCTTCATTTGAAGGAATAACTTCTAATTAAAAACTTACTTGCTATTCACCCTGCTATTCTTGTCTTCCTGAGGTTTTTTATAGTCTTGTTTTTAATAGCCTGGGCTGTTGCAGCTTCTCCCAAGACTTTTACTAACATGTAAGTGCTAAACAACACCTCTTTCATTTGAAAGATGAGGCAGCAAGGAATTATAGTTTAGGGGTGTTTCTTTTTAGTGAACATGCTGCACTACATTTATATTGCTGCTGTGGAATGTCATCACATATTCCATACCTCAGTGTCGCTTTCATCAGAGAGCTACAGTACAGACTGGGATGTGTTTTATCTGTTGGCTGGCTGCATCTCTGTAAGACTACAGACTAATGATCCATCTCCATTTGAGGTAGGAGGGCAGTGGGAGCAAGATGAAGTGTCGCAGCAGTCCTCATGCTTAATCCAGTTCCCAGAAATGACAAAAGGCAATATGCCATCTGATACATTTCATGCACAGTGGTCCCAACCACCAAGGCCTGGCTGCTTGCCAATGAGGACCTGAGCAGGGCAGAGTTTCAGAATGTGCTTGGGGTGGTCATGAATGTCAAGTTTCTGATGCCTCTCTGAAATGAGATGTAGTAACAGCTGTGCATTCCTATCCTGCTGCAGAACAGGAATGGGATTCATGTTCTGATTCATATTCATTTGCTAGAGGGAGCTTCTGATTGCCTTCCAGATGGTGGTCAACTGAGTCTTGCTTGGTTGTCTTGAGAAGTGTCTGTTACATCAGGAAACTTCAGGAACTGGGAGTGAAGGAAGAGGGAGAGAAATAGCAGTCTTCAAAGAGCATTTTTCCAGGAGGAGTGTGTTGTCTGTCTAAGGCGACAGCAGTTAATACAAAAGGTTATAATCAGGGGGAGTGGGGAAGTCTGTTCCTAGTTCTTAAAAACAGCTTGTTGATGATGGTACAGTAGTTTTGTCAGCCTCTGCTTCAGTATTTCCATCTGCTAGATGGGATGCTGCTTGTGAGACGTATTCAACTTGACAAAATGAAGTTCCTCTCATGCAGCCAGTTACTAGGGATTGTATTTTTCTGTTATAACTTTGTGTAGCCTGTATGCAGAAAAAGGGTGTTGGCATGAAAAAAAGAGTAAAAGATAGTAACTTTAACATTTTCTGCTTTTGTTTCACATAATACTTTATCACCACTACTTGTTTAAAAGCTTTTGAACAAGTTTTTGTCTCTACAAGTAAGATGCTGTTATTCTTATGGGAATTACTCTATTACCCCCACCTTTAAAACTTGCAATAGCCTGCTGATTCAGAAATGAGTGTGTCCCTTGGCATCGTGTTCTTTCATGGCTCTATCCTTTCCCTTCCTCAGGTGCTCAATCTAATTACTGTCAGTGCAACAGCTGCTGCCTTTGCACTGCTGAAATCTGTGTCTGTTCATTCCAGCGAGTTTCCCTCTCATATCCAGGCTCAGCTGAGAGGGACCCTCCGCCTGTGCCTCCCGCTTTTGTCTCCTGCTAACTAATGACATAAAGCATTTTGGTGTACAATTTGTATTAATAAGATGAAAACAAAAATTGCCCCACAAAAACACAAACAAGCCCTGAAAAAAACTGTGTTGGGTGAGACAGTGGCTCCTTTGGAGCCTTGTTTTGATAACCTTAGATTGGGAAAAAAATCCCACTGAGCATCTTCATGTCTCACTGAACTCTTTCTTCAGTGAGTTTAGATCAGCTCCCTTTCCCGCCAGCTCATTGTTTGATCAGGAGTGTGTAAGTGCCCAAGATGAAGGGCAACACAAAGAGATGTTGTGTCTGTTCATGTGGCATAAGTATATATATAGGACAGGGCAGCATAGTCTAAAAATGTAATTAAATGTAACAAAAAAAAAGGAGTGGTAGTGAAAAACACGGATGCATTATTCTAACCCTGCTCCCTTCAGAACAAAGAACAAATGTGGCTGCTGCAACTCCAGTTGCAGCCTGTTCTTCTTAGCTTATAAGCATGAGAAGAATCAATTCAATAGAAAGTAAATGTACAATTACAAAATAATTACAGTAATGTGTTTAAGGATGGTCTCCTGTAAGCTTGCTTTCTTTGCTCTTTCTTTGTCCACTCCAAACCTCATTATAAAAAGTATAATGTGGAAATGAGGGATGGGGGAAAAAGCCCAAGCTAGTCTCTGTTTTGCTTTTGAGCCATGTGAAGAATGCCTTCAAAGGTGTTAGTTTCTTTTTTATATGTTGTTTACTTAGGTTATTTGTTCCTCTACACTAAAAATTCAGATGCACCAGGAGTATGGTGGAAGAAAGATTGTTTTTTTTTATGAAATGAGGGAAACAGAGATGGGAAATAAGAGGACAGGGAGCACAGTAAAGCTTTGTCCTTTCTCTGCCACTCATCCTTTTTGATTTCAAAGCTATTTTGCCTTTGTTTTATTTCTCATTAAAGTTCAGTCTTTCAAGCTTATTTTTCACAGTTCTGGAGACCAGAATCAGAATCTCCACTCACTTCCTACTCCGCTAACTTTTCTAGTACAAACTTGAATTAAAAAAAAAAACAACCAACCCTGCAATTTCAGAATATCCAGCCAAACTGAAGTTGCCAACACTGGATACATGTTCTGGTGAATCTAAGGAATGGAGGTCATTTCACTGATGCTGCCTAGTATTGCACGCTTGTTTGTGGCAGTCGCCATGGAGTTAACTCCTTCATCTTCTACCCATTCCTACCCTCCCATCTACTCCCATGAGTAGATGATGGTTTCCTCTGTTCATACTTAAATAACTTGTCAAACTGACATAATAGGAACATGCTGGGATTTGTAGGTGACACGAGCATTTAAATTGTCTCCTTGTCAAGGTAAGAGCTGGTTTTTTGCTTTTGTTTTCATGAGGCAGAAAAAGAGAAAATTGCCATTTGCCTGGGATTTCTCGATGACCTGAATTTATGAGTCCCCAAGGCTGCAGTCCCATTTTTGGTATAGACCCTGTCACTCACAAACAAGCACGGACAGCCCCCTACTCCTGCACCCCCTGCACTGTGGATGCTCCAGTTGTTAGCCTTGGATGTAGAGTCCATCCACTAGCAGGTCTTCCAGGTGACTTCCAGACTTGAATGTCTCCAAAAGTTGGCCAGGACCACCCTAATCTCTCCAGAATCCAGTTCCACTAGTTGCCTGACTCCCAGAGACACCTGCATACCTGTCTGCCAAGCCACTGAGCTTAGCTACCTGCTTACCCAGCAAGTAGCTGCTGGCTGGTGTGGCTTTATAGTTCCTAGCAATTACACACCCACTGCAGCTGCTGACACCACACATACATGGACTTTAAGACCTCTAGTCCCACTCCAAAATCATCACCATCTACAGAAAGGTGAATAAGTAGACTCACCAATCTTTGGATACCAATCATTCCCACACAGAGTGGAAAAAAATTTTTTTCCCCTCATTTCTCCTTTTTTTTTAATGTCTCTTATTCAAGAATTTTAAACTACTAGGTAGCTGCAAACCCCCTTTGTGTAGGACATGACAGTGATGGATGCTTGGCTTTCTGGTCATCTTTGCATTTATTTTTCTGTTAAGGTGTTTTCTGTAGTGCTTATCATCAGCATATTTATATGCTTATATAAAGAAGATTCATGATGAACGATGACCTGACAGGGCTGATGATAACAATTCTGAGTAGTTTATTTATGCGCTACTACTTTTTTTGCTGTAACTGGTAAAATACAAGAGGGATGAAAAGGATGTGGGAACTCAAAAAATACCTCTTTCTTAGGCTGGTTTTACCCAGCTGTTAGTTTGGCTTCAGTCCTTCAGTTCCCCCCCCATCTCTATCTGCTTTCTCTCTTTTCTTTTCCCCCCTTCCACCCTTCAAACTGCTGCAGCTGTTAGAATTTCATCATTGTCTCCAAATACCACGTTTCCCATTAGCAGCACAGCCCCTTCTGTGCTAAGGGGGATGTCATTTGTGTGCTTTGCATGTGTATTATTGTCAGATGATCTGCAGCCAAAGCAGTACTTACACCTTTGATTGCAGCAAGGGTCAATTCCTCTGTAAGAGGCACACATAAGATGCATAAATATTGAAGGATGAGGTTTGCAGACTTGCTGGCAGAAAGTGGTTAAGCCTTTTTGTTCTCATGTTCTGCTTTTCAGATGCCTTTGCACTGTAGTTAGCCTTATCAGCATTTGATTTAACACTGGATGCCAGCGTATTTATTCCTTTTGGCAGTTTTAGTGCCATGTCACTCAGTGACTGTCACAGTTGTATCATATATTAGATGGCTTATCCTAAAAAACTATTTCAGGTATGAAACGACTGCTCATTCTAATGTACTTTATCTATATATCTGTTGGGGTTTTTTTCCAGCTGATTTTTAGGTTTGTGTGCATTTTGAATCAATAGCTTTTGTGAACTTCTTTCTGCTCACTGTCTTCATTTCTGCCTGATATTGATTTTGCACTTACTTTAGCTTCCCAAAAAAACCCTGGTAGTGCCCTTGCTCTTTCCTTACAGTCCTCCATGATTAGAGTCTCTGATGGACTCCTGCAAGTTTGGCAGGGCATCCTAATTTGGACTTAGGGGTCAGCTTGGAGTTCTGAGTTACTCTTATCTTGGTTCTATTTTGCTCCCACAAACTGGCCTAAAATAGATGTTAGTTACAGTGTTTCTTTGCTACCCTCGGTTCTCTGTAAGAGAGGTCTTAACTCTCCTCAGGCTACAAAGCCTGTAGATTTAACTTACTGGACCACTGGGAGGAGAAATTTATTCCAGGGAACAGAATAGGCCTTCAAGTCCAGATTGGTTTGTACCTGCACATGTAGTCCACATGTGTGTATCTGTGTGCCAAAATAAACCATGTGACCTTGGATGTACAGAATGAAGTCATGGGATATCTGTACTCACTGAGGCAAAGCTTCTGTTTGCACACCTGAGTGTGCCATGCCATTGTATATTGCCTCATTTCTACATTGGATGCATATTGTGAATTCTGTTGTGCAAATACAACCTTATTTTGTGCAGTCCAAGACAGTTTAAAGCAAAATACTTCTGTCTGGACTCGTCATCTTCTATTCTTCCCTCTCAAAAAATGCCAAGGGCATTTGCACAACCCTTCGACATTTCCAGGTATTTTTCATTTTTCTGTCATGTTTGTTTCATTAAATCCTTTGTAAAGAGACAGTGGATGCAACTCCTTTTGCAGTGTTAGTTCTCTGTATGATGGATGGGCTTAGGACACTTTCCAGTCTGTCTACCCCCAGCATATCCTGGTGCATGGGGTTATTCCTCTTCAGGTGCAAGACTTTGCATTTCTTTTTGTCACTTTTCATGAGGTTCCTGTGAGCCCATATCTCCAGCCTGTCATGGTCCCTGTGAATGGTGGCACAACCGTCTGGTTTATCAACCAATCTTCTTGATTTTGTATCATCTGCAAATTTGTCAAGGGGAGACGGCAGTGGCAAGTAGAGCTTCACAAAATTCTCATTTACTTTGGTAGCTCAGAGTGAAAGCAGGATCTTGCCAGGTGGCCTAGGGGGAAAGAGTGTTAGCTGGATGCAGTATAACTCCATTGTGAAAAGTTTAAAAATGTTTTCCTCCACCTCAGGGCTCTTGGATTTCTCTGCTGATGAGGACTGTATGTGACCTTTCTATGTTTTAATTATTCAGGAAGGATGTCCTAAACTACAGAGTGCCTGTTAATAAAAAGTCTGAAATAAATGCTTCAAATTACTACTTTTGATGCTTCCTTTAGATCCTGTAAGTCAAGGAGATCCTAGTTGGAAATCCTTATGAGACTCTGGGAAGCCCTGAGGGGCTGCAGGTGTTATCTCCCAGTTCATAAGTAATGCTCAGCACATTTTGAGTTACAGGAAATGTGATTTTTTTGTGAATAAATATAGATTCATTACGATCTTGGATGGACCTTTCTGTTTCTTACTTTTACTAGTCAGGAGGGACCTGCTCTCTTCAGCAGTCTGCGACTTGTTGGCCACGTGGCTTTGATATGCTCCATGCAGGACAGAATGCCCAGCTCTCCTCCACCTGGTGTTGAATGCTGCTGGTTGAAAATCGCATCTGCTATGGCTAATGCTCACAGTAAGCAGTCCTGAAAGTGCATTTTTACCTTGTGTTTCTTCACCTAGAGGTTCTGGGGAGATCACTTTAGACAACGTGTTTAAACTCTGCAAGCCTTGGTCTGAAAACAGGTGTTGAAAACTGATTGCCAACTTGCTTTGGGGATGTGGACTTAACTGGTTCATTCTGCTAATGATGTTTTTAATGTACTTATCTCTTACAAGTCTCATCAAGTCCTCTCTGCTTTCTCCTGCCAAATAAATATTCCCTAATAATCCCCAAATCTCTTCCTTCATCTTCATTATTTATTTGCTTGTTTAAAAAATAATTTTTTTTTTCTCCCAGAAGCCTAAACTGACTTACATGTGAGCTGCTCCTTGGCTGAACCACATAGCAGTTGCTGTGTGGTGTGCTATATTTGTCAGTGTTCTCTGAAAAACTGCTGGTGCTCCAGAAAATCAGGGCTACACAGTGATGTTCCTGAGGTGTGTGAAGGTGCCTTAGGAGAATAACATGAAACAGGTCTTGCATGTCTCTGCTGTGCTAAAACAAGAGGGAAGCAGTTAATTCTGGGCTTCTGGTGTTGTACTGAGCTTCTCATTTCTAAAGCTGTCGAGGAAATTCTTGGCTATTTGCAGGATTAAGGGGTGGATCTCCTGTAGAACCCCACACTGCAAGTGCCTTCCTACTAGAGAGTGAAACACTAGTAACTAGTAACTGATTCATGTAAACTGTTACTTAAGCATTCTGCATAATTGCTTCCTAAACAATCTGAATAAGCATTTTGAATTATGTTAGTTTAAAATTCAGTTAATCTAATTTATTTCCCACGAGTGTATCTTTAGAATAGAATAGTCTACTTCAGTTGGAAATTTATTTCAGATAAACTTCTGCTCTGTCAGCATCCTAATGGAGGAATTGCACATATGATCTGCAGCACCTTTCCCAAGGAAAGAAAAGGAAGGAAATGCAGATTTGCAGATTTTGTCCATGTCACTCACTTACAAATAGGTCCCTGCAGAATAATAAAGAGCTTCAGTGTCATTGACTTTTTTTTTTTTTTTAGCTAAACAGTCACAGGCTTCACATAGTATAAGGTCCCTCTAGCTGGGCACCATTTTAGGAGACCTCTATATTATATTACATGTTTCTAGCTGCTGGTTCAAATTTCTAAAGTAGGATTTTTCTGATTACAAGCTCAAGTTTGAATTTCCAGCCCCACTGAATCCCCCTCCAAATCTGCTGACTCCACCAGGCAGACTGATGTTTTAGTGGATTTATTAATGTTCAAGCTACATTCTTACCATTCTTTTCTCACAGGAAAATATCTGTAAATAACTCTGTCTAAAATTTCTTACTCTGCTGGGTTTCCTGTCACTCTGAGGAACTTTAGTGCCTTCTTTATTTTGAGTGTTAGTATATCTCCAAGAATAACCAGCTGAGGGTATGATGATGGATCAGTACCATTTGGGTAAAGAAGAGTATGTTGAAATGTGCTTTTCCTACCTTGTTTTAAAGGTACATAGTATCACTTTATCCTTGCATATATTAAGGGACATTTTTATTTCTAAGGTTTAATCTTAAAGTAGGATTATTGTAACACTAGTTTCTTCCTTTGTTTCCTGCATGAGGCATTGGTTCTGTTAAGGTTTAGTGATTGAATCTCACCCAAAAGCCTTCCCCCCCCACCTCCCTCCCCCCCAATTCTAAAGTTTTCAACGACAAAAGCCAGTATCAAAAATTATATTTATTGTATCAAGAACAAGGAGTCCAGTTTAACTAGGAAAAAAAGTGCAAAGCTGTTGCTGAGTATAAAGTTGAATTTAAAGTTTTCTTCCCCTTCAAGACAATTGGACAAATTTATTAAGTCTCATTTCTAGTCTTTTGTCTCATCCCCAAAATCACTCTTTGTAGTTTCTTTTGATTCAAAATAGATGCACTAATGAACTCTATCAGTAGAGCTACGTTTAGGCCAACAGTTTTGAACTTCTGGACTTATAAAATAAAGACTTGAATATATTTCCCTTTTTTATATTAAAAGATTTTGTGACAAGATTGTGGATAATTGACAGTTTTACAAATTAACCTTAAGTGTGAATTTCAGAACTTAGTCAGTATTCTCTGTTTGCACTTGGGAGGTGAGGTTTCTATGTTTTTCTGAAGAGTTCTTTTGACACTTTCTCTCAAAAAAACCCCAAATAATCTATTTGTTATCCAGTTTCAAAAACCTGATAGAACATCCAAGAAGTGCTAGGTAGTTCACATTCATCGGGGACATTATCTTGAATATCTGCTGTCTTTTTGTGACTTTTCAGTCCTTCTTAAGGGCTGCCGTGGGAGTCAGTCAGCAAACTGGTGAGGACCTTCTACAACACTGTGCTGGGGCAAGGACAAAATGGTTTAAACAAGATTAAACAATGCTTTGGTTTGAGAGAGTTCTGTTGCTCCAGCTTTTAGCTGCAGTGTGGCTGCAGTGTTCCTGCTTGTGTCAGGAGTGTGGTTGGAGCACGAGTGTAGGAAGCTGTGCATTATCTGTGCCCTGAGCATGTGAGGAGTCTCCTCTTTCCCCACAGCTGAGTGCCTGAGCTGGATGAAAGCTTTACCACATTCCTCAGCTCTTGAGAGTGGAACTTTCTGCATTGAAAGGGTAGGATACCTGTAGCTGATGGAAGCCCCGAGCGTGGAAAGTCATGGTCTTCTTACAAACGGCACCTCGGGAATTTCAGGATCTTTAGGTTTTCTGCTCTCAGTAGACAAGCCTGAAGATTAGTCAGCTGTATGTAGAGGGGAACGTGTTTTAATTGTACACTCTCCTGTAGCAGGTAGGCAATTATATGCAAGAATGACACAGTAATAAGAACTACAAGCACGAGCTGTTTTAAGGTAAGATCTTCTTGCTCTGGTTGGCTGGCAATTTGGACTTAATTGGAACTTATTTTATTATTCTGATAATTTATATTGAATTTAAATTCATCGTGCTGGCTGATAGGAGTATATTAAATGTAGCAAATCTTCTGCTGGGTAGTCTATAATACAAGGCATTTTCAAGAGCTGGCAGGCTTTGTACAGGCCAAATTATCGTGCAAAATGTCTGGGAGCATATGATTTATGCCAAAGGTGCTGTAAGATTGCATAAATTTAAGACTTTTATTCTCAACCATTGCATTCATATACTAAAATAATTATAGGGTGCTGGCAATGCAGCACCATTTAAGAAAATGAATGACTTAATTTTACTTAAGTCTATTGTTAAAGATAAAACTGTGCTACTGTATTAAAAAAAAAGAAAAGAAAAACCCTGCACAAGATGATGAAGTGCTGTCAAGTCATAGATCATAACACTGCAACTGGGAGTTGCTCTCTGTGGAGGAATTGTATTGGTTTTGCATCCTTTTTTTAAAGTGTCCTTACATGATCAAACAGTTTATACAATGTTAAAATTTGATGAGACCTCTGTTGCTGTTAACCTTTCATATTGACTATCCAAGAGCATGGCCAGCAGTTGGATCTGAACTGACTCACTGCTAAACCTGCTATAATTATTTATAATCATTGTCTAGGAGTGGGGGTGGGGATATCATTATTTCTGGCACAAAGATACTGAGAAGCAGGAAATTACTAGGTCTTGTGTATACACATGGTACCATAGTGGTACACCTGATGGTTGGCACTTGGGTGTGAGCACCTACACCATCAAGCTGAACCCAAGACTACCTGCTTGACCCTGTCCTATTTGGAAACCAGCTTCCTGTGTATGTGTGGGCATTGTTTGTGCTGTAGGAATCCAGATTATCTTCTGGTTGACTGTAGGAGAGCTTGTCTGTCCACTGAGGCATGGGGTTTGTGAGGCCTGCAGGGGAGGGAAGAACTTGACAGGCTGTTGGCACAGAAACAGTCAGTTCTGTGGTCCTCACCCTTACAAACAGGTTGGCTTTTCCAGCAAAGTACTTGGTTTTCCTTATGTGACCTACCAGATGAAAAATACGAATAAACTATGAAGAAGACCTGAAGGAAAAAAAAAATTCCCTACCAACTTACATCTGCTTTGAAGAACACCCTGAAGAGGTAACTGAACCAAAGAGCTTGGACAGTCAGTGACAGGACAAAGAAATGATGCTGACAGATGGCCCAATTTGTGTCAAGCCCAAATGTGTTCAGCCTGTGTCCAACAGAAGCAGCAGCCATCACTCGGCAGTCCTTCCTTGTGTAGTGCTGTGGCTCGTCAGGTCCTAATCCTCGTTAGTTACCTATCAGTAGCCTACAGCTGTGTGGCACTTTGGTATAGGGCTGGTTTGGTGGCCCAAGTGGAAGCAATGGAGCTGGAGAGGAGGAAGTGTAGGGAAGGATGGATGGTACAGATGTTTTCTTGTACCGTTTCTTGACCCCCTGTGTAACTCCCTTACGTAAGGACCCTGAGAGCAAATGCAGTGTTAACAAGACGAGTCTGCAGTGCACCACAAGCAGTTGCCCCTTCAGCTGTTTCTCACTCACCATCAACATTGAAATGGGAAATGGGAGAAACAGCAATGGGAGAGGAATAATATAAATAGCTGATGCTCTTTACTAGCAGTTCTTTCCAGATCAGCGTGACACTGACAATCCAAGTCCCAGCCATGCTAGAAATTTTGGTAAGAGCTCAGACATTTAATATTTGAGGTGACCTTTCTAGTTTAAGTTGTGATAGGTGTATCTTAACAATGTTTATATTTTTTTTGCTTCACATCAGTCGTCCAGTTTTATTTATCATATTTCCAATTCTGAGCACTCCAATTGTCTGTTTTAAAAGTAAACCTAAAGTATTTACCTGCCACAACAGAGGGGTGTTGATATAAACGCATATACTGGTGCTCTGTTTACCCAGCCTTCCAGAAAATTGCCGGTCAGCAATACCTACAGTGAAATATATGGTCTTCAGGTGATTTAAGTGAGATGTGTGCACTTGAGGGCTTTTGTGGAACTGTGCTGGATTTTTCGAAGATAAATTTAATTCTAGCTCTGATAAAACAAGTGAAAGAACTGCAAAAAGCTTGACAGTTGCAAGAAAGTGACCTATACTAGGATGACATCTAAAGAAGGAAGAATGAGCAGCGTCACTTCGTTTTCTCTCATCTGTGCTGCTTAAAGAAAGCTTGGAAGATTATTTCCATGTTTTTGCCACTTATAACAATAGACACTCAGATCTGGCTAAACATCAAAAGATGTTTTCAGTAATTGGAGAGTAGTGGCATTGCAGCTTTCAAATTAATTTTGAAATAAATTATTACTTGAAGATCCCTATCTTTTTTTTTTCCTTCATGTAATTCAAGCACTTTCTGAATTCATTGAGAATTTTTAAGGATAGAAGGACCACAAGTCCATAGCAGAATTGCCTATTTTCAGAATACAGTGAAAAGCAAACTTTATCATTCTATGTTATGCACATCCAAAAGTCCAAAACCTGTTGAGAAAAATGTTTTTTTTTTTTTTTTTTTTTGTAGTGCAGTTTTAAATTCCCAATTTTATGATAAGTTAAATAAAATGGAACTTATCTGGATTAATATTTCTTTCCCCATCATTAATTTAGTTGTTATTCTCTGGGGAAAAATAGATTTGGTGTTAGCTTTGGGTGCTAGTTTTGGCTGGGAGAGTGGGAAATAAGGAAATGGTTTTATTGCTTCTCATCCTATACTGAATGGTCCACTGATTAGGAATTTCAATTTCTGTGTGTTTTGCATTATGTTAAAACCTCAAAAACTACTTATTAGCTGGTGTAATATTTAATTTAGGATTATGTAAAATTGGATGTGGTTTGAAATCTGGAAATTAGTTAAAACTGTAAAAATTTGTTGTATGGTTATATAAGGCTACATTAATTGTGCTGGAGGCTTAAAGAATAATGTTTCTAAAAACATGCTTTGCATTTAAAATTAGCATTAGGGCAAAGAATCTATTATATGTTGAAGTTTATTTGTTAGTCACTGTGTTGAACTTTAAAAATGGAACTTATCACTGTGTTTCAAGGTTTGGGGTATTTTTAGTTAGGAAGAAACCGAGCTGTTTTTTCTTTTCTTTTTTTTTTTTTTCTTTTTTTCTCTGTTAGTCTACAACTTCATGTGAGGTTGTGTTGGGGTTTAACCCCAATGATCAACTAAATCCCACGCAGCTGCTTGCTCCCCGTGGGATGGTGGAGAGAATGGGAAGTGTAAAAGAGGGAAAACTCATGGGTTGAGATAAAGGCAGTTTAATAGAGAAAGCAAAATCTGAGTACTCAAGCAAAGCAAAACAAGGAATTATTCACCACTTCCCATGGGCAGTCAAGTCTTCAGCCATCCCTAGAAGAGTGAGGGTCCATCACAGGTAACAGTGACCTGGGAACACAAATGCCATCACTCTGAACATTCCCCCCTTCCTTCTTCTTCTTCCCTGAGCTCTACATACTAAGCAGGACACTGTATGGTCTGGGAGATCCCTTGGGTCTGTTGGGGTCAGCTGTCCTGCCTGTGTCCCCTCCCAAATTCTTGTGCACCCACAGCCTCCTCACTGGGGTGGGGTGAGGAGCAGAAAGAGCCTTAATGCTCTACAAGCACTGCTTAGCAGTTAAAAAAATCCAACAAAAAACTCTGTTATCAGCACTGTTTCCAGCACAAATCCCATGCCAGCCCCACACTAGCTACTGTGAAGAAAATTAACTGTACTCCAGCCAAAACCAGCACAGGTGGTGATGAAACAGAACTAGTTGTTTAAGCTGCAGTGGGAACAGTAGCTTCTCAGAAAATACTGCTGCTGTCAAACGTGATATCACCCAGTTCTAGTCTACGCTTTATTTAACAGCAAACCTGGAATACTTGAATATGTCTATCTAATTAAAAATATTTTAATAGCTTGGCAATTTTTAGATCTTAGAAGTTGTCATAACTTGGAATTTTTAGTAATTTCATTTGAAGTGAAAATATACCTTAAACTTGCAGATATATCTGATTTACTTAAGAGTGTTGAGACACAAGGCAGTCATTGTTCATAACCAGCACGGGTTCACATGGGGAAAGTGCTGCTTAACCAACTTCCTTTTATGACAAGGTCACCCACCTAGTTGACCAAAGGAAGCCTTTTTTTTTTTTAATCAAAGCTTTAGATTCTGTCTCTCACAGTGTCCTTCTGGATAAACTGTCCAGCAGACATCTAGACAAGTTCCTAGGACATGGAGTGAGCAAAGGGCTGTCAGGTGGGGCTCAAGGGGTTATAGTAAATGGGGTTACATCAGCCTGGCAGTCAGTCTCCAGTAGAGTTCCCCATGACTCAGTTTTAGGGCCAGTGCTCTTTAATGTCTTCATAAATTATCTGGGCACTGGAATCAAATGTACCTTAAGGAAGTTTGCTGACAAGGAGGAGCTGTGGGTACCCTCAAGGGCAGAGAGGCCTTACAGAGAGATCTGGATAGCCTGTGGAGCTGGACAGTCATCAATCCCATGAAATTTAGCAAGGGAAAGTGCCACATTCTCCACCTGGGATGGGACAATCCTGGTCGTCTCGGTGGTCACCAGTGACAGGACACAATGGAATGAAATGAAATGAAATGAAATGAAATTAAGCTACATCAGGGGAAGTTCAGCTTGGACATTAGGAACAGGTTCTTCACTGAGAAGATGGTCAGTCACAGGAACAGGCTCCCCAGGGAAGTGGTCACAGCATCAGACCTGTAGAGTTAAGGAGCATCTGTCTGAAGCTCTTAGTCACATGGTCTAGTTTTAGGCAGTCTTGAGAGGAGCAGGGAGTTGGACTTGATGATCCTTTTAGGTCCCTTCCAGCCTCAGATAGTCTGTGATTCTAGGATTCATTCTTTTGCCTACTATGTGGAAAATGACATGGCTCTTATTTAAAATGCAGCAACCACCTGCCAAGTTGTTCACAGAATTTTGAAGAATTCATTTTCCTTTCGTTACTGTGCACACCTTTGCTTTTTTTGGGTTTTGATTTTAAAATGTGGCTGTCTGCATTCAGCCTTTTGCATTTGAAAGATGAACAAAGATTCAGGATAATGTTAATTCCTACAAGGTCTGGTGTAAAAGTGTTGAAATATACTTTTTAGCTGCTTTGTGAGGCTTTTGGAGAGGCTGGTTTCCCATCAGGGTTTCAGTTTCAGAATGGAAAAGACACGTGTAGCAAGCAGTCTCTGCATTGCCGTGCTGCAGCAGAATCCCATAACGTGAGGTATCTGCCTGTAATTCAACACTTCAAGAGGGATCCAGCTGAAGCAACAAAGGTCCCACTTTTGGCATTTGTGCAGCAGCTGCCTGGGCATTGTGCCATTCATCAGAGGCAATGCACATTCCCTCTCAATCCTGCTGTGATTCCCTTCCTCCCTCCTGTTTCAAATGCTTTCGTAGAGCTGTACAGTGTGAACTTTCATCAGAGGAGGTGAAAGTGGTGTTGCTCATTCTGAACATGCTGGGATTGTTTTCCCAAGTTCAAGTCCCACTGAAGGTTTATTCTTATTTTTCTCCTCCCATTTGCTCCCTGGAGTTGACTTACTCTTTGGTGTAATTACATGAAAAAAGCTAAGAGCCTTTTCCAGGCAAAGAAAATTAATGTCCTTCTACACTGAGCTGTACTGCATTACCAGTAATCCGGTTATATTCGGTCCTTTGCAAATGAAGACCATAAAAGACAAGAAGCTTTGATCCATCTCAGTTACAATTTCCATGATATCCCATCCTTGGAGTCAATGTGGAGTTTTTTCAGCAACAGTTGGTACAGTTCCTGAATGTGGAACTTAATTTTCATTGTTACATGATATAAATGACGGTTGGGGAGATTTTCATTACATCATTTTGTAAGAAGCTGTAGCTAAAAACATAAATATCATCTATCTGTCTTCTGGAAGAAAAAAAAATTGAAATAAACCCAAAACTTTGTCATCATGAAATAAACCTTAGGAACCTCTTCACAAGAGCAGCTGTGAAAGGGAGTACTGGATGGGTGGTCTCTCCATCAGGGAATCTCTCTCTCCCTCTCTTCCCCCTCTCCCCATCCCTTGCTCATGCAAGCAGTCTGGTGAGCATTTAGATGAGGTCCTACGGGATAAACCAACTTTCTATTTTAATATATATTGTGGTAAGATTGTTGTGTTTAAAGCTTGCTTCAGCTGTGTCCCATGTGATCCTGTTGGCCATGTACTGAAGTAAGAGACTGCTGTGATAAAGTAGATGTGGAAGTAATGCTGATTATGAGCAGTGATAAATCTTGGTGGTTGAAAGAGCCTCTGTGAGTCACCCCTGCCCAAGAGAAGATTCCACACACAGCACTTTAAAGATAGTTCTCTGAATTGCTCTTAAACCTTTTAAGTTGTAGAGCACTGCAGCTTGCCTTTTGACCTTCCCCTTAAACCCATCCTTCCACGGTGTTCAAGGGAAAAAATTCCAGGACAGATGACTTGTATGTAATAATCTAGAATAGTTTCTCCATGTCCATATCACTGTTTGCACCCAGCCCAGGTGGCAAGGTCTGAAAGCTGTTGCCAGCTGATAACTTTCTGGTGGGCTGTGAGAAATGAGCTCCCAGCCTGGACTTAAAGAGTAGAGACTCACCGTGGAGGAGAAATGCAGTTTGGCTGCCTAGTACCTATTTGCAGTGTCAGCAGAGGCGCTGATGCAGAAAAAGACCCAGGAGACTGAATTCCTTTGGACTTACGTGGCCCAAAAATAACTCTGTGTGTTTCAGAAAGGACTGTAATGGATTACAAACAGACTTTGTACAAACACTACAATTTTGTTTTCACATAACAAGGTGTTAAAAGCAAATACAGGAATAAGGATAAACTATCCTGGGTTTACATACTAAGTAGGAAAGAAAGAGTAATGCTGAGGCTGCCAAAGTTTAGCACTGACAAGAAGCTAAAAGCACGGGGAGCCTTGTGATGGCTGCTGTGGCACCAGGGAAAAGACAGCTTTGGCACAGGTTGCCTGAGAAAGGTGCAAAGCCTCCAGCCATGGAGGCTTTTAGGAGCATGTATTGTGCAAGCTACTTAGATGGAGAGCGCAGCCCTGGACAGTGAGTAGGTATTTCTGCAATTTTTGTGAGGTCTGGCAGACATGAAATGTTTCCCACAGAACTATGAGAGGTATCCTTTTTTTTCCCTCTGCTGGTCTCTTGGGAAGCAGTTACAGGCTGTCTCTACTGTTTCCCAGCTGTGACCGTGGCACGAAGCATCTGGCAGAGCTGGAACTGGGATACAGCTTTGTGCTGAGCAGATGTCTGTATATGTTGATACTGCTTTTGGAGGGATGGGTGTACTAAATGAGTGGTTGAGCCTTACTTGGCTGTGAGTCTGATTCTGTGAAAGTTAAGGGAACAATGGGATTAAGGTGCATGACTGGTCAATTGCCTGATGGGGATTCAGTGTGAAGCCACTTTTCAGTTCCCTAACATGCCATCCCGTTATCTTCAAGGGGAGTGTCCTGCACCATACAGCCAAGGAGCACCTATTCTGCTTTTTCCTCATTGTTCAGTTGTAATTAATGTGTGCTGTTTAAACTCTGCTCTGAAGGCAACGTGCTGTGACATTACTGTGAAGATATTGGAGTGCTTCATAAAATTTTAGGACTTAATTTTTCAGAGCACTTGGTTGAGGGAAAGTGAAGGGTTGCCATTTCTCCAATGTAATGCATGGGAGTTGGACACAATGAAGTTCAGAAAGCCTTTCATTTCTGGCTGCCCAGTTTTAGACCCTGTATTTTTTCAGGACACTTTGTGTTAAATAACAGCCTGTGTTCATGGTGCAGGCCCCACTGTAATTTTATGTGAATGGGCATTCTGCCTGCAGAGCAACCTTGGTCTGAAGAAAAACAACTAAGATCCAAGGAATGTGATTAGTAGGAACATGACTACGTGAGGAATTTTGCTATGCATTGGAAAAAAACTGTGGTAAATGCAAGGATCATGTTGGATTTCAAGGTCAGGAGTTGACTGGCTTGACATTTAGAGCATTGTTCCTGGCCTTCTCCCTTGCAGGATCTGTATCCTCAAGTGTTACATGATTAGGTTCTTCCATAAAGACAGCAACCTCTACCTGTGAATTATTTCCTTAAATACTTCCCATTTTTCATGGCGGTGTTCACTCAGATGAGCAAGAGTATATGGAGAAAGTGAAAGTTATTTATTAATGTTCTAACACCCTGTTCTGATCAGAGCTGAGCTCTCTAGGCTTCGAATGTGGAAGATCATATCAAATGATGAAAACAACAGGTCCTTACAGCATGGGCAGCATGATTCCCATTTTCTGTAAAAGGAAATAGAAAGCTGCAATTCTGTTGTCAGTGGAGTGGGAGAACTGGGATGAAGATATATCAGTGTTCCTATGATGTATGTATAGCCTGAATGTTCATAACTCCTTCAAAGGTGTGACCTTCAAAATAGTTATGCACTTGACTATGCAAGGTTTGTTTTGCTTCATTGTAGTTTTGCAGGAGGGCTACATATAGGAATATATTTTTTCAGGTGTGATCACCTCAACATCTGTAATTCTTGTCAATGCATATTGAGATAAGCTCTCTTTGTGAAAGAGCTGTAGAGTGCTGATTGCCTTTGCATACTGAAAGTAAGGCTATTCAGCACTGAGATCTCTTAAGAATCTGAGGCTAAAACAGGGGCTTTAATGCTATTTCCTTTTCCATCTTGAAGAATTAATGGACTTTCTCCACTGTAGCTATTTTTTTTAAGTTAGTTTTCTCTGTGACCTTTTTTTCTGATATTTTATATGCTGTGTCTTTCAGTCTAAGGCTGTGAGGTGCCTTCCAGACTCCCTTATAAAATTCTGAACCTGCCTTAGTGTTTCCTTTCCTCTTTTAGACTAAAGTGCTTGTTCATTCTGTCCCCTTCCTCCCCACCCCCACTGCCCCGGTTTCCCACTGCTATCTCAGGATGCAGTGCTGCTGGTGCTTTGATATGCTTGGGCTTACACTTTCTATTTGAGCTGAGCTCCCTGTCATGGGATAGTTACAGGCCACATTCCTGTGCTGGAAATAGATACTTTTTGCATAACCTGCTTCCTTATACCCTTTAGCATCTAAGGCCTCTGGTGAAGCACTGTCTCTGCTACCATAGATGGAGCAGCACGGGAATCATCAGGAGCTGAGAAAGGTGAGGGCAAGAATGGAAGAGCTGTTAGGGTTCTAAGAGGAGGAAGTTCAGAGCGTCTGTTGGTTGTGAGATAAGTTCACTGTATTATTATTTTTATTGAAACTAAATAACAGAGCCCGTCTTTTTCTTATTAGTTACAGATCTAGAAAAGCCCCAAATACCTTATGAGAGTGACTTAATGAACAAGCACTTACAGTCACTTTATTCTGCTCTGTGCCCTTAATAGGAAGTTACTCAGCAAGTTCTGTTTCTGATTTTGCCAAAAGATGCCTTCTTAAGGTCTGAGCAGCAAAACTGACATATTGCTCAGAATGTGTTCTAATAATCATCAGCTGTCTGTTGAACTGTTGTTTTCTTCCTCATAAAAAAAAAAAAAAGAAAAAAGAAAAGGAACTTAAAGGGTTACATTTTTTTGATAAAAGGTTACTCTCGATTTCAGGATTCTATAATATTAGGCAAGGACTGCCTTGTAAGCACAAATTTCTGTAGTTCTGAATTAATTTTTGCCTGTGGTTCTGTCAAAAGCTACAACTGACTTTGGGAAAGTCACTTTTCTCCTGTGGATATCTGCTTCCAGTCTTTAAAATAGCACTTCCTTTGTCTCTTAACATTCCAGCTCTTTGCTGCAGAGACAGCTTCAAGTGACAGGGTCCAGTTGTTGGAGGAGGCTCTCCTTGAATCATGACAAACCTAAATTCAGCTTCCCGCTCCTGCCAAAGTTTCCTGTGAGAGCTCTGGCAATTTACTTGACATCTCTTTGCTACCCATGAAATGGGATTATAGGCAGTGTCCTGCTGCACAAAAATATCCAGGAGGTGCATCTTCCAGAGTGGACACATTTAGGTTGTGGTTGCACAGCTCTTGAAACTGACCTCAAACTGGGGTTGCTGTGATCCAGCCTTGTTCTCCTTTTTCCCTGAGCATGCTTTCCTCTGTGTGCTAGTACCTTCTGGAGCTGCCCTGGTGCTTTTTTCCATGGCAATAGTTTGTGGTCAACTCAGTTTCTTGAAGGGTCTCGTTGAATAGATACAAATACCAGCACCTGTGAAGGGTGGGGTGCTACAGGGAAAGTGAGGAGACCAGAGGAACTCAGGACTTTGGATTTGCAGTGGCTTTAAGTTGCTAAAACCCTGCAACCTAGAAAGAGACTGCAGACACAAGATGTTGAATAAATAGCTTTGTACAGGACAGGACAGAGACACCTTGTTCTCCACAGACTTGGTGTGTGAGTTCTCCTTGCTTGAAAGCTGGTGCAGAGTGGTATCTTAAAAATAAAATTCTAGAGTTTTCTCCAGTCTACCCTGACTGTGTTGAGAAATACTCATCCTCCACCCACAATCCACACTCCACTCAGTCCCAGTGTTTCTTGTTTTTGAATGTACCTCCCTGTGCTAAGTCTCCTCCAGGTGCTCTGCAGTTCATAGTGTTTGTCTCTGATCTCCAAAGTGGTTCTTCCTTTGCCTTAGGCCTTTTCTCTTGCAGGGCAAACCCAATTCTCTTTCACGTTGTTCTTAATATGTAGGAGGTCACTTCCCCCTCTCTCTTTCTTTTCCAAGGTACTACAAGAGGGTAAGTTTAGATTAGATATAAAGAAGAAATTCTTTACTGTGAGGATGATGAGGCACTGGCACAGGTTGCCCAGAGAAGCTATGGATGCCCCATCCCTGGAATTGTTCAAGGACAGGTTGGATGGGGCTTTGAGCAGCCTGGTCTTGTGCAAGGTGTCCCTGCCCATGGCAGGGGGATGAAACTAGATGATCTTTAATGTCTGTTCCAACCCAAACCATTCTGTGATCCTACGAAGTGCAACCCCCATCACCAAACAAAAAAAAACAAAAGGCAGGGAGGAATTGAAAATACTTGATTTGACTTGGTCTTTGAAATTTTGTATCAAGTCCTTCTAAAAGCATGGGAAAGTGTGTTGATAATGCAGTGCCTCACTGAAGAGTACATAGTTCCAAAATATATCTCATAAGGAACAAATCACTGGAAAAAGTAACTCTGGGATTGTACATTTATTTCTTTAGTGTCCCTGCTGGCAGCAGACAGCAAAATACTTTCATTCATATCTAATGTTATTCATTTATATGTAATATATGTGTGTATATATATACACGCACCATAACTTCGGTGTAGGGCAGGATATGAATTTTTATGAGTGAGTTCTAAATTTTAAAGTCAGTGTTTAACAGAGGACTTAGATTGTTTTTATCAGGTTGCAGGATGTTCATGATAACTTGTATGCCCTGCCCCTGTTTGCCTTGATTGATTCTGTGGGAGAAGTAAGTGCAGTGGTTAAGCACAGTGCACCCTTGAAATAATTCATGCCATGTTTTAGAGGATACTCTTAGGTTATGTTAGGTTTATAAAAGGGTCATAAACATAAAGACACAGAAGGTGAGAGAATCTGACCAACCCAAAGTACTGCAAAGGGAACACCCTGACCTGACTTCTCCCCAGACTGTCACAGGAGAGGGGTCAGCCTATCATGTGGGTGTAAAACCTGTCAAGATGAGTCAACCTGAGAGGCCGGTCAGTTCAATTGCAGTCATCCCTGGCATGAAATTTAACAGGAACAAATGCCAGATCCTGCACCTGGGGTGGAGTGACTGCAGGCACAAGTACAAACTGGGAGAGGAGTGTCTGGAGAGCGCCCTGCAGGGAGGGCCCTGGGGGTGCTGGTGGGCAGCAGCTCGGTGAGAGCCAGCAGGGTGTGCCCGGGCAGCCCAGAGGGCAAAAGCCGTGTCCTGGGGGGCATCAAACACGGCAGCACAGCCGGCCAGAAGGGGGGATCATCCGCTGTGCTCAGCCTTGGTGTGGCCTCACCCGGAGCGCTGGCAGCACTTCTGGGGCCTGCACTGTAAGAGGGATGGGAAGGTCCTTGAATATGTGCAGAGGAGGGCAACAAAGCTGGTGAAAGGGCTGGAAGGTGTGTCCTGTGAGGAGTGGCTGAGGGCTCCGGGAAAAAGGGAGACTGAGAGGTGATCCCCTTGCTCTCTGCAGCTCCTGAGGAGGGAAAATGGAGAGGGAGATGCTGATCCCTTCTCCTTGGCATCCAGTGATAGGACAAATGGAGATGGTTCAAAGCTTCATTAGGGGAGGTTTAGACTTGACATTAGAAAGTGTTTCTTCCCCAAGAGGGTGGTCAGACACTGGAACAGGCTTTCTAGAGAAGGGGTCGATACCCTAAGCCTCTCAGTGTTTAAGGTGCATTTGGACCATGACCTTAATAACATGCTTTAACTTTCGGTCAGCCCTGAAGAGGTCAGACAGTTGAATTTAGGTGATTGCCATAGGTCCCTTCTGACTGAACTATTCCATTCCCATTCCCATTCCCATTCCATTCCATTCCATTCCCTGGCCATGCCCTGTGTCTAATCACTGCAGTTCATCTCATATTCTTACTGACTTCTGTTTCTGACTGTTTCTGTGGGTGAGGTGCTCACTTTTCCCTGTGGATGCATTGAGTCTTAGTGCCAGCAAGTACAGCCATGGCCAGGGATCACAGCACAAGCCACTGGAGAGGTTTTGCAGACCTCATGGGTTATCACCTGTGTCAGCATCAGTGGAGATCAGGGCACTGATACGGGACAGACCAAGCATCTAAGGCCAGCAGTTGGAGGGATCCATGTTATGTATGTGTGCAGTTAGTACAAGTTTTACTCTAATGAGCTTTCTTCCTGATCAGTCAGTGAGTACCACAGGATCAAGCTTGTCTATATCTATGTGAAGTTTCTCCTGGTGGGGTTTAGATTGGATTTTAGGAAAAATTTCTTCACTGAAAGGGTTGTCAAGCATGGTAACAGGCTGCCCAGGAAAGTGGTTGAGTCACCATCCCTGGAGGTAATTAAATGATATGCAGATGTGGCACTTAGGGACATGGTTTAGTGGTGGACTTGGCAGTGGCAGGTTGATGGTTGGACTCGATGATCTTCAAGGTCTTTTTCAACTTCAGCAATTCTGTGATTCGGTGATATTCTATGTGTGTGTGTATATGCATTTGGAATATGTGCATGGCCTTGCTGCTGGCTGCATGTGGGGACATGAACCTGTAATGCCTTGCCTTAATGAGGCTATCAGATTTGGCAGCTCTTAGGAAGTTCTAGTTACTTTTTCTAGCTGAATAGCTGGAAATCTGTGGTTTAAATATTGGTGATGGGAGGAGGGGTGAAAATGGGGTTGGTTTGGCGTGTATGGGGTTTTTTTGGTGTTGGACATTTGAGAACAAAGAAGTTCACAAATAATTTGGTATCTTTTACACAGATGAGTATTAACACAATATTGTTAGAAGTTTGCCAGTGCTAGCACTTGGGACTAGGCTTGCACCTACATGTCTTAGTCTTCTTTTGGCACTTCTCATTGGCCTTTCCCCATCTCTGACATCTTGCTGTTGAATAAGAGCCTTGGTCTGTCCCCACTAAACTTTTCCAGGACACAGGATGCCTGAACTCTAGGATGGATGCCTGAACTCCATCCTAATAAAATGGCTTGGCTAATCTAATTATGAATGCAGTCTGCAGAGAAGCACACAGCTGGTTCTGCTGACTGTGCAGAATGCTGTTACAAATGCTGAAAAGTGATAAAAGTGTGTTTATCTAAAAATAACTTCTAGTGGATTTTGTGTCGTCAGCTTACATTGTGACTCACCTGGTGATCTTGAACTGTGAAGCTGGAATGTAAGACAATGGATAACACAACATGTGAAGTTTGGCACGGAAATGTTCCTTGCACAGTTTTTCCAAAATAAAAACTCAGTGTGTCACTGACCATAGAAATGCACTTCTTGTATTGTGTAACCATGCTGGAAATGTTTTTGAAGTATTTGCAGATGTCCCTTAGTGCCTGAGCCCTTTTCCTTTTCCAAGAACTTTGAAAGTACTGGAAGTGAAGAAAATCAAAATTACATTAGGTTATACTTCTTTTGATGAGATAGTCATGGGGCTAGATACCACTTTGTTTGTTTCTTTGTCTCAAAGAACTCCCTTCTCAACTGTCAGATCCTGTATTTGTGTTTCTCCTGGAGCCAGAACCAGTATTCTGCCTGGCTTCCCAAGACATTGCTCCAAACAGCTGGCCTCTTGCAAGAGAGGGAACTTCTTTAACTTGTAATATGTGTAGCCTGTAGACCTTTGTTTCATAATAGCCCTCAGATGTTTGCAAAGACACAATTTTAAGCCATCCTATTTTCTTACTGTTTGTTTTTTCAGCTTCTCTATTAAGCCACTAGATGAATGCAATAAATATCCTGAGAGTAAAATTAGTCCGTGTTACTCCTAAACTAAAACAGAACTATTCTGCGTTCATCAGGACATCGCTATTAAAGCGGAATGGAAAGCAGAGGCTGATAGATGCATCTTAAGACAAATCCCTGAACTGAAATTGAAAAGCAAAAGATCTTTACAATGCATATGTCCCTTTATGGTCTCCTGGCCAGCATTGCCACTTTTTAAATTATTTTTTGTTGCCACTGGAGCCATTGGTCTGTGCCGTGTACCAGGTGAGCATTAACCTTGTTTTTTCTTGGTTTGTGATAGAGTGTACATGTGAAAAACCAGACCATCTTCACTCATTTCTCTTCTCTACCTTCCATGTTCCTTGTGATATGTCCAGTGTTGAGAAATCTCTTTCCCAATCTAATATGAACAGCAGCACAGAAAGTGTTTTAAAAGTTCAGCCAAGGTAAAACTTGATCTTGCTGAGCTTTAAGGATATGTATGAGATGATCTTCCAGTTTTGTGCATTTTTACCACTTCCTGGCTTAGTAAAATATGAACCTTCTGACTGAACTGCTACAGCTGTGTGCTGCTGTCTGCCCTGCCTTTTTCTCCCTCTTGTGCTGCTTTCCCTCAGGCATAACAACAGTGTTTGCACCTTATACCATTGGGTTTTGTCCTGTTGGAGGTATTTGCATTTTTAGGAAATTCCATGTCTGAATTCCTATCTATCTTCTCTTACCTGGCCTGTTTTTTGCAGCCCTTCTCTCTGTCACTCTGCTTGGTAGCTATTTCCACCTTTGAGACTTGCAAGTCAGCTTTTCCTCACTGGATGCTAATGATCCTGCCTGCAACTCCCCTGTCTTTGTTTCTCTAACACTAGAGTACAAATAGGAGACTTCAGTCAAATGTCTTCCCCTCCATGTGTTACCCACTTTATCAAGCTGCTTTTCACCCTCCTCAGTTGTTGCTTGGTTGATGGCAGAAAACATACACAGGTTGATGGTTAAAAGCATACACAGGCTTGTTGAGATCAAGTGCAAATTTAATAATTTGGTTTATTAAACACCACCTTCACTGAATGCATCAATTCAAAGGCTGGATTTTCAATACAATTAGAAATGCTCTGCATAGACTGCAAGGACAGTCAATATTAAAAGTTACCACTATGAGAAAACCTGGAAAATTGAGATTGATAAAATGCAGTCAGACGCCTTACAATAGCAATGGGGAAGGGATTATCTCTGTTTCCTGATGCTCAGTGCTCATGGGGCCACACCGGGCTGTGCCTGGTGCTGATCTTCCCAGTACCAGGGAGATGCTGACAAGCAAATACAGTGAAGGGCCACATGGAGATTCCGAAGGGTCTGGAGCACTTATTGGTTACAAGGTGTAGGTAGCTGGACTGATTTAGCCTGAAGAACAGGCTGATTTACATAGCCTTACTTTACTTAGGGAGTGTGGTAGGGAAGACAGGTAGTCAGGTTCTCCTCAGAAATGCACAGGAAGGACAAGAGGCAGTGGCCACAATTGGTGCCTCAGTTAGTCCCAAATGGAGGTGAGGAAGAAAGTTTTTCCTGGGAGTGCTGCTGTGGGAAGAGGTTGCTCTAGGAAGCTGTGGAATCACCAACCTTGGAAGTTCTCCAAATTCTGCTGGACAAGGTCTTAAGTAATATGATACAGCTTTGAAGCTTGCCCTGCTTTGCCCATGGGGTTGGACTAGGTGAATTCAAGGGGTCCCTTTTACCCTGCATCATTCTGCAAATCCAAACAGTATCCCTGAGTGTTTTCTTGTAGCAGAAGGCTGACTGTTAAAATTTCTTTTAATGTTAAAGAGTGGCCAAGGGAGTATGGGAACAAAAGGTTGATTTTTCTCTCTTTCTTACCCCTCAGTTTAAATAGTTTGTGTTTGGTGAGCCTTTTTGCTGTGCCACTATTGTGTGATTATTGTTTTTGTGAGATGGTAGCTAAAATGAAGTGTCAGTATGAGTGAGGACTGGAAACTATAATGTTGACCTTCAAAAGAAAGCCAAGGTTTTTCTTAGCAATTACTGTCCCGAAAGTATAACCACTGGTAAAATAATGGGCCTGATATTAAAAGAGGATGCAAACTCAGAGTCTGCAGGGTGACAGAATTGTAAGCAATAACAACATGAGTTCATAAAGAATAAATCTTGGCAGACAATGTAATTGCTTTTTTTGATAGAATTGCAAAATTAATGATTTTAGGGAATCAAGAGGGAAGTAGGTATATGTTTTTTTTCTAACATGAAGATTAATTGAAATTCGCTTGGGTAGGAAGAAAAAGTTGGGTGAAAGATAAACAGGAGCTGATTATCAGCAGTAGTGCAATGGTTATGTAGGTTGGGAGTAAGACTGGAGTTGTGTAACATTTCTGTTAATGATATGACAGAGGGAGAAACAAAATTCTCTTAATGAGCTTTGAAAACAAACTGGGAATTGTGAGCCTCAGAGCAGAAAAATAAGGGGGCGATGGGTTTAGATACATAAAGAGAAAATAAAATGAGATTTAACAGTTCTCCAAGTTTAATCAGGAAAATGTATGCTATCTGGAGCATATGTCCTAAACCAAACTGGGGAGAGAAATATTGAAAAGAGAGGCCAATCCATGGTGCTGAAAATGGCAGCTGTGGTCCTAGAACCCCCTTTGAGCAGGGCACTCGGCCTTGCTCCTGCCACTGTGCAGGGCCACTTTAAACCCCTTGCTCAGGCCATGGGGCTTGAAGGGCAGAGTGCACTGTGCAGAAACTCACTTCCTGCTGCTGTTGGGATGTGTGCTTGAGGCTACTCCACACAGTTAGAACTGAAAGGATGACTCCCCAGCTCCAGTTCTGTTACTGTTTAAAATTCTGCCAAGAGCAGAGTGAATGAGTTCTGATTTTCTTTTGGACGGTTGGGCTTATTACAGACCTCTCCCTTCCTCACCTTCCACGCTGCCCAAACTGCAGGATGTCCCCTCTGTCCCTGTGATAGGGCTGTGCAGGGTAGAGCACAGTGCACAGGATGTGACCCCAGTCATGGATGTGCCCGTTCTTCATGCAGGCTCCACGCTGCTGCCTTGCTGCTATTGATACTCCAAACACATGCTGCTGAGGCTTGGCTTGGGTTTCCAGGACTTGTACAGCACCCTGCCTGCTCCCTTCCCTCAGGTTTCACTGAACACAGTCTGGATGCATAAATCTTATTTCCTTAGAAATCCAGAGTGAGAATAAGTTACCTGATTTGGGGAAGGAAGAGTTGCCAGGATCTGTTACTGTTGCCATGTTGCAACTTCATTTATAGCTAGGAGGGAGAATTTTTTTTTTTTTTTTTAATTAAGTATGGAGACAGAGAGGCCACCAGGATAACCTAGAATTAACCACAAAATGACTTATCAGTGACCCTATTTCTTTTGGAGCTGAAAAAGAAAATTCAGCTAATTTTCTGTATGTTAATCCCCTTTAACTCTTGTTGCAGAGCCTACTTACGTGTCTTGTTACGTGTCTACTTACCTGTACTGACACGCTGAAATGACACTTTTAAAAATCTCAAGGACATCTGATCCTGTTAGGAGCACTAGAATTGCTTATTACTTTTAAAATCTATAGGAACTATATCATGGGTATTTTGGACTGTAGCAAGTTTTCTTCCTTGGAGTTACAGCAGACAATGCTAGTTTGACATGGAATATGGTCACTTGCTATGGGAAGCAACTCTGTTGTCAGCCTGCATGACTACCCAGATTAGCCTCAAAAATCATGTCAGGGTATAAAAATCCTTCAGATTCTGTAAGAAATAAAGGAATGTACAACACTTTGGAAGTATATGCGTAGGATTCTTTAACTTCATCATCAAAATTAATTGTGTTTTATAGTCACATGAGTACTGGACGTAGGGAAGTTAAAAATATTTTAGCTCTTTCAGCAGTTCCATCAAAATAGCTCTTTAGCATTATTAGCACCCAAGGATCAAAACCATATTTGTTTGCTTTCTTCATATATTATGCTCCTTGTGATACAGCACAGTAAAAGAAGCAAAACACTGCGAGGAAATGTGTCCATATGCTAATGTTTGCCATTAGAACAGTTCACTTCAAAAAGGTTAGAGACAATATGACTAATAATCCTTCCAAATACCAAGGAAAATAATGCACCATGTATGTCTGAGGCAGAATGAAACATCTAGGGGGGCTCAGCCCCACAACAAGATTGTCCATAACTGTTAAAAGCTCTAACAGTAAAGCAGTTATTGGGGTATATGGCCAGATGTAGCACCATTTTGCCTTTCTTTTAGTTTAAATGGATGAATATAAAACTGTATCAGCTTGTCAGGTCAGTGTCTTTTAATAGCTTTCCACTGCCATGACAGAGTGGCAACACCAAAGAAACTCCACCATCTCTGTGCTCAAGGATCAAGCTTTCTTCTCCCATAGAAGAATAGTTTAATTTGGGATCTTTCAGAAATTTACTCTTAAGAGATTAAACCAGCCCTTCATCTGTGCAGCCGGTGCATCTCTAGGGGCAGATGGATTGCCTTTAAATAATTACCAATCCCTGCTTTTCACAAATGAATTACATTCCTTTCCTTGGAGAAGGTCCTTCATTCTGACAAATGCACTCTTGTATGGAATTCACACCCCAGCAGGAAAAAAGCAGCAGGGCATGGTGATGGGAAAGACTGGAATTTCTTGTGTCGTTTCTTCTGTTAAAGAAGAAATTTCTGCTGTTAAAAGAAGACAGTAGTTAACAGATTAGAAAGGATAACTACCAAATTAAGTTACACAGGTCAGACAGGTTTTATGATCTGCAGATCCTCAATTGACAGGATGAGGATGTTCCTCATTTGTCAAATCTAACTACTGAGAAGAAACATCTCTTTTTACCCATCCTCATCAGTGTGATAGCAATTTCAGTTTGCCAGTTTTTCAGTGCCTCCAACTGTAGTTCAAGTCACTGCTACTCCAAGGAGTTCAGTGCCAGTCTTTCACAGTCTGGGTTTTGGATCTTAGAACAAAATGTTAGAATCTCAGCAAAGTCTAGGATGAAAGGAGATGCTGGAGAGCACGTGGTCCAACCTTCTATTGAAAGCGGGGTCCCGGTTCAAGTTATTCAGGCCCCATCAAGCTGAGTCTTGAATATTTCCAGTAAAGGAGATTCTAACATCTCTCTAAGCAGTCTGCTTCAATGTTTAATTGTTCTCCCACTGAATTTTTTTTCCATTTATATCCAGGTCAACTTCTCCCCTGAGCAACTTCTTTCTGTTGCTTGACATGCCAGCTTGAATAGTTGTGAACAAAGTACCACCATCTTCTGTAACTGCTTTTTAGTTACTGAAAGGCATTTATTGGCCTTCTGGAAAGTGAGAGTGTTTTACATGTTAGGCAGCACATCTGTCCTGACCTTAATGTCTGCCTAAAGCCCTAATACTAACATTTTATGAGGTGGAAGTTTTATTTCAAAACAGCGTATAGCATCTCTTGAGGGTATCTTAATTTGGAATTCTGTCCCGAAGCACGTGCCTTTTCTCTTCTATAAAAGAAGTCAATGCTTTAAGTTTTCCCAATATTGAGAGATGTGTGTCAAAAATGTGTCTGTTTTTTCATTTCGAAGGGTCCCTGGTTGCTTTAGAAATGTGGTTTACAGATTATGCATAAGAGGTACTGGTGACCAGCCTGTGAAATCTGAGAGGAAATCTGGTTGACAGAACTTTGTAGCAGTCTACCATGTCAGGCCTTCAGTAGTCTGAGGGTTTTCTTTTAGTGCTTGAGAATGCAGGACCCTGTAGAAATCTGTTTCGGTTTATTTGGCTTCTGAGCATTTGTTCTTTATATTAAAATAAAAATAACTGGATCCTTAATATGAAGGATGCTTAAAATGCATGAAGATAGTTCTGTGATAGGCATTTTGAAGGCTCTGGTGCCTGGGAACAATTTGTTAGGGAACAATTTTTAGGGAAGAATTCATTATTCCTCACTCCCCCCTTCCTGCCTACAGCTTGGTATTGATGTAGTCTTTTAGACTCAATATCATCAATATTTGATAGAGACTATATAAACACAGCAGATGGAGTAGATAGGGACAGAAGTGAGATATCCATATAAATGGAGCTAAAAGTGCTATAGAACAGCTATAGGCACTCTTTGGGAGGCACTGAACTTTGAAATGATCAAGACACTTTCTTAATCTCTTTTTTCTTTCAGCAAAATACATAAGCCTGGCATCTAATTACAGGACAGGTGCAAAGCAGCATTCTGTTTGGAAAAATATTTCCTGTAAAGAGAAACTGCACCTTGCAACTAAACAGCTCTGTTCCCTTTCTATGTTCAGAAGTCTGTAAGTCCTGATTCTGTTGATTAAGCTTTTGTTGCTTTTTGTTTCCTTTAAACCTCGTTTCCAGTGGTACACCTCTCAGGGAGTGAGAAGAACTTTTTCCTTACTTTTTTTTTTTACTTACAGTTTCTGAAACTTTGTTTTCAGTGTATGGGGCAGAAAACATTCAAGTTGATTTAAAAGAAAAAAAAACACAGGGAACTGAGATGACTTAATCTAGCAATCCTTGGAATACAAGAAACATGGGATTTCAGAGTGCAGTTCATGCAGTCAGGTTTGGGTTGGAGTCTTGTGTATTTCGAGACTGTATTTCTTCTGAAAGAGACAAACCTACAGAGTCTTTTCATTTTTGTATCTGCCAAATTACCTTGCTTCAGCTTGTAGAAGGGAGCAACCCCGTTACTGATAAATGTTTAATGTAACAGCTTCCATGCTGTTGGAATAGAAACACTAAGTACTATACAAGGCAGGCCTGTAATAAAAACATTGGCACAGAAGTGGGGGAGGAGAGGAGTGAGATGTGGTCAATTTAGAAAAGTTGTGTTTTAGGTATGGAATGAGATGATGAGTTCATAAAACTCTTCTGAAAAGTGTCTAAGTAGCTTGAGTTACTTCTGGGCAAATGTTTGGCTGGAAAGGGACAAGTGCAACATAAGAAATGAGTATATGAGAAAATTAACACAGGAGGAGAACCCATCAGCTGGATAAAATCCAGGGAATAAAGTATCTTTCATTTTAGGGGCATTGATGTCCAAGCCTGCATGTACCTGTTTTACAGACATGGGGATTATAGAGTTAAAGCAACAACAAAAGCAAACAAAACATTACCAATGGATTATATTATTGTAGATTTACTATTAGCTTGCTCTCCTGAAGGGAAGAAGTCTGGAAATCCTTTTCAGTAAATTAGTTTAGATTTAAAACTAGTCTAGACTTGGACATTTAGGAGAGAAGAAAGTTCATATACATATTGTTGCTCTGGGCATCAAATTTGACTCCTGCAAGGCATATTTGGACCAAAACCATCACTCTCTACCCTTACATGATACTGCATTTTGCAAGCCTTTAGTTTCATTCATGTTGTTTAAAAACCCATGTGGATGCACACCATTTGCTAAGCATTTATGGCCATGTATTTTTGATAGATTCCCCTGAACCAGTCTGCAGAGCAGAGAGTGAAACATCGTGTTGGTTGCTTCTGAAACAAAATGCCAGCATCCCAATTAATTTGTAAATGGAAAATATCTGCCTGTGATGAATTTATGAAGTGCAGCTTCTAAAGGCCAGTCATACAATAGTTACTGCATGCTTGTGACACACCTAAGTAGATCAGAGCAGATTGAATGACACGAATAGTTTTCCCCTACAAAAGATGCTTTTTTTTTTTGCCTCTCAGATGCCTCTATGAGGAATTTTTGGAACATTCTTAGTTTCTGACTGCTGATCAAGGGTATCTATCTTGGTTTTCTCATCTCTGAGAGACACCGATGGTACAATTAAACTTTTCCAAAACTGAAGTGAATGTGGGCTTGGCTTTTGGGAAAGAGTCAAACATGCTTGCATCCATTCTTTACATCCCATATTAGGCTCTGAATGCCTGGTATTGCAGCTAGCACTGCAATTCTCTCCAAGTGTAAATGTGCCCTCCATAATGCAGATAAGGTCATAAAAATTATATTTTGCCATTATACTTCTGCCTTTACAAAAGCTTGTTAATGAATATACTGTAAAAAGTTAAGTAGCTCCTACTGTAAGTCAGGGAATTGAACTGCTGGATAGGTTTTTTGTGGCTTGACAGGCAGGGTCACGTCAAACTGCTTTTTCCCCCCCCCTTTCCTTTCCTCTTTTGTCATTTTAAATCTCTCACACCCTTGTAATGAGAGCTGACACCAATCACAAAGCTCATGAACAGCAGCACCGTTACATAAACCTGCCGGATTATAGTAAGAGGGTTACCTTGTTTTCATTATTACTCCCTTTCTTGTATCTCATGCAGAATAGATGAAAACCATTTAGCCTCGTTCTTGTGAGATGAGTAAGGTGGCTAAAATATATGCCTCCTCTTGGGATTTAAATCCGACTCTGTTGCTGGCAAAGCAAAAAGCATTAATTGCATGACTGCTACGTTACAGGCACATCCTATTTTAAATGTTGAAGTTGACCACATCCCACAGTGTTACCACACAACATGCTAGAAACTTTATTGTGAAGGTAAATAAGCTTTATTGCAAAGGCAGATGCAGATGGTCAGATATGATTGTTTTTATAAATTTAAAGAGATTCAAGACAGGATGGAGTCTGTGGACTTTGCTCAGGCTAGGTCTTGTGGAAGTTTGTTGGAAGCCATAGAAATGAGTCCAGCCCAAATCAGCAGGATGGAATGTGGCTGTTCTGCAGTGCTTTGATCAGAACTTGGGAAGTGCTACTAATGGCAGTGAAGGTATGTTCCAGTTACCCTGAATTACTCAAAAACTGTTTCTTATGAATTCAGATGTGTCTGCCTTCAAAGACAAAAGGAGGTACGTGCTGGGAATTGTTGGTGAATGAAACTTGGTGTCACAGCTGATGGCCTGTGGTCAGGGAGGGCCAGGAGTGGATTGAATGGCTGTAGAGACTAAACCCCGCCCTTGTTTCCAGACATTTCTGCCCTGAGTCACACTGGGGGCCCAGCAGAGGGGAAGCTGGTACTGTGACTTGAAGTCAGCCCTCTCTGATGCCAGCTTCATCTCTGAGGCCCCTGGCTCTGGGCAGGTACTTAATTCATTTGGTGGTGTGACTCCCTTCTGAAAGCTGTGCCTCTTTGACCTGAAGGTGGGGCCTGGGGCCAGGTTTTGCTTAGAAATGCTGCTGGAAAACGGCCTTTTGATAACTCAAACACATCTGAGGTGATGACGCTCCAGTAAGGCATTCAGTCTGCCACTTCCAGTGAGTCTTAGGTTGGAGGCTGGGGCTGGTGATGAGTTGCTGCCCATTGAAGACATCTGGGTCTCTGCCAGCCCTGACACAGTGGTTTTAAATGTCCCCATTCATGGAATGACACCTGTTTGTGTTTAAGTGCCAAAAAATGAATATTTTAGCAATGAAGGAATTCACTCAATTGTGAAAGGAATGTGCTTAGAAATGTTCCTTCATGGCATAACTGAGCAGGTTTCAGAGATGTGTGCTGCCTTTCAAAAAGGAATGCTTACATCATTCTCTTGGTTCTTTCTTCACATGGAGCCATTTGTATGAGGGTTTTTTCAATTTGTTGGTTTTTAAGTTTAATAGTACTGCTAATACATAGACACCAGCTGTCAGTTAATTCAAAACAGCAGACTGCTGGTGAAAGACAGCCTCTTTGGAACAGATGTTAGAGAAAATCCACCTGATTTTGTTCAAGAGACTTGTGCGCGTTGGACGCAGTTAGAAGAGTTATTGTATTAATGAAATCCTGCTGCACCATCCAAGAGGAAGAAGGGTTATCATCTCTCATGATAGGCAAAAACCTTCGGCTGTTTGCTAGCTTTCTTTAATCTGTCATCAATATAGGAGATGTAAGAACCTAAACTGTCATTTAAAGTGGGAGTGGAAGAGAAGCACTCAGATTATGTATTTTACCTCCGCAAAAAATAGGTGTTAAATAAGAAGAACCTTTCTCACTTCCTCGCCCCTGCTTTCTTTTTTTGGTCTTTAATTTTTAAAGCATGGTTTTGGAGATATGATTTGTGATGTTTCTTCGCATGGGAGTAGCAGGGATGTGATGCTGCTGCCTTCCTGCCTCTGGCTGGCAGCTTTCTGGTCCCTTGATCATATTTTCTCTGTATGTGAAGTGAAAAACACTTCCCTGCATACACCTTTTTTTTCGTGTACTGGATGAAGACAGCAGTTTGTACCACACATTCATGGATGACCAAGGGTTGATCTGGCTTATGTCAGCATCTTTACAAGGAGTCCCTCACTTGAAGATGGTCTTGCTGGTGACTTTACAGGGAGCCAGTATTAGACTCATGTCACTGTAGTGAGAAAAATCCCTCCTACAGGTCAGATAAACTACAAGGGTTTTCCTGTTAAGCTCTGAAAAGTTCAACCTTTTCAGAGCCAAATTTTGGTTCTGAAATAGAAAAGCAGAATTGGGATGATGGAAAAATGTCTGTTCAGTCTGAGTAACTTCACTTTCATGAAGATAAGGTGTTGATAGAAACAGAATTGATTAAATTTATTTTGAATCTGAACATTAACTCTTGTCCTTCAAAAAGATGATCTTTTCATCAGCAGATTGGGAAAGATTATGGTAGAAACATAGCTCAATTGGAAAGGAGGCCTAAGATGGTTAACTGAAATTATTAGGGAGTCAGAGAGTTTTCAATAACAGGAGATGCTGAAAAGTGCTTAATTTAATAAAGGACAATGACATGGGATGTAACAGAGGATTACAAACTAATGAATTATGGGATGAGGATGAATATCCAGACAGAGGACAGAGCTGGAAAGCTTAATAATGATAGTGAATAAGAGGAAGATGCTGGGGTTTTTTTAACATAATGCATATCTGTGGAACTCACTGCCCTAAAATATTGAGGCTAAGTTCTCAGCAGAATTAAGGATTAGCTGTTGATGGAGATGAAAAAATGTATTCATTGTTATGGAAGATGAGATAAACATTCTGTAATTAAAAGGGATACAGGTTCTTAAGCTAAAAGTCGTAAACAGACTGTTCTAAAGCATCTGTTAAGCTCTGCTGCCCAGTAGGATAGGCTTATCTGCTTGGGCACATGCTGCTCTCTTTCCCCTTGTATCTCCTATTTTCTCTCACCTGCTAGTGGGAGAATTGGTAAGGTAGTTTTGGGACTTCCGAGAAAACAAAACAGGTTGGTTTTTTTTAGAGCCAGTTGTTAATGTCTGTTTTTCTGTTTGGATATTAGACTGACTGTGGTACGGTTGACTTGCTCTACGTATGTACACTGCCAAGCCCAAGAAGACTCTGATTTCCAGGATTCTCAGAAAAAAACAATAAATAGACTTTCTGTATTTTAGTTCTTAAAGGTGAAACTAACAATGGTGAATTGTATTCCAACATAATATTTACAGTGCTTCTTTCAGATCTAGCATATTTCATGATGTTTGTGAAGTGAAAACTAAACCCCAAAAGATACCTGTGTATAGTGCAAATGTTTTGATTTAAAAGCTTGTGTTGGTAGAAGGATTTCTATTTTCTATTCTGTCTCTTTGGAAACTCAGACATTCTTTGTGCTCAGTCTGAGGGCCCCTGAGGGACAACTGGTGTGAAGGTGTGACATAATCAGAATTTCTTAGCTTTTGGACCTCATATTGCACTTTAATCCGCATGTCTCACTTCTCCTGTGCATTAGCATATCACCTCATCATCTGCATCTGACCACAGTGGGTTAAGGTTCCTGACATGATTTACAGCTAATTCCTCTGTACAATTTTGAGACAGAATCTCATTCTGTCTCTGGTGTGAAATCCTAAATGAGAAGCATCAGCCACATGTGCACTGTTAGCACTACATGGTTTTTAATGGAAATCCCAGGGACCAAATGACACAGAATGTTTGGCACAGTGGAAAGTCTTACAACAGGATCTTATTCTCTTGGTCATCCATCCAGTGAGGACCCCATATTGGAAGGATAAACTCGTCTTATTGGTATATGTTAGTATAAACTAGTAAGTATTAATTTAGGCCATTCAAAGAGATTTTACCTCTTTTTTTACCTCTTTACCCTAGGGAGGCAAGGAGTGTTACTCATCAGAGGCAACCATGAGCTGCTATGCTCTTGCCTTTGTGTCATAGAAACAGATTAATTCATTTCCTTTCCAGTAACAATGTCAAGAAATATAATTTCTCTTGGTGAATTCAGGAGTAATGGAGGTGGGTGTCAGATTGAGGTGCCTAGACACTCAATTCCTGTATCTGTAAGAAAAGTTGGTTTACCCAGAGATCTCAAACTCAGTGCCTCCTCAGGGGTGCTCCTTCACACAGTTTCTGCATGCTGGAGTGCTTTCCCACTCCTGTCTCTCTGCCAGGCCTCCTTTTTCTTCAGCCATGCCAGTGCCAGGTGGAGTCCCAGAACATGGAGTCCAGCCTCCAGAAACCCATGTGAGCATTCTGATTTTCCTTCCAGCTTATGCTGTGTGCATATTTACCTGTACCAGATCCTTTTACCTGGCCTCTGGAGCTGGCTTTCTTCTGCAGGTGGAATTGAGGATCAGGTGATGCCTTTTGGATGCTTTTGGTTGTGCTAGAGGGCGAAGAGAGAAGGGCATGAGGTTGTTGTCTCTCACAGAACACTGGGATTGTTTGCAGGCACCAGCTGTGAGTAAGCCTGTTTCTTAATGAATCCAATCTCTCCCTCCATCAGCTGTCTGTCCACTAAGCCCCAAGGAAACAGTGGCTTTCTGAACATGGGAGAAATGACTGCTTCTCATGCAAGTAAGGAAACTAAGTGTGCATTCCACTCTTCTCTGAACACTTGGTAGTGATACTTATTTAGCATTTGTATCAAACAAGCTGTTCATATAGGCTCTAAATAGTGTGTGAAGCTATCACCAGTGATTGGAGACTCCAAAACTGGAGTTACAGTAGTTCTGTCTGTTTCTAATGGAATACTTTTCTTAGTGGATAATGAAAGTGTGTCAGGGGTTAAATACGGCTTGGGCTATTCGGTTCTGAAAAACACAGGCAGGTTTCAAAACGTGCCTACCACACAAAGGTGTCCTTGAAACCTACCTTGTTTTTGTTCAATCCCATGATTGGCAGAATACTTTGGATTTACAACATCCAAGCTGGGAGCTTCGAAGGCCCCAGGATGTGCATTACAACCATCAGAGCATTCAGGTTTTTTATTATAAATTCTGAAGCCTTGGAAGACCTGAGAACTCCAGGCATTTTAACTTGCTGGGGTCTGTGAACTTTTTGGCATGGAACCAGGAGTATGGAAGACCTGAGAACCCCATGGTTTTGTCTCTCATGTGATCCTAATTTCAGTTCTATTCTTTGGACATCCTTTTCCCTTTAAGCTTATTCCAAAATCAGTGTTGGTTTGTTGTTTTTTTCTCTAATCTGAGCTTTCAGCTGTATGCGACTTTATGTCAGTTGTAAGCTATTATTTTCAACTCTTGTTCCCTATCTCCTTCTCATGGACTTCCAGGGTTCAGAGCAGTGATTGGGAAGATGCAGTCGCTGAGTTTATGCTCAGCAATCTTGGTTCTTTGCCTATCTAATGTACCCTAAGGAAGGCTTGTAAAATTGAGATCCTGGTCAATATAATTCAAAAGAAAAGAATGAATTTAAGAACCATATCCCTTAAACACTTGGTAGCGTATGCATTTGTACATCTCTCTGCTGGGCTCAGTATTGTTCTGAAGTCATGGTTGCTAAAACTCATGATTCCCAAAATGGTGCAGTGGCTAGTGAACTATCTGAGGGTATGTGAGGCACAGATTTGGTTTGCTCCTCTGCCAGCAGTTTCCCATTCATCCTCAGCAAACATCTTGGTCCTCGAGTTCTCCATATTTAAAATAGTGACAGTAGCACTATTCTACCTAATAGAAATTGCAATATAAAATATATAATAAGTTGTAAAGTGGCTTGTGTGTCATGGTGACTGGAGTTTTTATTTTTGCTTTTTTAAAAACTCCTATTTCATATTCCTCCTAGTTTCATATTTCATTTTCAGGAATCACGGGAGACATAACAAAAGCTTAAGATATTTTTGGTCAGCCTTCATTATTTATTCCTGTTCTTGACTGTTGTAGTCCCTTTCCCTCTCACTGGGTCACCAAGCTCACTGAAGGGGAATGTCAAGTAAAATTGATTTGAAACTTCTGAAAGGGGGAAAAAAAGTCTATTTTTTCCTGTATTGCTGATATACTTTTTCTATTAGTATTATGTCTTAAAATCTGTGTATAAACTTGGTCAGCTTTTGCTCTGTTTTGCAGCATGAATCCACAAGCCAGTTAGGCCAAAACAGCTGAGGAGGGCAGAAACAAACAGAGGGGCTCAGGAGCACTGTAGCTGGGTGTAATTGGCACTGAAGTTCTGGTGAGATTAAACTACAGGATGAGAAAAAGGATTAAATAATTTGTGAAATTCACTAAGGAATGAAGATGCTGGGATGTTTGCTTTGAGGACTATGGTGGACTGCTCCCAGGAGGGAACCAAATAAATCAGTTTCAGTAGGAGAACCAGCCTATGCTTTTTTGGCCATATTGCTAATACCCTTCCTTTCCATTTTTCAGCTACACTCATTGTGACATTGATTTTCATACCTGCTATCTGAAAGTGGCCTAAATTTTTACCCTTAATACTTGGAAGAGCCATTTAAATGCAATGGACTGATGTTTATTGCCTGGTCCCAGGCAGGTACATGTGGGACTGAAATTATTTTCTTGATGTGAAGGCATCACTCAGCAACAAAATTCTGTGATTCAGTAATCAAACATTAATGAAGTACAGAGTGAGCTGTTGAATGTTTTTCATGCCCTGATTACTAAAGAGAGGGTAAGATCTGTAGTGAAGCAAAATGTGTTTGTCCTCATGCTGAGGTTATGCTGTTGAGTGGGACCCTGAAAGGTGCTGTTGCCTTGCAGCAACACCTTCTGCTGAAGTCTCGATCAGAGGCAGAGTTGAGTGCAGTGGCTGGTCAAAACCCAGCTGGATGCACTGCTTACAGCTTTTACACCACATATTTTTTCAGCAAATAAGCAGCCCTGTGTGGTTCATCAACTGAGCTACCTAAACACTGAGCTGGAGTTGCAGCAGCAGGAAGTGGCTTCTAAATTGTACAGCTGCTCCGTGGCTGCAAATTCAAGTGGCTGAAGGTTACTGAGGCTTGCAAAGTCTCCCTGGTGGCCACAGCATACTCATAAGAGAGTCATATGTTTTCTTGCTACACAGCAGGAGGAGAGGCTGATCTGGAACCGTGTTTTCCCCAGTGCTCCTTGCTCAGGTCTAGGATTTTTAAGCTGTCTGTTGACTTCACGTGTGTCTTTGGTTGGGGTTGTTCTGAAGTACAAACTGTGCTGTAGACCAGTCACGGAGATCTCTTAATGGAAGGTATGCTAGAGGTAATGCTGCAGTAAAACCAGTATTTTGTAGTATTTGGAGGTAAAAATAGAAAACTGGAAAACTTCAATAAGGTCTAATAATGAAAACTTGGAAAAATAAGGTTGGAGGTATAGTTGTTTTGCTTTTTTATTTTTTAACCACCAATAGAAAGTTTCCACTATTTACAAACTATTAGAGTATTTGTGAAATTTTTTTTGCTTATTACAGAACATTCTTTTGATTTTTTAACCTTGAGGAGGGCAGACTAATTATTTTTGTCATGTACTTTCAATATGAAGACAAATATTTATATTGCATTAGTTTTCACAAGTGCACAGCAATTTTTTTTTCTGTAGCTAGTCTAAGTCAGTGTAAATTTTATGGCAAACCAAAGGGTGCAAAAGCTAAAAAGCTAAAAATGCTGTAAAGTACTTGTGTATCCTCATAATTTTTTGGCTGAGAGCTCAGTTTTGTATGACAAGTGAAAACCACTGAAAATATCTAGCTGCAGCATTGGTTTGCAGTGGTACAGCTTTACACTTCCAGTATGTGAATTTCAAACAGAAGAGTTTTTTCAGTCTTCTAAATCCATACTCAGACATTTGCTTTGTGTTTGAATGCGAGTTATCCTGCAGGCTCTGGTGTTTGAGGCAGGCACCTGGCCATGACCCACAATTCACTTCTGTGGTTTTTGCTGAGAAAGTTGCTTCTTGGTAACTGCTCATGGTGAAGTTTGTATGTGCGCCACAGACATGTATAGAAATGCCTGTTCTACTTTGGTCAATGCTAGTTTATCTTTTTTTACTTGGGTGTTTTGTGTGTAACTTTTTCTGCTGTCACACACAGTGCTGAGCAGTCATCCTGCAGTCGTCTTTCTGATGGACACATTTGATGCAGGGAGCTTTGAAATTACTTTTGAAAAGCAAAGTGACCAAACATTGTTGATATGGGCTTGGACCTGCCTGTTGTTAAAATCTTGTTCTAGAGCAGAAAAGGTGAGAGAGAGATACTACATGTTCAAATACTGGGTATTTAATGTACTTTATGGCGGAGGGATCTTTTCGCAGAAAAAGCCTGTCAAGAAAGGCTGCTTTAGTGTGTTGATTCTGATGTTGTTACATAAAAATTACAGTATTTTTATAGGCCTTTGGGTATAGATATGTAAGATTGAATAAATGTTATATTGTCTTTTTTCAAGGATACCTGATATAACAATTAACAGTGCATTTTAATGTGCACGTGAAGGGGTCACTTGAAAATTGTGTAGAATTTTGCTTTTCCCGGTACCTGTATTTCCTTCAGAGTGCCCTCCTAATGTGGTCTCTTTCGTTACAGAAACAAAAGAATAACCTGCATTTTAAATCTGCTCGAGCACTTTGCACCACTGGCGCGCTGCTTTTGCGCTTATGAAAAAATGACGAATTTGGAAGTACGGGGAGGAGTGACCTGAAGTGTTTCTCTTCCTCCCCTCCAGGCGCTTGCCTGCATATGCACAGGCACACGTGCACAGCCGTGCCCTCCCTGTTTCACAGTCCTAGCAGGCATGTTGCCCTACTCTGGGGAAAAGAAATGTGGCATTTGGGTCAGTGTTTCTGGTTCACAGACAAGCTGTGATGTAAGATGGCTTATTGCTGTACACAACAAGAGTCTCTGATATACGTGTTAATAGCGTGTGAATAGCTGCAGGCTCTGCTCCCCTTACATTTCAGGAGTTTTAAGAATTGTCTGATGACCTCGTGAGAGGCAGCAGCTCTGCTTTTCCGGTTCTGGTTAATTATATCACAGGTGATGGTGTCGCGTTATGTGCATGTACAACTGAGATGTGTGCCTAAGCAGCAGCGTATGCTGGGTGCTAGCCTATTCCGATTGCCTGTCCCGTGGGATTTGTTTCAGCCAGAAAAAAAAATGTAAGTCACTGCTAATGAGCAGAGAGAGGTTAGCACCTGTCTGTCTCCTCCGTACTTTTTCTGTATTTTATTGCATGGAAGGAATATCACTGCCTAGCGGTTCTAGCGCATAAACAGCTAAACAGTTCTTGACATTTAAAGAGATTTTCTGTTGTGCACTTGTATAGTCAAGAGTAATTCTAATCCTATTAAAGATATTATGTCATGGAGGTGTGTCCTGGAGGAGAAGGCTGCTGCTAACTGGCCCGATGGAAAGCAGAGGGGAGGGGCGAGCAGGAGGGCGGATTTATTACTCGATAGTTAGGTCAGGGATTTCTGTGGGAAATGCCCAGTGGTTGCAGTTGCTGATGATTTCACGGCAACAGCAGTGAAACACAGAGTGCGCTCCGGTAGCGGGTTACTGAATGAGACACTGCAAATGGGTGGAAAGAAAAAAGACAGCGTGTGAGAGGGAGTCAGAGAGACACAGAGAGGGAAGCTGAGAGCAAGGAAAGTGCTCCGGCTCGAGGAGAGTCTCCCAGGTGTACTGCAGAAGCTTTTTGGAAACGGATGCAAGGACCATCTGCTGCCTATAGATTAGAGGACTGTAGCCTAGGAGTGCAGAGAAAGAGCTTATGGCTCTTTTTAATAAAAATCAAAGTTCTGCATAACTGATTCATCAAGATAAGTCATGAGTGTGCTCTTGCATGGGATATTAATGTATAAATCCATGCTTCAGACAGAGTACAGCCTACATTGCTATAAAAAATAAACCCAGCAACAATGCAGTGAATAAATTCTGCAGTGATTATCTGATTTATGTACGAAGAAAAAGAGAAGCAAAACACAGACAGCTCTTAGCGCACTGTGGCATTTGCAAGGCACTGCATTTAATGCTGAGAGATGCTATACATTAAATCTGACAACTGTGAAAAGAGAGATCATGGAGAAGTCAAGTAGTGAGGATTCTTCAATTCACCGGAGTCCATCTTTGGATAGCAAAGACTCAGATTTTGCTAAACCTTCTACCTCAGGGAGGCAATTTGGTCGAGGTTTTACTGCAGGAGCTTTCTATGGTACAACTGGATCACGCACACAGAGCCACACTGGGGTCGGAACCGGGACCGGCGCTGGGACTGGAACTGGCGTAAAAAGTGAAAAATACAGTGCACCCAAAGGCAGCAAATACGTGGTCTTTTACCTGGATCTATCCTTTGTTTTCCTTTTAGAATTTAAGAAGTGCAACATGGCAAGAGGCTGCCTGTGTTGTTTGAAATACATGATGTTCCTTTTCAATTTAATATTTTGGGTGAGTACTGCCTTTTCAGTTGCCTTCATCTGTTAGTGTATCCTGTACTGCTGCATTATGTGTATGGTGCATCTTTGAAGCAGTACAGTAAGTTCTCTCCTCCCCTCCCTCTCTCTCGTACCTGCTTGGAATATTTTCGGTGTTAAACTTGTGTCTATTGGGAAATGCACATGCTTTCTATATCTTTATTGCTACCTGGTTACTGTAGCTTGGCTTCTAATTGCTCAGACTTGCTATTCTAATGTGCTTTGGACTGGGTTATCTAAGAAAGGGCAGAATTGTTGCCCTTTAAGGAAGACCAGAATTATTGTAGCATTAAAATCCTGCAGTGGCTGGATTTTTGCATTCTGTTGTAATACTTGTGTTGCAAAAAGCTGCAGGTTAATTTTTAAAGTATATTTTGATTTTCACCATAAATCTCATTTGCTTTGTGTAAACTTCATTTGACAAACTGCTTTTTCATTTGAAGGAAGTTTTGTCCCATTTCTCCAATTAAAAACAGTGTATATGATGTATGTTCTAACCTCTTAAGGTCTCAGCATAAATGTGAAATGCCTGGAATGGTGAATTAATCTGGATTCAGTTTCAGCTGTTATTGTACACATTGGTGTGTGAAGTTGGAGACTTGCACTTGCTTCTCAGGGATCAAAATTGATTTTCCTCCATCAGCCAAGAGGCGTGAGGAGTTGTAACAATGAATGCCTCAGCAAGCAAGTTAAAAGCGTAATGGCCACTTTGAGCAAAGTAATGTCACGTACAAGGGAGGGAGGAAAAGTTAGCTCATCTGCCAGCTAAGCATCCTTCAGTACAGTATTTGTAAGGAAATCACAGGCTAATTGAAATACTGAGTATGCATGAATATAACCCAATATGAAATGGTTTGCTTAGTTTGAAAGCAAAAGTCACTGCTTTCCTGGTGGTTGCAAAGCTTGGGCACGTGAACAAAACCATTCATGGTTGTGATCCAGAAAGGTACAGTAAGCTTCATAAATAAATGAAAACACCATCCCGGGATTTATTTTGGAAAAAAGGGCATTAGCAGTCTAGTTCAAATAGCTACCTCTGGTGTATAGATATCATTGTTCAAATTAGGAGCCTTACTAGCAGGTTCTCTGTTTATCTTGACCCACTTACTGAAATAACCTCTCAGAGCAAGAGTTAATGGGAGATTTGGTACAGTGTTGAACAGCTCACGCAACAGTGAGCTTTTATCAGCAACAGACAGTAATGCTACAGTTACTGAACTTGTGGGCATCTTACTGAAATAGAAAGATAGAACTGATCACTGAAGAACATCTGATCAAAGTTCACTTATGATTTTAAACTTTTTTTTTCTTTTTCTGTACACAAACCCTACTAGAAAGTTGCTGTAAGTATTTTTGGAATAAATAATTTTAAATACACCATATTTATATCCAGCTGGCTACTTGACCCAATGCTGCATTACTTTGACACCTTGAAATACTTTTTTTCATATCTGTATGTGGTGACTAGTTTTGGAAAAGCTTTTATCTGGTGTCATTACTCATGTCCTCTGTGATCAGTTGTGTAGGTGTCTCTCACTCCTCACCTCCATAGATGCAACATCTTTCTTTGATTTTTTCTTCTTCCCAAGCAGCAATTTTCTTGACTCTACATCAGACCCTCAGAGTCCATTTTTTCCATTCCTTGAACTTGCAAAAACATTTCAGACTTCATCTGTGTGCTCATCTCTGTCTGCTCGGCTCCCACTGGACTTTTGTACAAACACACTGCTGCTTAGGTTAAAACTAACCTACCATCTGGAACAGTTCTCTAGTGTCCCGTGCTTCTTCAGTTCTTACTCTTACCTCTTAATCCCCTTCACACTCTCCTTACCATGTCTTTTGTTGTGAGGCTTATATTACTTTTCTTTCTGTTACTAAACTTTGTCACCACATCTCTATCTAATACTCTAAAAATGTTTTTTTTGTGTGTGAAATATGCTATTCAGAATGAAAATGATATTATGGCCTGGTGAATCTGAGAGACTATTGAAAAACACTAAATGAAAGATGTCAGGTTCTTTTCAAAGTAGTTTACAACAGACGTGATCCTTCAGCCTGGTTTAAATTGCTCAGAAGTCCCCCCTTCTTCACTGTAGCTGTCTTATAGTCAATTTTGCAAGCCAGAATGATGTTCCCATGCATTCTTCCAGTTTTACTTTATTATTTTTTTTAACTGGGCTATATTATTGTTTGAGACATTCAAATTAATAACATCATTCTTTTACTCATGGAAATGCAGCTAGAATGAAGCACACTGCACTACATGTGTTCTGTAGTTTGCCACATCTGGCTTCATACCTGGAACCTACACTAGTTCCACCATGACTGTCTGAGAGGTTTTGAATGTTTGTCTCTGTGTGTTCTCCTTGCTGATGCTGTGCACCTGCAGCATCTCTCACTCCTGCCCTGAGCTCTCCTGCTGGCCCAGCTCTGGACTCCCCACACAGCTCTGCCAGTGCCCTTCACTCCTGCCCTGTCCTGAAGCACTCCCTGCTGTTTCAGTCCTATCTTTCTTCTTAACCTGCTTTTTCCATTCCCAGGTTTGCCTGTTCTCACTGCTTCCTTATGAATTTCTGTTAAGAAACCCAAGTCCAAAAACGTGAAGCCGTGGCCTGCTCTTGAGCAGTGACTATCATCTTTCATAATGCAAGGTGATTTATTTTAAAAAAGAGAAGCTTCATTTTTAAACATGAAATTTCCTGAACTGTAATTCAAAGCAGAATGAGGCTCCTGGTCTTCAGAGGTGAGGAGACCACTTCCACACTGTTACCATAGAAAATGGTGCTTGTGAGATGCTTCCTCTGAAAATGAAAACAGGAGGTGCCCCTTGGCATCCCAGCACGCTGGGCATGATTGTCTTGAATGATTCTTAGTGTTGGCTCAAAGGAGGATGTTCTTCTCTAGGAAAAGAGGAACCCTTTTCCACTATTTCTTCTTAAGGCAGAGAAAGAGACTGGGGCTTAGTCTGTGCTTCATGGGCCAATGAGCTGTGCTACTCTTTCAGCCTTGCAGCTAACTCATACAGATTTGACAACTAATTATAGATGAATATTATATTTTGCACACGTTATTTTTACATACAATATATTTTACATATTTTAATGTGTGTCCATAGATACTTTTACACAATTACATGTTTTAAGGTGATGGAGAAGTGCAGTCACTTGATTCTCTCTGCACTTTGTAGCCAACATGCTGTCGCTGTGATAACCGCAACCAAGAGTTGTAGCAAAAATTCGGTGTCTGTGAATTCAATTCATGACAGCAAAATACAGCTTTTGAAAATTAGTAGCATGTGTATCAGTTAACCTGGAAGGATCACCTATGAGTTGTGCAAAGCAAATTTATCTAAGTGGGGCCTAGCAGTAAGTTGGAACAGAATGTGTTTCTCCACTGCATTACTGAGAGCTTCAGGTATTTCTCTGTGCCCCTCTGATTCTTAACAGTTGTTCATGGCCATCTGGCATTGCTTTCTTTTAGAGATTAGGAAAGTCTGAGCTGAGGGTTAAGGAAGCTTATAGTATTTAATTGTGTGGCTAGGATGATGATTTACACTGAATTCATCCTAAGTGCATAATATGTTTTGCAAAGGGACTGGACAACTACAAATGTTAATTGATTTAGTTTGCTTTCAAGAATATTTATGTGCAAACATGCAGAGATTGCAAAGTAGCTGATATCGCTCCGCAGAAGAAATAAAGTATTGATTTTTTCTTCTACAGATAGCAGCTAAATTGTCAAGGAAGGTAATCACCAAATATAAACATTAGGGTATATGTCTTTCTATGGTAGATTTCACTTCATTATTATTAGAGAAGAGGATTACAATAATTATTTTCACAAAATGTATCAGAAAATATTACTGGTTATAAAAAGGAAATTCTATGAAACATGAATATTTTAAAAAAATCAACTCATGAAATGAGAATTCATATGGTCTTAAAAGGGAAATTTTGAAGTGACTGGAATAAGTTATCAACAATTCACTAGGGAACTTTGCAAGCACTCAGTGGTCATGGTTACATTTTGGCTTGTTCTGTTAATTTAACTTAGGTTAATGAGTCTGCATACAGTGAAGCATTCATAATAGACATCTTGATAGTTTTTACTGTTGCTTAATTTTAATATAAAATGCATTTAATTAGGGGAGTATATAGCAAGATTATTAAGTCTGATCTTCTGTGTTTCAAGAAGAGCTAAAGAAAAGCTAAGTATAGTCAAGGAAATCCTTAATGGGGTTTATTTGTTAAAGTGTTTAGTTTTAAACTACAAAAAAAATCTGATAAGAATAATACCTACATATTAATGTTATAATTAAAAGCAGAAGTTATAATTTATCTAATTTAAACGGAGTCAAATTTACAAATTCAGTTATTTAATATTTACTTTCAAAGTAAATTTTGTACTCGGTTGGGAGCATTTTCCTTTCACTGAAACGTAAGTCTAGAAGGGAAAATGATGGGCTGGAAGCTTGCTGGTCCAGCAGGAGCAGCAAAAAGTCAAATGCAGCAAATTTTTCACTGATGCTCTGTTATTACAATAATGGATAAAGACTATTGTTCCTGGAGAATATTTTTCTGCATTAATTATTTGTGCAATTTAATCTTATAGCAGGAGTAATTAATTTTTTTTTCCTGTAGATTACAACCAATATTGTGTGTTTATCAATGAGCATAAAGACAGTAGTACAGCAGCCATGCAAGTCACTTTTGCTAAAGTCTCAGATCAGACTAACAGAGAGGGAGTATGTCCATTCTCTGGGTCTGGCTGTTGTCAGAGCTCTTGGTACGGTAAAGCAGCTAACAACTTTAGAATGGTTTACATAAGGTAATCCATACTTATTTATGCCAAAGTGAAATAAGTAATATAGCACACTGTTTAGTTTGAAGTACAAAGCTTTAATGCGTAACTGAACCTGTTGGACAGACAGTTAAATCATGTGAAGAGACTTTGTCCCTACAAATAACTGAAAATTAGTCTCTGAGGTTTAAAAGGGGTGGACAGTTTGTCCCTTAAATCAGAACAAAATTGCTAACGACAAACAGCTTTGGAAAGGAAACACATTAAATTTCTGTCTCTTTTGTTGCCCTCCCGCTGGCTGCATTATCTGATATTCCCCATTTTCTGACACAGGGGATAATGACAAGGAGAGACAGTGAGTGACCCTGGGATGCTTGTCTCTTGACATAATAGTGATATTTACTTCTGTTGTATTTTCACTCTGATGACATAAGTGTGGTGACAGTTGCGGTACAATCCTGTAAAATATGACTATCCAAAAACAACCAACCAACCAAAAGCAAACAGAAAAATCCCAAACAAACAACCCCTCCCCCCAACCCATAAAAACCCCACATCAAAAACCCAACAAAAAAACCCAAAAGAAACCAGCAAGACAGTGAATTCTGGAAAAGCTAATGTTTTCAGTGACATTAGCAGGAGAATTCTTTTTTTCTCTTAGGGATTTGAGAAGCTGTGAAAAGATCCCAGCTATTAGTTTTAGTTTCCTCTCCAAATGGTATAGCACTGTTGGTGTCCCTATGGAAACATGCACCTCGGTGGGGGAGAACTATTAGATAAACGTTTTAGCATGACAATGTTTTGGCTGGGAGGAGAAGGAAAGGTAATATTGAGTTCAAACAGTGTGGTGTCCTAATGAATGGGATGTAAATGAAGTCCATTTGTAACAGCATGATGACATTACAGAATAATATTCAAACATTATTGGAGACTTGAGACTAGTTTTAATTTAAAATATTGAGGTTTGCTTGGGAGCTGAGTTACACTGGTTAATTTGGGTGGTGAGGGCCCCATAACTCGTTTTAGGGTCTAAGCTGTTTCAACGTGGTAGGGAAGACGCGAGATATGGCATTTTTTGCAGTGTTCCCCTCACTAACTACTCTTTGCTAACACTATATTTTATTTAGGTTGTTTTGGGGTTTTTTTTAGGTGTGGGGGATTTAAAAATTATTTTGGTTTTCCTTCAGTGTGAAAGCTTTTTAATTCCAGCTGTAGGTAGGTGTGAGAGCCATTTGTGTCTGTTATTTTGGATAAACAACGAGTTGATTCATCACTCAAGCAGACTTGTACACAACTGCTATAATGTGGCCTGCTGGACAGTTTGTTCATTTGTACGTGAGGAGGTTTATGGTCAGTGAAGGTGAGAGTAAGAATTTCAAGCTGAAAAACAAATTCCTCCCCTCCAGTTCTCCTCGCACCCTTGTACTCCCAGAGTTAAATATTTCTTTAAATATATGACTCAGGTTCTGTTCCTCATATCCTTTGGCTGCATGACATTAAACAAATTTCTTCAGCCTTCCATGTCTCAACTCCCCTAACTTTAAAAAAAAGGACGTTTCAAATTTTCAATGAGCAATGACTTTAATCATGGGGTACAATTACTGTCAGTTTTGAATAAGAGTAATAACTGTGGTATTTTCTACTTGATTCTGCATTCCTAGACCCATTTCAGTAAGCCACTTGGTAGGGCCTTGGTTAGTAGGATCCCTTTTTGTCTGCTCCTGCTACCCCCCAGATAAGTAGGTCTGCAAGTGGCCCATCCAAAGGGGTATAATCTTTCCCATGTGAGTAGAGGATGAGCTTGTAACTCCATTATCTGGCTGTCCAAGGAGGCACCTAATTTGTTTATTTAAATGCTGCTGACACAGAACAAGACCTGGGTAGAAAAGATGGGAGGATGCATTCCAGTTTCTGGAAAGTAAAGTGTGGTTTGTTGGGGTTTTGCTGTACATGTAGTTGGGATGTTCCTAATCGGTAGCCAAGTCACCACCAATATTGTGGAATATTATAGCTCCTCTGTGCTTATAATTTGTAAAGTTACCCAGCCTTTCAGCAACTTATGAAAATCGTGAACAAAAGAAAGAATTCTGCTGTTTATGTTGGGCTTTGCTTTAAAGGTCTTGCAGAAATAAACAAACCACACTTCTCAAACAAAGGGAAGGGACCTCATATGGCTGAAGGTGTGTTATTAGACAGTGAATGTTTGCTGAACTTCTTGGGGACTTCTCACATAAAACTTAATCATTTTAATACCATGTTACAGAAATGACTGCAGACACCAAACTGAAAGCCGTTTCAGAACTTTCTGACACAAATTAGCTTTAAATCAACTCAGATCTCCATTTAGCTCAGTCCCTTGCTGCTTAGGAGCAACTTAAATTGCTGAATTTATTCAGCAGAGATAATTGAACTTTCAGTTGTTTGGAAATTTGACTGGAATAATTGTTCTTTCCTGCTGCCTTTATTGAGCTAGGCCAAAGTTCACATGGCTATCCAAACCTTCTTCATTTAACTACTGCATCCAGTATAGCAAGGATTGTTAATATTCGTGGGACTTGCTGCCAGTTTGAATTTTAAAAGTCATCTACAGCTCATCTTCAACACTGTCTCTCGAAACTTGGTGCCCTGGCCAATAGCTGTATCACTGCTCAGGTAACGCACCTAGGGCTAGGTTCTCCACAGGGTTACAGAACACCCAGTCACTGTTTGTTGTTGTCCTTTATCAAGTCACAGCCAAGTCCCTGCAGTCTTAGTAACCAATCCAAACCCATCATTAAGTGTTTGGTTATGCAGTTATCATGCTGGGTCTCCTCTCTCACCCAGAACCTTTGTGCTGTCTGGGAACAGAGCTGATGGTTACCCTTTGGAAAGGGATGGCAGCTGAAGCATGGGAAAACTAGTTTGCCATTTCTTTTATTTCTTTCTTTGCTTCTTTGTGTTTGCTATGTTTTTGTTGTTAAATGTAGGAGATGAGAATTAACTTTTCAGAATCAAAAGAATTGGTAATGTTTAAAAATATTGCTTGTTTTAGTAGGGAAAGAATTCTGTACCCATGGATTCTGTTGAATCTATTTGGTCCTCGTTTCAAGCTCCTTTTGCTAATCCTGTCTTCTGACTCTCCTGAATGAAAACCTCTTGTACTGTTTTTAATCAATGCAGCAGGGATAGTTTTGAAAATACATTAAACTAGTCTCTGCATGTCTTTCTTCCCATATAACACTGGCAAGCCATGAAGCATCAGAGACTGAATTTGTATCTTTTTTATTTCTTTTGTGGATTTCCTCATACTTCTGTTTTATGTGCATTCTGGTACAATTTCTGCTGCTGTAGGTACAAATTATAGGTCTGCAGTAGGAAATGATTACATTATTGTTGATTCTTAAAAGTGTATGACATGTATTGAGAGTTGCTGCAAGGAATAAAAACCAGCAGAAACTGGTATGCTAATCATCTGTTACAGAATTATTAATTTCTAACACTGTATTGAGTTGTGACTGATAAGTACTTTTTTTTACTAAAATAAGAAGGGTTTAATGTTCTAATTTTTTTTTTTAATGATGAAGAAGACTGAGGCAAGACAGTAATGGGCTATGGATGAAGATAAGATTATGAACAGATGACTATAAACTGTAGGGGTTCATCAGCTTAACAAATTACCAGTCATTAAGAGAGGTGCATTAGTTGCTTGTGTGCACATTTCTACCATGTTGTGGATGTGCTGCAAAGCATGTTAACTTAAACCATGCAGTTTACCCTGCAAATAATGTATGGAATGGCTAACAGTGGAAGCAGTTAACTTGGAGTAATTCCATCATATGTAGTCGTGTCTCTATACCTCAACGTGCAATCACTGAGGCTGAAATGATGCAAAAATGAAGCAGAGGGAAAAGAATTTGCATCGTACTAGTCAATCAAATTTCCTCACCTAATTTGCTATCTTAGAGAATTGGAAGTTACTAGAAGGGCTACTTCTGAATCAGAGGTTTGTTCTTTCAGGCTTCTTAATTGATGTATTAAGCACACTTTGTTTTAAATGGTGCTGCTGAATACTTACATTTTGTTAGTCGCTGTGTCACTGCTGAGAAGCATGGATTCTTCACAAGACTCCTTTCTTCCTCTGTATTGGCTTGGAGAGTTTCCAACCAGTTATGCTCTTAAGCAGGTAAGAGAGGTGTCTATGAATAGATTGTAATTCAGAAATGTAAACATCTCTTTTTGTCTCATTTCATAGTAGTTTTAAACTGAATTGATGGTTAAGAATCTCATTATCCTTTACTTCTGTGCCCATCCCCCACATTTTCCCTTTCATCAAGCTGTTGCTGTGTTCCAAAGTTTCCTGTTTTCTTTTGCAAGGTCCTCTGGATGCAGAGACTCAGTTAAATCAGAAAAAAAAAAACCTTCATATTCTCTGTTGCTCTTTCCTTAGAGTTTCAATTGTCCCGTCTTCTCCATTTTCACTGCTTTAAGGATTTGATATTACATCTGTTGCCATAATCCCAGAGTGCCTTAGGACCACTTAATGTATTTATCCTCTTGACACCCTGTAAGTATGGGCCGTGCTTTTATCCTCCTGATACAGATGGAAAGCTGAGACACCAAAACAAAGAGAATGTCTGCATTGGAGCACAGGCTGAGAGCCATTAGAGACCACAAGTAGCAAGTTGTCATGGTTTAACCCCAGCAGTACCACACAGCCACTTGCTCATTTCCCCACCTCTTCACCCCAGTGTGATGGGGAGGAGAATCACGAAAAGGTTAAATGGGTTGAGGTAAAAGCAGTTTAATAATAGAAATAAAATATAATAACAACAGTAACAACACAATGATAATTGTAATTAAAAGGGAAATAACAAAGAGAGAGAGATATAAATGAAATCCCCAAACCCCCAAGTGATGCACAGTACACTCACTGACTGATGCCCAGCCCATCCCTGAGCAGCAGTTGGTGGCTCCTGGCTGACTCCCTGCAGTTTGTTTGCTGAGCATGACATTCTATGGTATGGAATATCCCTTTGGCCAGTCCTGCCCATGCGCCCTCCCCAGCTTATTCTGCACCTTCTCGCTGGCAGAACATGAGACACTGAAGAGTCCTTGACTCAAGGTAAGCACTGCTCAGCAATGTGAGAGGCACTGGCACAGATTGCCCAGGGAAGCTGTGGATTCCCCATCCCCGGAGATGTTCAAGGCCAGGTTGGATGGGGCTTTGAGCAGCCTCATCTAGTGGAAGGTTCCCTGCCCATGGGAGTGTGATTGGAATTAGATGATCTTTAAAGTCCCTTCCAACCCAAGGCATTCTGTGATTCTGTGTTATCAATCTTATTCTTACACTAAATCCAAAACACAGCACTGTACCAGCTACTAGGAAGAAAACTAACTCTATCCCAGCCAAAACCACTGTAGAAGTCCACATGCAGCAGACTTCAGTGCAGAGAGGCTTGTGTTGAGATCTTCATGGCAGCGCCCACGAGCTCAGAAATCCTGCCGATCGCTTCCCTTGAGCTCGGGTGTCTCTGCAGCAGTCCTCCTGCACTTTCATTGCCAGATTATCTTGGGCAGAGACAGCTTAAATCTGTCTATATCCATGGTGTAGATGTGTCCTTCTAAGAGACTTGTACAAAGCTAAACCGAAATTGAATCTGGATCCCTGAAGCCCCTGGTAAGTGTCTTAAGCAACAGACCATCTGTTATGTGCCTTGTGAGAGACTTAGAGCCAAGCCACCTCAGAACTCCACATGCTTGTGCAGTGTTGTCTGCAGGCACAAAACTCCTAGCAGGTTTAGGACTGGTACAGCATCCTTTTATTTGGCTGTGTACTCCAGAGGTCTGGCATCATGCCACTGACATCCAGAAGTACCTAGAGGAGTGGAAGCTTTCTCATGACACAACATGAACCCTAAACCTCCCCACCAACCTGCAAAGTGTCACGGAATTAACTGGAGGTCTCTTCTTGAGATTGTCATCCAACGGATGACAGTCAAGGTGAAGATTTGGCTGTGGGATATATCTCTTTATTGATTTCATTGTAATATTTTTTTCATGACTCTAAGCCAGAGAATGAAGTATATTCCATAATTAATGAACAAATAAACCAACATTGGATTTAACACTTACAGAAGGTAGAGTTGTTGCATGGCTGACAGTAACAATTCTTCCTACTTTCCATAGCCCCTCAAGCCATATGTTAGTCTTTTACTGTCTGAGCAATGTTTGTGCTAACAGATTTTTCAGCATGTGGAATGTAGAGAGAACTCTCAGGTGGGATCTTTCCTTGCACTCTCGGCAGCTGGGAAGATGTTGGGATGTCTTTCAGTGCAACATTGGTTTTGTGTCTTACAGGATTCAGTTTAAAATGCGGATATCTGGAGTTAGATTTGCTCTCAGTTTATTTTTGTGTTTGTTTAGGCTCTTTTTAGGTGTTATTTACTCTCTTAATAGAATACGCCTGTGGAGGTGGCTATGATGTATGATCTTGGTGTGATAGAGCTATCTGTTACTTTGGCAGGTTGGAATCCCATTTTCTTTGGAAATTTGAGTTTGTCTTTCTGCTTTTAGGTAGAAGTAGAACCTGATACTGTTGCTGGATTTTCTTCTTGTTTTGTCTCTTAGTCTGTTCTTCTGTTAATGGCTTAATTGAAATAAATAATTGTTGTGCTTCATGATTTACTAGGTATTAGTGGTAAGGTTCACCTTATTAGTGGTAGGGTTTCCATGGTTCTGTTCTGAGTATTTAAATTCATGATCCAGATAAACTGTAGTGAAGTTACAATTTAATGCTGCTATGTTTGACTTCTGGTGTATTGATTTATCTCCCATTCATGAGACTCAAATGCAAAATTGAATATACTGGATCAGACCAAAAGTTTGCATATCTTGTCTTTTAAAGTAGATGGTAAAAAATGTTTAACAGACACTAGAGGAATTGAATGAATTCATGGGACTCCTTTCAGCCATTAATCCAAAATTCTCTGGCAGAAAGTCCACTTGTTTAATTAAGTATTCAGTGGATTTCCTTTTAAGTCTTATGCTTGCTAATTTCAATAGATGCTGACAGTTATTCTGAAAAACAGTGAACCATCTTCCATTTGTCTTGTCATTACTATTTTTTTTTTTAATTGCTGGAATGGGAAGAAAAATCAGAGAAATTCTAATTTAAAATGAGTTTACTGAAAAGTAGTATTTAGCAGTGCATACAGCATAACATATATTTAGATCATAGAATCATAGAAAAAACTCTAGGTTGGTAGGAACCTCTAGAGAACATCTGGTCCAACCTTCTGTTGAAGGGAAATCCTTAGTTTGTGTTACCCAGGGCCCTGTCAAGCTCAGCACTGAGTATTTCTAGCAGGGGAAATGCCACCATTTCTCTTGGTAATCTATTCCAATGTTTGTTTTCAATTCATTCAGTTTGTTCTCAATTTTTCTTATAGCCATGCCAAAACTCTCCCTGAAGCAACCTGTGCTCGTTATTTGTCTTGGTGGAACAATGCCGGATGGTCTTCAGTTTCTTGAGCTGGGATGACCAAGCCTGGATACAGTAGTCCAAGTGTGGTCTAACAAGTGCTGGATAGAGTGGAATAATCACATCTCTTGATCTGTGGGATACAGTCTTGCCAATGCTGCCTGAGGCTGTATTTAAATGCTTGCACTAATATTTCTGTTGTTCTGTGGCCTAGCTTTTAATATCAAGTGTAGAGCAGCAGCATGCACAGCGCTCTGTGTAGAGTTCAGTGAGGTGGAGAAGCTCTGTTGTGAGGACACTTCCTCACTTCTGAGCATTTGCACTCATGTTACATCGCTGCAATTAGACACTCATCCTTTTATTGTTTTTCCCTCCAGACTGCCTTCCCTGGCAGCCTTCCCTGAAGTGCACTTCAGCTAAACCACTTCTCCTTCTTCGAGCTATTCAGCAATTTTTGTAGCCCATCCTGCAGCTCTGTGCCTGTAGGTCGTGCTCAGTTTTAAACTTTGTCCAGTTTGAAGGTGCATTTGGCGCAAGTGCTGACAAGAACAGAAACATTGATCTTATCACTCCTCCATCCAAGTGGCCACAGTGTGTGATTGTGTTCTCTGGTATGGTGTATTGATTTTATGCGTTGCTATATGTGTTACACGGCTTCACAGTATTACCAGAACTGCTGACTGCTTTTTTTTTGTGTTCCACGTTTCTGGTCTGTTTAGGGCTCCTGCAGCCCAGCTAGTGCTTGTATTCTCTGTTACCTTTATTCTCATTAACAGAGTGAATAATGAGATTTTAGGGGTTCATGAGTTTTACCAGCAGGGCAGGGAGTGGGACAGGTTAATGGTTGTGGGTTTTTCTTTAATTTGGATTTTTAAAAAAAACCAAAAAGCTTTTTTTTTTGGTGCATTCCCACGAGTGACTTTTTTTTAAATGATACTTTATATTTTAGTCTTACATTGAGGGAGTCTGGGCAACAGCTGAACCTTGAAAACAATGTGCTTGTATGAAAAATAGTCTGTAAAAATAGTGTCATTTTTTTAAAAAACATTTTATTGAAGTGCAGACTGTGTGACAACTCTGAGTGTTTCCCAACAGTGTATCTGTTCTGACATGTGTCCTAGTTTTAGACCTTTTCCAAGTTCATGAATGCATTTTCTTCAGAGGGCTGTATTAGAGCCCAGCAGTATTTCTTTCAGGATACTTCATCTTGCTTGTCCTCCCAGAACTAGCTGGGATCAAGCATGTTTCCACGCAGTTCTGGAATGTCCGAGAATGCAGGTTTCTCACTTAAAAGGTTCTGCAGCTGTGTGTGAGCAGTAATAAATGGTTGACACAAGCCTCTGGGGACAGCTTTAAATGGGTGAACTGTTCCCTGTTTCAGCCATCTCGGGGATTTTTTTCCCCACTGGTTGGATGCTATGTTATGAGCCTGACCCAATCCTTAGTGACAGCTTGTCGGGCTGATTAATGCAGACTCCAGAGAATAGCTCTTTGCTCTCTGATTGATTCATTTTACCAATAGAACTCACATTCCTGTAGTGTGAATAATAAACAAGTGATTTAATGAGTACTCCCCAACCTATTCCAATGACATATCCTGATTGAAGCAGCACATGCTTCTGGAAAGCTGAAATACTCCCTGTATGTTACACGCTGGAGATCCACTGAATTATATACTTCTCCCATAAATCCAAATTAGAAAGTTAAGGATTAATTTTCTTCTGTGCTATGCCATTAGACACATTATCAGGAATGCCACTGATGTTTAAATTGTTACTTCTTTCTAATTTTTCTGGTTCTTAAGCAGTGATTTTTTTTTTTTGCTCTGTGCTTCCCACTATGAAATGTGTTTCTTATGAAATTATTACTTCTTTGCAACATTCCCTTTTTTTTTTTTTTTTTAAAATCTCAGGAAGTGACATGCAAAAAGTGGGAAAAGATTTATTCTTCCTCAAGGCTGTCCTTATCCCCTACATCCCTGATGGTGGTGTCCCACCTTGTTCTATGGTTCTGTGTATAACTCTTTGTAGGTATTGGCTCTCCCAGTTCCTGTATCTTGGGAGGCTCTCAGGAACATGAAGAAACAGGTAGCATTACAGCATTTCAGGAGGATAGGGGAGAGCAGCCAGAGCAGAAAGAAGGAAGAATTTCTTGTTTGTGTCTGGATGTTTTCTGTTTCCTTATTATTCAAGAACTCCTACTACTGCAATTAGGAGATCCTGACTCTGGATCTACGAAGAGTTCTTCAACAAACATATTCAAGAGATATGTGTGTAGAATTAATGTGAAAGGAGGGAAACAACACTGTTGGAATTCTGCTTACTTGTAGGAATATAGACATAGAAGTATTTTTGTCTTCTAAAGCTTTGCTGTGTGCTTCCTAAAGAAGTATGAGGGAAAATTAGAGGATAAAAGCATCCTTAATTTCTTCCCCTGTATTCCTGCAGTCTCTTTCCTCCTTTCTTTCTTTTGCTAGGATCCATAGCACACAATTTGTTTCTGCCCAAAGTTCAGCTGTACACCGACTGATCTGTTCTCCATGCCCAGCCTTGCTGGTACTAATGTCATACCTGCTCTTTTTGGTTCAGAATTTGAGTAACTGAGTGGAGAAGCAAAGATCCTGATGAGGTTATGATCAGGTTTCTGAGGAATAACAGCTGCTGGCTTACTTGCTTTCTTTCCCAGCCTCCACCAGAGAAAGCTGAGAGGGTTCATTTGCACTTGTGTGAGGCACTGCTTTTATAAATCTGATAGCACTGTGCCTGCATGCACACAGTTCTCTGACGTGACTTCACGTTTTTGAGTGGATGATTGAGAGATGTTTTTCTGTTTTCTGTTGAAAGAAGCTCGGCACTTTCTAAAGAAACTTCTTTCTGTCCTCAACTTACCTAGTAAAAGGTTCTAGAAGCTGTAATTACAATACTGCTTTAATGACAGTCTCTGGCCTAATTTTTTGCTTCATAGCAGCTCGGGGGATAGAGGAAGGCTTCTTCCTTTATTGTTTCTGCCCTGTAGTGTCTCCTCTTCTGTCTGTTCTTCCGAGACCACAACCTGATGTGACATTCATTTCAGCAGTGGCTCTTTTTGCTGCAGCATCAGCGCAGATTTATGTCTGGTCATTGACGCAATATATTTTATGGGTAGTCAGCTCAAGGTTTTTGGTGTTATAGGATGTGTTGTGGGCAGGTTTAGCAAAGAAAATGTTCAAACCCAGTAGCATGAAAAGGAAAAACAGGCTTATTGAATTATGTCTGCCTAGGATTATATAGACTGTATAGATTTAAAATTTGTCTTAGGGCTGAAATGAGAACTGCTGTGCTGAAACAAAAGGCAGTGTAAAGATTCAGGAGCATATGCTTGAAAGGAAAAACATTGGGAGCACAAGAGTTTGCCATAGAGACATGACAGTGTCATCACTGTACTGGATGGACCCTAAATTAGTTTTTCTCTGAAGGATTCTTAATCTAGAAATGGTTAAGAAACCCTGATAGAGAGCATGACATTACATGGGATTGAGTTTGAGATTGTTCTAATGATAGGTCACAGCTCAGTTCCTTGAGATAGAGCAGAGGCAGCCCTTTGCCTGGCACTCCAGGAAGGAGGAGGAGGAAGAGGTTACAGATACTTTTGGTTCTCCAGGGTGAAACAGTGGGCACTGGAAAAAGACTGAGTACTCTTGGTCATGAACTGGAATTGGTTTTAAGTTCTTGACAACAGTCAAGCCCATTAAAAATGCCTTTTTAATAGACTATTGTTTTCAGTAAAGTTTTTATTTTGTAACACTTCTGCAAGCTCTTGTAAAATCAAGCCTTGTTCTATAGTCCTATCTGAAATCAATTTTTAGAAAATTATACCTGAGCCATTAGTTGCAAAAAACCGCAACAAAATGGGCAACCGAAAAAGCCAGCAATTTCAAGTGAAGGCCTGGACCTTAACATCATAATCAAAAGCAGGATTTTTGAAAGGTTTCATCACTGACTGGGCTTTGCTGCTGTTGAAGTCAGCTCTGAGAGAAGAATGTTGATGGCCAGTTTTCAAACTCTTAAGTGCCTGGTACTCTATTCAGTGACTGGCCAGATGCTACTGCCTGAGGATTTGTTAAGCTTGCTCTCAACACCTTGTGACAGAATTCTTTGTATCAGGAAAAAAATTGTCTTTTCAGCTCCATGGAGAGGAGTCATTTTGCTTAATTATCTATCTATGCTTAGAGATGTGTGCTGTGGAGGTGTGTGCTATGGATGCTGTACCTGAGAGATTCCCCAAAAGTTCCCTTTGGAGGTGATACGGAGGCTATGGCTGAACTCATTGTGATGGAGGTGCTGCAGATCAGACAGGTAAAAATGATTACAAGAGCTTCTACATTGCTACTTTGTAGATGGCTTAAGCAAAGTGTGATGGATCTTAGCTTGAATATTCAGTTTAGCATTGCTGTGCCCAAGTAAGGACAATGATGTTTCCATTGGCAGACTCACAGGGCACATGGATTTGTTTTAGCATTTTTTACCATGTAATTTTTTTTCTTTCTGTTGTTTCTCATTTCTGTGAATAGAGTTGTCTCTCATGCAGTAGGAGACTTAATTTAAAATGTCCTTGGCATTGACAAAAACTGTTACCTTGATGCAGTTGCTGTTAAGTCACATGACTCCAAGTTATCTCTGTTTAAGGTGTTAATTAGGAAGAGAGTTTTAAAAGTTGTTTTCAAAGCCTAGTCACTCAAATATAGCAATGGAGATAGAAAATACATTTCAGCTGACAAATGACATGAGCTTTTATTTAACAGTTCTTATTCAAAGGTACTGAATTGGGAAGACCTGCTTAAATGAATCCATTCTTCTATCTTCAGAATAGTGGGGTTTTGTAAAAGAGATTCCTGCTCATTTTGGACTGATACGCCCATGTGATCCCATGGCAAAAGCATAAAGAGCTCCGTTTATTCATGACTTCGTGGGGACTTTCCACAGTGAGCGCAAGCCAACAGCGCAGGAACACTGCCATAGCTACCACTGAACTGGAGCCTTGAGGCAATTTCTTTACAGAGCTTTCTTTTAATAGATTCACTCACAAAGAGATGCCTGGCGATGCTGCCTTCCAAATAGGTTTGGCATACACTGGCAGGGCATGAAAGCGTCTCATCTCTGCTGCAGATGAAAAACCCTGTAGTTTTTTATTTACCTAAGCAAAAACTGGGGGTCAAAAGTGAGAAGAACCCAAGGACCTGGCAGATACCGTGTTTACTTTGTGGCTATGTGAAATTCACATTTACTGCTGCCTTTCATGAGCATAACTCAAATAAATAAATCTAGTCAAGACTTAGGAGTGTTGCAGGCAGAATGGGAGCTTCAGACAAAATGTATAAAAGAAGCCCTCCTGCTGAGTCACGAGGTGCAGAAAGGATCCTCCTGCTTTCTAAACTCCTTCTCAAAGGGGAGTCTTAGTGCAGCTGGAATCAATCTTGACCCCAGACTTTGCCAACAGTTTATCTCTAAAGGATTATATAGGTGTAATTGAACCTTTATAGAACTTTGTCCTGCAGGATTAAGAATAGCAACCCAAATATCCCTCTCTCTGTCTATATAGATATAAAAAAAATGATTCATTTAAACTTATTATGATAATTATAATGATCAGACTAAAAGATCTTAATCAGGATAGGTAGCTATTCCTACTAGTATAGTGCGCTATTTTTGGAGCAATGTTGAAGCAATTATATTAAGCTGGCAAAACCAATTATTAAGTAGAGATTGATGTTACTCACCTATGCTGATGACTGTGAGGAAATCTCTTTTGCTCAGCTTTCAGGAGTAACCTTGAGGAGCATCCCCACTCAAGGGAGGAACTTCCACACACAGGTTTGGAGAAGGAGCATGTTAGAACACTCTACAGCTAAAAAGTGGGAATGGATTTTAATAGTACAAAGTGATTGACTGTCAGTCCTATGTCTCCAGGCCAGCTGTGCCAGCTCAGCATCTTCATTTAAGTTGTAAGTAGTATCACTTCTTGGTTCCTTTATCAGGTAGTTTTTTCTTCCTCAGAAGTTTAACTTTGGGGTTGATGAGTCTGGCTGGTTTCAGCATTCTTCAACACCAAAACCAGCATGGCATCCCTTTCTCTATTCACCACTGATAGTTTTGCAAATAAAAATGTTCAAGCTGGTTTTCCCCTGCTCTAGGCAGAGCATCCTGCTACAATGAGAAGCCTAATACTTCCCTGTGCTCCTGACAGGGAAACTAACGAAAAAATCCAGGTGAAGATAGGGACAAGGGGTATTAAGACACTTTTCTTCTTCAAATTTCAAAGCCCTTTATTAAGGATTACAAGGCACCTGAGGGTTTGACTGTCTTAACAGGGCCATGCAGCAGAACGTGTCAGACCTGAGATCAGCACTGTGTACTTCTCTTCAAGTCAGACTCCCTGTCTGCTCTAGATCATCTCTCTGCTTTTTTGTCCTTGTTTATTTTTTCATGTAGTTGTAATGACCTCTGAAGTGGCAGGCAGATGAGATGACATTTTATTAGCCGTGCTGTATGTGGTCCAAGAGCTGTATAAAAGTGACACGTAATGAAGCCATTTGTATCTTGTAGGTGTCCAGCTCTCCCAACCCTGTGAGACATGCATTAAAATTCTCAGCAATGAAATGCCACAGGGTACATACCTCATATTTAGGACAACTCTGGGGAAGGGGATTTCTATGAGTAATTCAGGAGAGTGAGGTGACAACAGCTTTTTACAGGTCCCTGTGCTTAGCTGCTGCATGAGGCTAACCTGGGAATGTAGTCAGATAGGGCTGACCCATGAGTGTTAGCTGCACTCCCTCCGTGGCTCAAATGCTCTAAGCTGGCCACCTGTGATGCATGTAGTCACATCTATTGATTTTATTGACTGAGGTAACTTGGAGAGCTTTTAACTTTTTGTCCTTTTAGTGCTTCTCCAGCCCAGAAGCAGATCTGCTTCTGATTCACAGAAACAGTGGCTTTGTTCAGTCAATGAGACCCTGCCCAGTAGAGCAGAACTTGCGTGTGAAAGTACTGCTATTAGTGAAAGTGTGACAGAAGAAAATAGCTCAGTTTTTCTCTAAAACCCAGGGCTGATACTTCAGGATTCAGAATCAGCAGAAAAACCACCACATAAAACTGTATTTGAAAACTGCAAACCAAACATGACTGATGCAGAAAAAATTGAGATGTAATGTAACACTGGACCTCCCTACTGCTTTTTGACATTGACTTTTGGAAACGAGCCATGCTCAATGCAAAACACTGGGGAGTATGAGTGGTTTAAATTTTTGATGCTCAGGACAGAAAATCTATTTGCTTGAAGTGGAAAATAGAGCTCCCTGTAAGAGGTATTGTGTGTCCTCACTGCCATGTGAAATAATTTTTTCTTGGTAATTATAATTTTCTATCTAGGAGTCAGATCTGGCACTAGGAAATACCTGCTTTTTACTGACTTGCAGTCAGGTTTTTGCTAGGCTCGTGGGAAGTTTGAAGTAAGTGAAAAATTGATAGAGGAGCTGCAGAGACTAAAAAAACCTATCTTAAAGCCTGGTACATAGTATGTACCTGCCAGCCAAGAAATTAGTCCTGGGAGGATGCTTTAACTTGTACTATTCTGTCTGTCTCTGTGGCTCTACTATTCCTCCTGGGACCCTGCAGGTAACCTAGCATGGAGCATGGTGGGGTTCTGCCTGTGGTTTTATATGCAGCAGTACCATCTCAGGGACACCACTCAGCAACTGAGGTTCTGCTTGATGAGATTCTGAATTAGAAGACAGTAAAAGGTGCTCCCAGCAGCTGAGTGTTTGTGATCTGAAGTGGGAAATGCTTCTCCATATATATTTACAGATGGTGAGTGTTAGAGAGTGATTTATGGAAGAACTAAGAATTGAACCCATATCTACAGAGGTTTGATTAAAGGTCCTGTCTGCAAGGCTGTTCTTCCTCCCCTTAGGACCTCTAGATGATGATGGTCTTTCTCGGGTGTTACAGATTTTTCGAGTCGGTAATTCTGCAGACACTGTCAATAGTCCACAAGGTCTCCTTTCTGAGTGACACTGAGTCCAAAATGATCTGTAGAGTCGGTGGGAAGGTAATGACTCTTGAAAAATATGTGTCTGTGTTGGCCCTCTGGCTTTCCCAACTGGAGAGGAGGAGAGGAATTGCAGGAAGGGGAAGCAGTAAATCTGTGTCTCTATAGAAAACAGAGTTTGTGATTATTGTGTTCTGTGATTATGGTAGAAGAGTTGATTGTAGATGTTGAAAAGGACTTGAAAGGTGAAGGGAATATGAATTACACTTGGTGAATCCTTCCAAAAGACAGCTGAACTTCCCATGCTGATTGCTAGGGTCTGTCTTGACCGTCAAACTTGGCGTTCTCAACCTTGGTGAATGGTCTTTGACTGTCTTTTAGGAATCTGCAATCCAACCCCTCCACTCATCCCCAGTGTAGAAATTTACTGTATTTTTTATTCTCCTGGCTGCTGTTTATCATTGAACAAAACACATACTCATCAGAAAAAGTGAGCCAGAGCTGTCATATTCTTGGAGGATGGCTAATGAGAATGGGGTTTTTAATTACAGTGGATCATTACCACATGTAAACTGACCATCTGTTAGAGGAGAATACTTGTGAAGGAGAGAAAAAGGACATAGTGTGTACCTTTCAGTGAGGATGCTGCTCACTGATAAAATATTAATAGATGTTAGCCAGGAGGGCTTTGGAAGTTTTATCCTGTTGCTCTTAGTAACTGAGTTGTCCTTATGAAAGGAAGTTTCCCTCTGCATGCTTCCCAATAATGTGTGCTCTCCAAGCTCACCCAAGTCCTCATGCTGAATCCTGGCTTTGTTTTAACTACTAAACTTTGTTTAGTTCATGCAGTTTTCTTGCTTCAGTGACCATTTTGTTAGAGGTTCTTAGTCCGGGGTGGAGGACTTACCCTTCTTCTTTTATGCTCTATGGGGATTTATGCAATTGGTGTCATTGGAAAGAAGTCTTGGGAAGCCACAAATTCTCAAAGCAAGTGCATCAAGGTTTGTGCAGTGAATTTCATGCAGCATGAAGCTGTCATGTGGCCTTCAAAAGGGATGAAGACTGCAGAAATGAAGAGTGAATGCTCAGCAAGCATTTTGTCTGGAAAGCAATCCAAAAAGGCAGATTGCCGTAATTTTAATAAAGTATTCATTAGCATTATCATTAGTGTTTTTAAGAAGTAAAATTAAATTATTGGATTGTTTTAATGATGTTTGTAAATAGCAACATGGTTGTGTGTGTATGTGAAGATTCCGTGTGCGGGGGTGTGTACTCGTTACAAGATGTTGCTCCAAGAGAAGTTAGACCTTTTTTCTTGCACTTATAGTAATGCAGGAGTGATGGAAGGTAAAACTCAGCTTCATCTGTTGCACTTCCTTACTGAAGTAAAGGCATTCCTCTGAGAAAGCCGATTCTCCATACCTGGCATGAAGCTGCAGAGAAGCTCTTCTCTACTTCACTGACTGTTGTTAATGAATCCATCGAGTTAGCCTGTTCCCTGAAAAGTCCATGACCATTCCCTGTCTTATCCTCCTCCACTTTTTCAGGCCATACGTCAGGGTTAGTCATGCTAAGCTAATCTGTATCCTGGTTGATTTGTCTATTTTTTGCTTTTCGATGCAGTTTTCTGTTGAATTGGGGGCTAAGATATTTTAAATTGATTATGTAAACTATTTTTGCTCAGATTAATAATATGGTAAGAATCTGTCATATTGCTATTTACTGAATATCTTTGGCCATGGTCTTTGCTAACTCTAATTGGAACTGTTGTACCAACACCTTTCTTGATCTTTTTAGAGCCCATACCTGTTGATGCTTAAGAAAATGAAAGGGAACTTCTATGCACCGAAGCAACAGTGTTGCACTGTGGGGGAAAACAACTTTCCTTCATGACCCCTGATCTCAGTACTCACTGAAGCAAGAGATCTGATTGCCCATGTCTTAGGATGCAGAGCAGCACATCAATAAAATTCATCGTTTTTCTGTGTTTGTGCCCATCATCCTAACTGATCTAAAAGAAAAGCAAGGCTTTTTAATTTCCAGTTTGCATATTCTGTTCAGTCCTCTAATTGCTGAAAGCAATATTAAATACTCTAGGGAGAAGGTCATTTATCAGGAAGGGGAGTTTTGGGACTACTGAAGAATTAGGTTATCTTTACATTATGAAACCACAGTGTCAGAATTAGGTCACTGTTTCCTTTAATGTCTCTGTGTAACTGGCTGAAAAATCTCCAGAAAATCTAAGACAGCTAAGGGTGTGTTATGTATGAGACAGGGAAGAGCACTTGGTTTTCTGGGTTGATACTGGTCCATTGCATTGCTAAGGGATGCATTGATGCTGCAAATCACTCAGGTGTATCAGTAAAGACACTTGTCAAATCTATGTAAAAATGATGCCTCAAATAGTGTTTGGGGGCCATCTAGCAGATGATGGTTTTATTTCCTTTGGATGAGAGGTGAAACAGCCTTCCTGGCCACTTTTCAGAAGTGTTGGAGTGCTAATCCTGACCTCCTAGCCAAGACCAGCTCCGGTAATTATGTTGTGCCTTCTTAAATTCCACATCGTGTCCGAGTGGGCAGACTGTTCTTCAATCCATGTCTCAAACATGGTGTCACAGTTAGGTATTTTCCCTGCTGTAACTTGCACTGATAATGTGGATCTTACACAGTGCTGTGGCTCTTGCTTTTGACACCAGTATTACTGTCCTCTTATTATTGTGCTGAGGTTTGTAGGAAGAGATGATACCTTTATTTGACCAAGTAACACAGCTTGAGAAAAAAAGCCTTAATGTAAGTGTTGGTAGAATGTCTAGAGACTCCTAGAGACGTGGGCCTCGGTGTTCATGGTTTTGTGTAGATTCAGAGTTAAAGGCAGGGTCTGTTTTGGGAGTTTACACACATGGGAAATTAGGCAGGTAAAGGGATAAAAATATGCAAGCAGAGTGATTGACGGGGTGACATTTGCTGGTGAAACTGGGGTGGAATTCATTCTGGAGGTGGTGAGTTAATTCACAAGGTATAGGAAGGGAAAAGAAATGTGGAAGAGATGGGAGCTTCTAGGCCGAAGAAGATGGGGAAACTGGTAGAGCAAAGCTGAGATTGGCAGGCTGGGCAAGCTGCTGTTTGAGTAAGTGGCTTACTGAAACAAGGGAAACAGGCAAAAGTCTCTGTGATCATCAGTGCCATTTTTCCTGCTGTGGAACAAGCTGGGATTCATAATCTTTGCTTGGTCTCTGGGTCAAGGTTCCTGGTGCCCAGTTCTGCATGGCTTGGGGTGAGCGTGGAACAGTGTCTATGGTTACAGAAGCGAGAATAGTACTTGGTTCCAGAGCTTAAGATGCTTTGGGGAATACCTTGGCCTCCTCATTCATTTCCCACTGGACTCTCTGTGAGTCCATGGGGTGGAATAGTGCTCAGGCCACTGGCGATTGCTATGGTCAGTTCAGCTGCCCTGCTGCTACTGAGAATGGTCGGCAGCTTAGGTGGGACAGCTTTTCCTCTATATTTGAAAGCAAAGAGAAGAGGGTTGGTTGCTACGGATTAGTGTTTAGAAGAATATCATCTGGTTGAAAAAGTCCCAAGTAGAGAACTCTGGACTGTTCTTCAAACCATCTGGCTCTCGAATGGCTCCCTTCCAGCTACTCTGGAGATCTCACTATTTGTTTGTGATATTGGGGAACACTTGCCGTAAACACATCTGTTGTTTATGTTAGTGTCCTAGGGTATAGTTACTTTTTACTGTGCTAGTTTATGTAAACTGTCCCCGCAAATGTGGATTTTTCATTCAGTCATTCCTTGCATAACTTGATGATTGCTTGTCTTTGAGCAACCAAATATAAAAAGCAAAATGTTTTGTCATTTTGTGCAAACTACAGAAACTGGCCTGCACATGGCCCAGCTGTGAGGGAGCTGTAAGATCTCTCCCCCACTGGCTTCTCATGGCCCCCATACCTATTGTGAGTACAAGTGGCATTTGAAATAGCCTAGCCTCAGGAGCAGAATAATTCTTTACTCATTGCAGTACCTGTTCTGAATTAAGAGAGCTCAGCACAATTTTCTTAGTGTTCTTTTTTTCTTGTCAAAACCCAGTCTGCTGACAAAATGCACAGGTCTACATTTGCTTTTTGACTGCTGAGTGGAAGTAAGTTTTATGTTTTATTTAACTATGTTCTTGCAGAGATGAACCATCCTAGCAGATTATGGGTTTATTTCCTTTCGATAAGAGGCAAACCAGCATATTTTCACTGCTTCAGCTACCCAGGATCTGGTTTTGGTTTTTTCTTTGATTCTTGTCCTCAGTTCTGAATCCTTAGTTACTCCATTACTGAGCAGCTGAACGTGACCACCCAAGAGAACAACTCTCCACTTTTTTGTGTTCTGGAAATGTTAGGTTTTAAACTTTTAGAAGGATGTCTTGTGTTGTAACGCTTACAATGCTCAGTGAACAGAAATGTGGGGAATGGAAAAAGAGTAGGAGAGATGAGTCCTTATAAACAAAGGAGTTTTGTTGGTTCATGTTTGAACCTGCTCATAGTATTCTGACTAAATTAAACAATGAAGAGTCTCTCAAAGTTATGAAAAAAATCAATTTCTATTAAACCCTTGAAACAATGAATTGTTATTTCGTGCTGTTTGTTTCAACAGCATTGGCGTTCTGGTGTTCTGCCTTCTTGAGCCAAAATAAATTCCTTCTCTTTGTGTAGCACCTCTTTTTTTTTTTTAGCGTGTGCTAGCACTGTATGGGTGGATAAGAAACATCTCTTGATATTACCTTCCTTGACTAGATTTAAGCTCCATTTGAAACCAGTAATGGGATGATTTTACCAGCAAATGATAACATAGCACTGTAGGAGTTAGAAAGGGAAAGATTTCAGTATTGCCAAATATCGTGACCTTAATTTTCCAGTTACGTTAAGGTCTTGATCCCAGAGTAATGTGATTATTAAAATACTAGCTGAAAAGAAAACAAACCAAAATGCTAGACAGAGCATTAGCCCTGGCAGAAAAGCTTGAAAACAGGAGTAAAATCTATAAGAGCAGAACTGAAGACAGAAAAATAATCCAGAATATATTAGTTAATACAAAATATCATTGTGAGTTTGTTTGTTTGTTTGTTTGTGGGTTTTTTTAGTATGTTTGATTGGTTTTTATGGTCTTAAATATGAGTTTTAGAGGCACATGACTGTAAACAAAGGGTGTAAAGAGTAAAAGTCTAAGTGTCCATTTGGAAAGCAAGTAATTGGGCCATTTTAATAGCAGGTTGGAAGTGAAACAAACTTCTCTTATAGTAACAACTGGAAGACTTCTAAGAATAAGTCCTTCCGTTGACTGATTATGCTCAACTCCTTGTATTCTCAGTGGGAGATGAGTGATGACTCAGAACTTTGCTGTCTTCTGTTCCCATCGATCCATTTATCGAGAGGGCTGAAAGGGGTGTTCAGAGTGAGGCAGTTAATACAAAAAAGAGAATTAAGGGGGTCGATAGCATTGTTCCTGCTTGTAATGGCGAGGAGCAAGTTTTAGCTGTGCAGGAGAGAGCAAGGCAATATACTGCAAAGCAGATTTTATCAAGTAACTGCAGCACTCTCTTGAAATACTTCCTAATTCTTTTTAGTTGTTCTGTGAAATGAGATCCTGTTTCATGTGGAGGTTTTAGGGGCAAAAGTTCTGCTTCCTCATGCTTTAGAGTGGTGCTTTGCCCATCATGGGTGCCATTGCGTGCAAACAAACAGTAAGGCCAGTAAAATAGAACTTGTTCTTTCCTTCTCCCCACACAGCAAAATTTCTTACAGAAGCCTACAAGAGTCAGGGTTTGATTTTTAAACAGACTATCACCTGTGCCGTGTTACTTTTGAAAGCTGTTTCAGAAAAGGAGCAAATGCTTAGTCAGCACCTTTCATGCCGACTAGAAGAATGCCAGGGAATAGAGATGTACGGAGAATACCAGAGATGTACAGAGTGGATAATGTGTAGAGATAGATGTATAGAGATGAGAGATGTATAAAATGGAGAATGCCAGGTGTAGTGCTTGTCTGTCTTATATGTTAGCAGCATCTTGAAGCGAGTCTCTAAACAGAGATTAAATTTTACATACATTTCTGAATATGTCCAGCTATATCATAAGCTGCTTCGACTGCTGTCTCCAGTTGTGTGCACTTTTGACTATACCTGAATTAACAGGGAGATAAAATTTATTGCAAGCCAGAGCTATTCTCTGTATACTTTGCTAAATAAGATGTGCCTGTTACTGCTCTCCCTGGAAGACTTTCTATTATTAGGAAAGAACTCAATTGCCCAGTATCTAAAGCATATGCTTTAGGACAGCTACTCTGTAGCTCTGACATACTTTGAGATGAGCCAGTGCCTGGATTTAATCATGCAGCCAGAAGCAGGCTGCTGGGTGATCCAGTCCTTGCCTGCAGAAGGGAGTAAGCTAGCATATTTGGGGTGCTGCTGAATCTGACATCTGGAAGTTACAGGGTCCATAAACATGCAAAGCCAAGCCCACTGTGTGTTAGAGAAGTGGGCTCTGGAATGCTGCTGTTTTTCTCTTGTTTTCTGCTCTGTAGTGCTCTGATAAAGTCAGAAACCACAATTTTGCTGCTTGTAGGGTTGTGACACTTGTGACTGGCGATTCTGTAGCAAGGGGTGTTTCAAAGCTGCTAGTGACGCAGGTAAGGAAGGAACTTTTCCCCTAGGTGTTGTAGAAATGGATTCTTATGGAATTTGCTCTCATTCATACTCATTTAGTGCTGCTGTGATGTATGCCCAGAGAAGGGGTTTCTAATCAGAGGGTTTGTAATAACCATTGTGTAACCCCTCCTGTATATGAGGTAGGCACGGAGAGGAGTCAAAGTCATGGAAGCTGGAAGCGTGGTGGTCCCTCAGCCAGCATTTCACAGAGCTAAAGTAATGTTTCCTGGTATTTAAACAACTTGAGAGGAGGACGAGCTTTTATACAATTTCAGAAAGAGTTGAAGTTAGAACTGACTTGAATCAGACTTTCATCTGTCTCGGGTGCTGTGTGTTAGAGTTCGGAAAACATTTGACTAAGACAGTGTTGCCAGGGGAATGGGCTGAGCTAATTTTTTTACCTCCTTGAAATGGCAATTCCCTTCTGTTCCTCTGTGCTGAAGCTTTCATAATCAGTGAAAAGTTAACTGTCTGCTATCCTTAGTGTAAGCAGGTATCCTTTAGCTGCAGAACAGAGGAATTTGGGTTCTATCATGCAAGCTTCTTACACCTGTATTTCTCATCCTGGTGGTGTTCCAGACAGAACTGGTTGAGGTAATCTCTGTCCTCGTTCATTCCCTAATGTTGCTGATTAGCTGTTAGAAAAGTTGCCAGTTTCTGTGAGCAACATGGGGACTGGGATAGGCTGACAGGTCTTTTCCTGTCAAGTGGGAATTTTTTCAGTCTGTTTCAAACTGTTGACCTAGATAAAGGAGAAAGATGGAATATCCCTTGACCAGCCTGTCTACCCTGGAGCCATCTGGCTCCTTCCCATTCCTGCATGCTAACATTTATGGTTCAAATGCTGAAGGACTGGATGGTGCCTTGTTTTAATGCCTGCACACACTAAATGGATAAAGCAAAAAGCATTTATTAATGCTTTAACTTTCTTAAAACCCTCATTTAAACTTAGATGAAACTTGCCTCCCCAAGTTGTTACTGAATTTCTGGTATCCTTTTAATACATTTTTCTTTCAAAGGGAGATTAGTAGAGATATATGAGCATGGTAGTGGAATGGTAGGAACTCAGGTATTCTGAACTGAAGTATTGTACAGCACGTTGACAGTGACCTGTAACAGCTGCATGGCTTAGTGAAGGGTTTGGGAGTATTTTTGTTTTTAATGCCTTGGTTGCCAGTGAGTTTTCAACTTCCCATCAAGCATTTTAGAAGCTAGTCAAAAGCTTCCTCCCTGGAGCCAGTAATTTAGTTATATTAAAAAAAAATGAGACTAGCATTACAAAAAGGCTTACAAAAATTCTTGATAGTGCTTGCTAACTCTGTGTTTGTGTGTGCACATGTGTGGGTGTGTGTTTACAGAACAAAAAAAGATAGGGAGGAATTGCTCTGATGTTATGTAAGCTTCCCAACTAACTCCTGCTTTGGCTTCCCTCTGCCTCTTCCTGCCAGCTTTATTACTTCAGTAAGGCTTGGTAGAACCCAGTAAGTCTCCTGTTGCAGTGGTGATTATAAATGAAGGCAAAGAAAACATCCCTGGCCCCATAAAGACTGTAGTTAAGAAATTTGATTAAATGGCAGTGGATGATGCCCAGGCAAAAGGGAAATTAAGGGAAAGTAGCAGGTTCACTGGTATGTGTTAAGTTCTTAGTGCTTTAAGTCTTGTTTGGTGACAGTCAATCTAACTGGGGGCAGTTGCCTGCTATTTTTCAGAGAGCTTTTAAAAGAAGATCAGGCATCTTTCTTTGCAATTTTAAGTGTTGAATTGATGTCTCACAGCGTGTTTGACAAAAGAAAGCAAATACTGTTTGGAAGATAAGGGTGTCAGTGAATACTTAGGTGAACCGCATGCTGAAAACACAATAACGGAGTTTTTACAGTTGAAGAAAAGAGGTGGTGAGTTTTGTAGGGATGTGTTGCCTGCTGAAAGCGTGGAATGATGTGGAGGCACCTTATATAATAAATATGCCACTGCATGGCTGCTGAGCTGCAGTGGCATTGCCTCTCACTGACGCAATTCTTTACAAAAAATCATAGAATCTGTCATCTGGTACTGAGGGGTAGATGCAACGTCCTTGCTTTTATGTTGAGAGTTGTTTCATTTGTCTGTGTTGACACATCAATTACTTCTACATTTAGAGTTAGGATCTAATTAATTGGAAAATTAGGTGCCTTGCAGTCATTGCCTGGTTAGAGTGCAGCAACAACAGCTTCTTTCTCTGGTACTGACACTCAGAAGAAACACGTTTTTCCCCCGCTTGCTTTCTTTTTTTCTTTCTTTTCTTTCTTCCCTCTGAGCAGGGGCTTGAGTGGCTGCATATGCTCCCACCCATGCCTGTGTGCTTGCCACACATTTGAGTGCACCAGAGGCACCTTTGAGATGTTTCGGTGTCTACGGAGTGTCCAGGCAGATCCAGTGCAGTGCTGGGGTTCTCTTCAGCTGTGTACATCACAGACAAGAGAATTTTTGACACCTCTGTTATGGATAAGGCAAAAATCAGGAAGCTAGCACATCTTTTAGAACCATGGTGTCATTTTGGATGCTGGCAGATTTAAAAATAAGCCTTTCATTTTGTGCTGGACACGTTTGCTCAGGTGTGGATGACAAAGTGACAGAACCTAATTTTAATTGGAATCTTTTTCTGACTTTATTTCCTGTTTCTTAGGTGTGTGCTATTGTATGCATCACAAGTTTAACCTTAAAATATCTCTAGTCTTCTGAGCAAGAAACTTCTAAATATAAAGAATTTCTCTAGTTTCATTGCCCTGACAGTGCATCTGTGCTGTTACGAAGTGTTTTGTTACATTACACAGACATACTGATCTAATAAAATCTTATATCAAGTAATTATCACTTGCTCATTCAACATCCTGCTCTTCTGGCATTCTCTCATGGCACAGTGTTTGGAGATTCTGACACCATTTCCACTGTAAAGCTGCATGTGAAAGGCTCGTACTGTCAAGCAAATGGCTTTCCTGTGTCTGCACTTCTTAACCTTGCAGAAGGAAGAGCCTGCAAGTCATCTTCAGCTCTGTGTATATGCACTAACGGTGAGGGACACAGCAACAAAGCTACTGTCGTTCAGCAATTCTCTTCCTCCGCCGTGTGGATGACACAAAACACAAAGCACTGAGTGCCAAGGTCCACAGATCTAATGTGCAGAAATCTAAAGACAGATCTCCATACTTGTTCTCTGTTAATTTGCTCATGTTTGGCTCAAACAGTGACTTTAACAGTTTGATTTATAGTGCTGATGTTTTGCTTACAAATTGGAGACGTTACTGCGCTAAGTCTGCGTTTAAAATCAATGCAGAGTAATTGCAGTGTGCTCATAGTTTAAAGACATTAACAAGAGAACTGTGCTGTAGCAGCAATACTTGGCACAAACACAAGCTATTACAGCTAAATTCCATGTCCATTTCCAAACTAATTTGATCAAAATTTTACAGTATAGTTCTTAGCTGGTTCCTGTGGAAAAAAGGATGAAAAACATCAGGCTGAGCTATCTTGATTAACAATATTGCAACAACATTCTGCTTATGACCCATATGCTGTTTATCTGTCCTCCAGGTGCAGTTCTTCAGATGTCTGTCTCCAAGTATCTGCTGCCTCTTTTGTTTTAAAGTATAAAATATTTGGTCATGTTGAGACTCCTTACGATGTAATGTTTTGTATTGTGTGATAACTTTAACATTTGGTCCCATCTTCCTTGAATTTGCCATTTTAGCAACTGTGCTGTGGAGAAATATGATCAGTTGTATTTGGTATATGTACATCAACATACTCCCAAGCTCTCCCTATAACTGGCACATTGCCTACTAACAAAGCAAGTTGCTCAGTATAATGGAGAGTCTTCAACTAAAGCATTTTTTATTTGCCTAGTTTGCAAATCGGAGAAAGTTTACGGTACAAGCAATGAGAATGTGCAGTCGTGTCATTTTCTCCAAAGGTGTTTGTGGGTCTTCTGTTGGTAGACTAAGAAACAATGGTACCTGCAAATCCATAGAAGTAGTGGAAGGCCTCTGGAGTGGCTGCTGAGGGTCTGGAGGCTGTTTCTGAGTTGTACTGTTGCATTTTACCTGGCAAGGCTTAAAGTTGGCTGAGTCCCTATAAGTATTTATACTTTCCTGGGAGAAAAGAAGCAAGTGGAATTTCATGTGTAATGCCCTGCCGGCTATCAATTAAAGGTATAAGAAATGTGCACAAGAGTTGGCATGAGAGTGCTGAACTAGTTAGTAGTTTAGACAAAAGGCTGTATATTCTTCAGCTGAAGTCACAGTACAGCCTGATGTTCTCTGATGCATGACAGACAAATAGTGACAGCTGTCACAAAGCGTTTAATTTCAGGTTCGGCCTGATTCCAAAATCAATTTGCCCAGCTATGTTTCGACATACCTCCACTTTGCAAAAATGTAAACGATGGAAGTTACTTTTTAGCTGCAAGAGGTGATTGCTCAGTTTGGCTGTACAGATGTGCAGGTGTGTATGTGTGTTATGGCTTCAATGTTAGGTTGAAGTTTTGCTGCACAGAACTTAAATTATTTTGTTATAAAGATAAAGGAATCTTCTCTGTAGATGAATAGGAAGTTAATAGTATGAGTGTCAAACGTATAAACTCAGAGCTAAGTGAGTATGTCAGTATTTTGCTATTTTTTTCAATTCGAGAATTTATTTCTCTCTTTGGTCTCATTCAGTTGGAAAGAAAACACTTTGATTACTACTCTTAGTACTAATGAATGCCAAGAACTGTAAAAATGCCAGTACTGTTTTGCATTAGCACTTGAGGAAAAAAATAAAAAGGTTCTATCTTGATCTTAGAAAAAATTTATTATTGTTATTGTACCCTTCATTGTACCCTTGCTAGTTTTCTTGCAGCACTGTTTTTTGGTTATGATGGCCTCTCAGGGCTGAAAATGTGCTTGGAAGTTCAGGTGACAGTATCATCATACATACATTAATAACATTTTACTATCACTTTACACTTCCATAGTACCTTTCATCATGGTACTGTGACACTTTTACTGTAAGAAAATTTGGAATGAATGGCTTCCCCTGCCTCAGAATTACAAGCACTGTACAAGTAAGAAGGATGGGAAGCATAATTGAAATGATGTGGCCAGAGTCAAGTTGCTGGCCATTGAATATCAGCACCAGAGCTGGGCACCAGTGTTGACACTTAGTGGTAGACTTAAGAATTAAAGCCAGAAGCTGAGGATGGAAGTATTGACTTGAAGCTAGCTTTGTTTAAGTCTCATTATCCTGCTGAAGTTATACATTTAATATATTTTACACTTGGGAAAACTGAAGGGCTTTAATAAAGGAATGCAACGAGCCTGTCATTGTGGAAGAGAAAGATAAAGGATATAAACAAGTTCATGGGAGTATGTAGTGTGTGCCAGCAGCCACCTTTGTGCAGAAAGGGACTGCAACACTCAATATCTACATCAAAAGTATGGCATCATTCTGTTTTGCAGCCTTTTAAGGCTTGCTGGGGAGTGCTAATAAAATGGTAGTAGTGATCCACTAGTGCATCAAAAGGATGTGTGGAGTACTATAAGAAATTAAAGGAACATTCCTTAATTAAAGGGTGAACGTAGGGGAAAGAAAGCATTTCTTTCACGTGAGTTCATGTATGTGAGAAAGGAGGCAAAAAAGGAATGCAAAGACAGGGTCTCTCTCTGGTGCCATCAGCCTTGTAGTAAATTCCTGAACATTTAAAAAATCTAAAATGTTTACTGCTCATGAATGTTTCTCCACAGCTGATGATGGAAAGAAAGGAATGGGTCCAGGGTGCTCAGTTCTCCAGAGGGATGCAGTAAGTGGTTCATCTGTTGCAGGGACAGAGGCTGAAGGTGACACTAAATTTATAAATAAAGGTGAAAACTCTCATCCTAACCACATAGAAAAGTGTCGGAGGATGAGAAGAGAGGATCGTTTATGTCTGGCATCTGTTCTAGATGCTTACCAGAGGGGAAGACGAGGGTGAAGAGTTGCTAGAGGAAGTAGATGGTTGGAATAAGTGATGTGGGGACTCTTGGGGTGCTTGAATCATCCAGAGACCTTTTGTGGGAAAATACATACTGAAGCAAATTCATAGAACTTTAATGAAAAACAGTTTCTTGTCGCACCAGATTGTGGAATCTTATATCACACCATGGTGGGCTGAGCTGGTCTTGCCATCTGTGTTGGAGTTGGGCACGGTGGAGGCTCAACTGGGTGATCCTAAAAGGAGGCTGTTTGCTGCAGGATTTGATGCTGGGAATCAGCAGATGCCACTCTGTGTTCCCATTCAGAAATAGTTCAATATGCTGTACTTTGGTAAGGCACAATATCCTGATGGGAAGTTTGCTGGGATGATGTGTTGGTTTTCCTTACAGCTGCCATATTTTCAAGATGAATTATTTTTTGTCATCTCTGAAAGATAAAGTCCTTTTTTGACCTGTCTAGTTCTCATTTAGAGGGTTTATGTATGTCCCTTTAAGCCTTCTCTGGCACAGGAAAGACCCAGAGAAGTACCAGGTTCTAATCACTGTGCTACCATTAGTTACACGTGCTGTCTCAACAGCAGATGTTGGAATTGTGGTGCTGATTTATGAGCTATTAGGAAGGGTTGGCTGAGTGGCTTAATGGCTGGTTGCAGTACTGTCAAGGGTGTGAGAGGATCACACACTGACTGTGCTGTGGTGCAGCTCCTGCATAAGCTGATTTCTCTTTGGTGTGAAATTGAGGTGTCCTGATGATTTTCTGCCATTATGGGTTAGGATTTTTTTCAAGATGGTCTGTCTGATGGGGAAAGAGGGAGACATTCAGCTACTCCTTCAATCTGTGTCTTCCCTGGGACAGCCTGATCCATGTCATCCTCAGCCTGTGCTGCTTCAAACTCATTAAGTGTGCCTCTGATCATTAATGAGCTGCTTCAAGGGAAGCAGTGCACCTGAGCAGTGCTGCTTGCAGCTAGCCTAGTGTGTGATGCTGGGAGCTCACAGGTTATTAAATGACATTCTTATTTTTTCGTCCTCCAAGTTGTATGGACACCTGTGCTGTTTCTACAGTCCTCCTGATGACAGATTTGGTATGGTCAGGATGAGCCCACTTCAGGCACTTTCTCAGGCTTAATGATGGGGTAAGAACTCAGGACAGAAAAAGTCCATTAGATTTGTTCAGGCAGGCAACGTGTGATATGTTGTGGTGCAGAGAGGCTTGTTCAACACACACCCGTAGACCTACCCTCCACGTGTGTAAGCCATAAAACACTCTGGTAGGTTGCATCAAACGGAATGTCTTTTGTACCAAGCATGAAAAATATAAAAAAGCTCTCATACTCTCCAGGAAAACACTAGGCATCTAGGTCTGTACAGAATATGGACATTGTTATTCAGAAATGACCATTCGGTCCTTGTGAGTGGACAGCATTACGGAGTAAGCAAATTACCCCCATGGGTCCTAGAATTCCTGCTTCAAGGAAGCTCCTTTCCAAACCTAAATCTGTGCTTCCATCTACTTTGCTTTTATAGTCAATTCACACCTCTAAGCTTCCTGGTAGTTTCACAGTGCTAGGAACACTACAAACCCATGAAGTCTGTGTTTTATGTTCCTAAAGAGACACCTATCAAAGCCAACCTATAAATACTCTTCCTTACCGGTGTCATTCCTAGGGTTATCAGGCTGTTTGTGGTGGGGGAATTTCTAATGCGAGCCTTGAGGTTTTTCCTAGTGGTCTAGGATGAAAATCAGGAAGGATTAGCATTATGCTACTGTGAAGGTCAGAGGCTAAAAGCAAGCAATGCTTTGTAGGAAAACATATTCCTTTTATTATAATTGATTCCCCACCTTCCCAAAAAAAAGAAAAAAGACAAAAAGGGATGGTTTTAGGCATACAACTGTTTTGTTAGATTTGAATTCCTCTCATCCCTATGTTTCTTCAAATCATCTCCATAGATTTTGCTAGGAAGCAGCTAGGTTTGACATACACCCATCCTGGATTTAAAGCTAATGTAAATTGATCATTCAGGGCATGGACTCTTAACAAACTCCTAAATTGTAGACTGATGTCGTCTTTGCTCCTAAATGCTATAAACTCAGTATGAGCTGCTGCAGAATCATTTCTGTATGATGAAAATAGCCTCTGTTACTCATCTCTCACAGCTACCACTAGCAGCAGTAGGGATTGGCAGGATCATTATCATATAAGCATTTTGCTATGAATATTGGGGATATGCACACCAAGGTATTTGCAGTTGCATGACACAGAAAATCTCAGCATTCTTAACATTTATATTTCTTTCAGTCAGAGGGAATTATATTTCCTCAAGCTTGAGAGACAAAAAGCCATGTTACTGTTTCTTTTTGACTTTTGGAGAGGAAGAACAAGCATGGGAGGAGTCACAGCCGATCAGTAATTTTGGGAGAGTTCTGGTCTGACTGTTGTTTCATAGACTTTCAATGGTTGTTTCAGACTTTCAGACTGACCTTCAGCAATGCACTCTGTTCCTTTGTATATCTGTCCTTCATCTCTCACCTGGAGATAATCCTGCTTCTTTTGCAAGGGTATTTCCTGGGAAAATTCATTGCTGCCTGTGCAATGCCTTAGTAACACAGTGAAGGAGCCATAGAAGTATCTAGATTGATAAATAAATGCAAATTACACTACTTACAGATGAGGTTACATGGGCGCTCACAACAGATGTCTCATTTTAACATCTTTTTAAAGTCTCAGCATGCACTCATGTCAGTGGTAAGTCAGCTGTAAGGTACAGTGTATTGTGTGCTCTTCTAATATTATTCTAAGTATCAAGTATTTTAATTTCTGTGATGGCAGGAATTTATGCCATAGGAAGTGAAAGCAAAGTGGTTGGATAACAGTCACAAATTTCTTACAGGGGTTATTACTGTACACTCAAACTGCATATTTACCCCTGGGGACAGGCGGAGGAAGCAAAAGAAGAACTCTGTCTCATTGGCTCTTGGACAATAAATAGAATTGCAGAATGGAGAATTCAATTCACTTGACTTCCAACTGCTTTGAATATGTATAGGGTTGAAATGGCCCACACTTGTCTGAGGTTCATAGACTATTCCCAACATTATTTAAAAATGAGTGAAGTAGAACCTGTCCAAAATTTGTCCTGAAAGCCTCTGAAGTGAAGCCCTTGCATAACTCTAATGCTTCATCAAGCACAACCCACAAACTGAATTCTGCAGAAGTTTCCTGGAAGACTCAGTGCTCATTTTCAGAGTATTTTTTATGCTTATTGCCAACTTCTTAGAAATAGCAGAAGAAGAAGTACTGCTGAACAGAATAAATACTGCTTTACCATTACTCAAGAGAGTCTTGGGTAATGGTAAAGCTGTGGCATACCTCAGATCCTGCAACTGTTATTTCTAATTAAACAGATACCTTTAGTGAATCACTTAATCACCTGACAAGTGGCCTGTTTCTCCTGCAAAAGTACTGTGATTGGAAACTGATTGTACAACACTGATTGTAAAAGATGTACTGAGTGTTTAATACCTAACTTACTTTCATTGTTCTGTGCCAAGCAAGAAGAAAATTGGACTATTCTAAAGTTGAGGTTATAAATTAATTGAGTCTGTTTAGCTTTCATGGTTTGAAATAGCTTTGTGTCATTTTGTGGGTTACTACCCAAGTGCACAACTGGAGCACACAAACCAGAGTTCCTTTGATGGAGAAAGCCCTCTGAATTATAGGCAAAACATACAGTTGAACCTCCTATATTTGTCATCTCAAAATTTGTTCTTATGACTAGTTTCTTACTACCTGGGAAGAGAAAGTCTTCTGTCACACTTAGATGCATTTGGTTTCCTCTGGGAATACAAGTACCACAACTATGCACAAAATCAACTTTTTACTGGTAGCTCTCCAGGTATTCCTCCTTTTGACAGCTTCTTTTTGTGTTGTGTAGGAAGTGAGATGGACTCCTTGGTGAGTCTCAGGAAAAGGAGTCTCCGCTTGCTTCACAATCCAGGATGTAATAACAGTAATACCCAGACTTTTCCTTGTTCAACACTCATTAAATTCTGTTTCTCTTCTATGTGAAGAAAACATCTGCAGTTTAATATTAAAAGCCCAAAGAAATTACGCCAGGTTTTAAATCTAGAGCCCTCGTTAACATTGAAGATCACTATAAATACAACAACAAAACATTGGAGAAGAAAAATTACTGTTGTGAGGGAAGCTTGAGTTTCATATATAATGAAAGCACACTGCAAAGATCTGTTAGTTACATAGCTGAGACTTCTAAATGCAACCTTAATTATGCAAGCTCTTATCAGTTATATATAGAAGACAGTCCATGGATAGAGCAATCTAGTACGTCTTGTGACAGCAATGAGTGTATTAAATTGCATACTCTGGTGGCATTCTGCCAGGCAAATGGGACTGTAAAATTGAAAGAATAAAATTATTTTAAAATGCTAAATCTGTCCTACACCCATTGCTACTTTATCTCTCTAAGGATGGAGCTGGATACAATGATACTGAAGGTTATAGAAAGCAGGCTTTGCATCCCAGATCAGCAGTAGCAATATTGCTCTTATTCTATAAATTATGGCATTCCTTTTTTATATTTTACACACTTGTTAGTGACATTGTTGCAGTGACAGCCTGCTCAGTGACTCTGAGTAGCTGAGGATACCTGTTTCCTGGGAAAATTTTGGAAAACATCCTGTTCAGAGAAAATGCTTCCCATTAACTGTTTATATAGTCTCAATATTGATGCAGGTTTCCCCCCTTCTGACTGTGTGAACTATATCCATGAAAATATATTTATTGCTTTGCTGTTCCATCTGCTTTTGCTTCTAGAACATCATCTGGTACATCCGTCCTTTCCCCAGGACATCATGTTTTGTAGAAGCTGTGGAGTTCAGGAGGTTTTGAATAGTGTCCCAAATGTAGAGATAAAAAATAATATCAAATTACTTGCTAAGTGTGCAACTTCTGCTGTGAAATGAGTCACCTCTCATTCCCCAAATAAATTGAAAATTCTAACTTAATCTTCACAGTTGATGTGCAATCTCTTTATCTAGTGTCCAGTTTTGTTTCAGCTTTCAGGGTTGGATTTCGCCTGGAGAGCCATTCCACTTGGCCTGCCAGCTTCCCATCTCTGATAATGTGCAGGGAAAACACAGAGCAGAATGCAAAGCGTGGCAGTCAATAATGATTGCTTTTCCTTTAAAGGTGCAATCTCCATTTTGTGCCCCTGTGTTAGTTCAGAGGAGGGAGAGGAAAGTAAGGAGGGATTTTATTGGTTAATAGAGTAAACATGTCTAGAGATAAGGCAGTGACATTTTTGATGGGTATGGGAGGAAGGGGAGGTTGATCCGCAATGGAAAATTATAATCTTTTTGAGGGGAATGTGCATTTTTCTGTGTAAATAATGGCATGCTGTTGGCCCAGGGATTTTTTTACTGTGTAATTATCAACTGAAGCATTGCCTCAGCAAAAATTCTGAACTGAGAATAAAAAGTGACAAATAGTAAACACACTTAAAATTGGCAAGTTGTGCAGGGACATTAAAAAACCCCCCGAAAGCAAGATAAGAATTGTGTGAAAACATTCTCTGTGAATGCAGGTGTTCTGAATGGAATGTGGCTTCATTCCTTCCTGCTATACTTCAGACAGCTCTGAAGGAGTGACTGAAAGACCAATAAATCAATTAAAGGATTCCTGGTTTTTAATTATAATTTTTATTATTAAAAAAGTTTAAAAAAGATTGAGAGAAGTCCAAGTGGGAAACTAATCAGAAACTTTTTAATTTACTCTGTTTGAAAGGTGCCATCAGGCCTCTCTGATGTTCTTGGGTACTTCCATCTGTCACCAGTGGCTTGAAAGACCCATCTGTTCCTCAGGTGTGTCTTTTGCCAGTGCTGACACAATCTCCATGCTTACAAGTCCATCATTTGCTCTTCGTTTCTTCTATCTTGCTGTACTCCTATATTTTGTCAAAGTAGCCTGAGACCTTAAGCACTGCAGAGGATGAGAAAGTCATGTAGTTTTAGAACATGCAACCTTATTAAAAAGGAAATACTTTTTGATGATGGAGAAGAGAAAGGATCTTGGTCAAAAGCAAGTGAATTTACTCTTTTTGTTTACAGAGTTCAGAAATACTGTCTGTATTTCAGCTTATGGTTAGACTAGGTGCCATCTGAAATTGGTTATTGATGTCAGTCTGTTTCATCTCCAGCATTTTCCTGCTTTTCATTTGTCAGACCTGTAAGTACCACATCTGAATAATTAACTTCCTCAACACAGATTCACAAAATGAAGTAATCTCAATTGCTCGCTTCTGCAGCAATATTCCTCCTAAGATACAGCGATTGTAATGACTTGCAAATATTCCTTGGGTAGTTTAGTAACTACCCTTTTATTAACTAGTCTTTTAGAGAGCCATGGCAAGCAGTGTTAATTTTAACTTGATCTGTGCATTTCAAGACTTGCTTGTTACTTCTGCGCATCAAATCAGTTTCAGTATTTCTGTTCATCAGACCTGATCATGATTAGTATTTTTGTGTGTCCCGTACACTGAGGTATAGGTACATCTTTAGCTAAATGTAATCCTTTTATCTGGGCATTGATCTCATCTGAGTTTCTGTTTTTTCTTAGTTGTATAGACTGTAGATTATGGGGTTTTTTATTACTCTGAATCACAAGAAAACTTGCATTGATTGCATAATCAATGTAAAATAGTCACTTGTAAAATGATGTGCATACCCATATCAGTTAAATTCAAGCTAATGGGCTGACAATAAATGGCTTAAATTGTAGTGTTTCTGATTTGTATAAGAACAGCGTGGCATTATTTGTGCTCAGTCAGACTTGTGTTATTCAGTATGCAGGTTATCTTACATGTTGTACCTGAAATGACCTATTTGGAATGGCAAATTTATTTGACAGCTTCCATACCATACAGTACCTCTAGCTTACCTATTTAGTATGTAGCCTGGCTTTACTGTTCTGAAGAATCATCTGGAAAAGGAAGTTTTAATCCCATTCTGGACAAACTTGTAAAACGTGCAGGTAAAGTCCGTGTTAGGAAACAGTAACACTATAAATGTGTGTGGGTTTTAGGGTTGAATTGAATCATTTTGGAGTTATGAGTCCTTTAAGTGCTCTTCTGTATTTGGAGACTTGTCATGTTTCAGGTTATTGCACACTTCAGGTGCACTCAGGAAACACGGAGCTGCGTGGATCTGAGGCCAAGTGCCCAGTGGCCTGGAGCAGGGACAGCAGGCCTCTGGGCAGCCATTTGGAGGTGCAGTGCATCTTCCACTACACCTCTTTCAAATGTGTTACTTTTTCTGCTTGCCAGGGGGAGGTCCAGAATGAGAAATGGGACACAGCTGATTGGTGTCAATGGGAAAAAAGCAGGCGTAGGACTCCAGCCCGTGTTCCGGTTGGGAAGTTCCTACAGCAGCCTAGTCCAACTGCCTGACCATTTCAGGACTGACCTGAAGTTAAAGCAGGTTGTTGAGGGCATTGCCCAAATTGCCTCTCAAACACTGTCAGGCTTGAAGCACTGGCCACCTTCTGCAGGAAGGCTGTTCCAGTGTCCGACCATCCTCTCAGTAAAATCATGCTTCCTAATGTCAATTCTGAGCCTCCCAAAAGGCAGCTTTGAACCATTCCCACACATCCTATCACTGTAAATATGCCTTGTCACTGTCAGGTAGGAAGCACCAAGCATTTTTTAGTTACAACTCTGTCAATGTTGCAGTGATTCAACATATGGGGATAGGCTTGTACCCTAGAAATCCTTTTTAGAGAAAGGATTCTGGTGTCTTAGCTGTTGTGAAAACAGTCTGCATTGTAAGGGAGACAAAGTAAAAGTGTCTCTTTTTTCCAGGAAGCAGGCATTCACTTAACAGTTGGCATTGCAGTAATGTTGTCCTGAGTTAATAGCTGGTCTGGCCCCTGGCATTCTGGAAATTCAGCTATCTGTAGAGTTACTGAGGTTTTTTTATGACCTTCCTGTGAAGTTCACCTATGTGAGTTATGTAAGAAAACACTTGAGTTCTGAGAGTGTGACTTATTCCTGCATTTTGCCTGAGGAGTCTTTATTTGCAGAGGTGGTCCCACTGAACCCAAAGGCTTCATTATCCTAATTAAGGATGTACAGGGTAAGATGCCTTCTTTTGTGCTCAGATATGTCATACACTATCTTCCTTTGATAAGAGAAATCTTCTTCTGAAATTTATTAATGAACATCCTTCAAAGATAAAGAAGTTTGGAGTTTTCTTGTCAAATGCATGTTTTCTAACTACTCTACTTTTCAGCTGGGGATAATTTTGCACAGTAAGGGATATGCTCATATTCAACTAGATATGATTGGCCATTGCCAGAGGCAGTCAGATTTGCTGGCTGAATAATTATCTGGTAACTTAGACAAATCCTGCTTATAATGGAAGCAGAAGAGTGTGAGAAATGCACGCTTACTCCAGTGTATGAAAGTCCAGTGCACATTGTATTTTCAGTGGTTATTTATTTATTTATTTATTTAAATGCAGTGTTTAGGAAATAACAAAGAAAAGATGAGTGTCAGAGAAGGTACTTAGAATCATAGAATATCCTGAGCTGGAAGGGACCCACAAGGATCACCAAGTCCAATTCCTGGCCCTGCACAAGAAAGCTCTAAGAATCATACCATGTGCCGGAGAGCGTGATTCAAACTCTTCTTGAACTCTGTCAGGCTTGGTGCTGTGACCACTCCTTGGGAACTTGTTCCAGTGCCCAGCCACCATCTAGGTGCAGAATCTTTTTCCTGGTATCCAACCTAAACCTCCCCTGACACAACTTCAGGCCATTCCCTCAGGTCCTGTCACTGGTCACCACAGAGAAGAGATCATCTGCCCTTCCTCTTCCCTGCCCAAGGAAGTTGCAGACTGCAATGAGATCTCCCCTCAGTCTCCTCTTCTCCAGGCTGAGCAGACCAAGTGACCTCAGCCTCTCCTCAAACAGCTTCACCTCCAGACCCTTCACCATCTGAGGATGACTCCCCCTTGGACATTTTATATCTTTCATATATTGAGGCACCCAAAACTGCACCAGCACAAAGTAGAACACTTGATGAATTTCATTTCATCTCTCTTCTTACCTCGTGATTGCAGTACTTGTGGTCATACGAGATGTATGACAAATTGATTTTTTAATAACCTGGTGAGCATGTTTCTGTTGTCTGTTGTAATGAGTTATTATCTTTAATGACTAAAGGAATATTAGGACTCAAGTTGAATCGATGTTAGAACTAATTTTATCTTGAAATCTAATTTGCTGATGTTAGGACAGAAGTCAAATACATAAAAATAACATCATTAATTATAGCAAATATATTTTCTTAAAATAAGATTAAGTCTTCTAGAGGTCTATAACTCTTGCTGGGTGTGATGGACCCAGATGCATTTTATTCTGAGTGATCTTCCTCCCAGGTACATAATTGAATGCACTAGTGCTGTATGTCCAGCACAAATGTGTTTCTGTCTACTCTATAAATACTACTTTATGGCATCTTTTAAAGATGATAGACTGAAGCTCTTCAGATGGTATATTTTGAAATAGTTCAGTTTTGCTTTGTTCTGATTTATGTTTTCCTCCTCATTCTTTTTGATTCTCAGAAACCAGTAGTGTGGTTGTCCGTAGTTTTTACTGCCTGCCTTGAAAGTGGATTCCATCCAGCTGTTTGTAGTTCACACAGCCAGCTGTTGCAGTTGGGCTGGAAGGTATAACTGTTGCCATCTGTGACAGCTATGAATTTGGAGAAAATCTCTTTAATCGTGTTTATGAACTGTAAATGTGTTCTTTGCATGTTGGAATTCGAAAACTGAGAAAATAATTGGCTATTAATATTACAGGTTCCATACGAGCCTCTCGCTCCTTTTTAATAGTTCTCTCTAGGTTGTTGTCCTGGGTTTTTTTTTTTTTTTCCAGTTTCCTTTTTTTTTTTTTTTTTTGCAGCTTTTGGTGCCATAGAATACTGATAGAAAAGACTGAGGAGAGAGATACACATAAAATGTATTAGCATCATAAAAGAAGTATTTTTATTTTTTGTATTTGTGGCAGATGTTTAAGTGATTCATGACAGTATGTAGCAGCTTTCTAGGTGTTTTGCCCCTTTCCTGCTACCAGTATGGGAAGTTCTCATTTAACATCATCTGCATGTAAAAGACTGCTCTTAGAGATAAGGTTTCAGACTATTTCTTTGTGGGTGAAGAGAAAATAATCCCTCTGTGGTATGTCACACTTCAGAATTAAATAGTTCTCATGATTCAGTGTGCGTGTAGAACTCTGCTTCAGCTCTGTTAGTCCAAGGTGGTTTAATTTCAGCCTTGCTGAACATTGACAGTATTTATGTTCTGGTTATTCTACCAGTGCAGCTGTTGCAACACGTTTTCCTAACTCCAGTGAATAAAAGCAGCTAAAGAACACTCACCGTAACTCTGGGAAGAGCACGGATGTGTTCAGTAGCTCTCCGAAGGAACTCCTGGTCTGTGATGAGGGACACAAGGGAGCCTTTCTGTCCAGGGTAGAGTTGTCAACTCCCTAGTGGCAATTCCCTTCCCTTTCCTTGACCTGGCACTTGGGATCTCCTCTGCCTTTTCTGAGAATTGTTAACAACCCATGTACCTGTGTACTCGCTAGTTATCTCAGTAATCAGACAGGCAGTTTCATTCTGTCTCATGCAAAGCAGTCACATAATATGTGTTGAGGGGACAGAGCAGTGAGGCATCATGCTTGTGGTGAAGTATTCAGGAAGAGAAATGGAAAAAGTTGAGTTCCACAGAGCAGTAAAAAACATAATAATAAGGTAGTAGGAGGACTGCAGGAGCTGGTTTGGGTGGTTTAAAAGAAAAGAGGAGGGAAAATAAGAGGAGGAAGAAGAGGAAGTGGTTGGGAAGGGGCTGAGAATATGGAAGAAGGGAAGGGGTCAACACAATCCTTTTCCCATTGTTTTCTTGAGGCTGCTCCTCCAGGAAATAATTTGGACAGGCTGGCATGCCTTTAGGTTACATTTTCTTATGGGAAACATCAAAGACATCTCTTTTTTCCGCCTCATAAAGCTTAATAAGAAAAAAACATCTGCCATGCACTATAGCTGCATGCAGCATCCTCAATACTTGATCATTGGTTTGATAGTTCAAATAAAATGACTTTTCATTTCAGCCTGTGGTTGGCTTTTGAACTGAAAAGCTGGGAAGGGAGGAGTGATTGCTGGGTTGTGACTCATGTTAGCTTCACAATTTGGGTGTCTCACAGCTCTGCTTCAAGCCCCCAGACTCCTTCACAATGTCGTCAGTTGGCTCAGGTTCTGAGCTCTGGCACTTGTAAAAGCCGTGTGTTTTTAGTGATCTGCTTCCCTGTACCCATATCTGTGTGCTGTCATCTGTAGCTGACTGATTTGTTCACAGCTCGGGATGCTTACTGGCATGAAGGGGCCAGACTTGGTTGTTCTTTCCTTGTGTCAAGCCCATTGCAGCCTGAGAGAACTTAGCCTATTCCCAGTGTTTCCTTTAGCTGCTCTCTCCCTATTTCCTTCTTCAATTTGTAACTCTCTGCACATGTTGTTTCCTTTTGCAGTCCTATCAGCGGGTGTTCACTGGTAGGGTTTGATACAAAAGATGTGGTATTTTGGTATGATTGCTGAACTCTATACTTGCTGTTGATGTAAATCTAGAGGAAGACAGCACTTCTGCCTCAGCCCAAGCCAGATGCACAGAGAGAAATACAGTATATGACAGTATACCTAGAATGACTTCTCTTTCAAAGGGCACATAAATTTATTGCTTAGCACATCATTAGTATCTCCTTATTCAAGATAAATAGAAAAAGGACCAGGGAGAAAATCAAATGTAGAAATTCTTATGTTTTTAGAAGAGAGCAAGATCATTTACATGAGAGACAGGGCTTTGTGCCCAGACAGTAGCTGTTCACATGTCTAGTATGACTTTAGGTGTAGAATTATGATGACAATTGTGTGCATAAGTTCTGGTTTATGGACAAACTTTATTCTGTATTGCAGGCAAACTCTAAATGTGAACACTTGAGGAGGGGAGAGCAGTAGTTGTCTGGCTCTACATTTTCTTCTTGACTAGCCTCTGCTGTAATTCCAGTTCCCTGCAGGAATGATCCTCCATTTCTTGCTGATAATGCATATGTGTAATCTAAGGGCTGGATGTGTACCTAAACATCTGAGAAGAGCATAAATAATTCACAGGAATTTAACTGGGAAAGCTCTCTTTATTAAAGCATGTCCCTTTTCCTCTCTTAATGGAAGATAAAGGGTCTGCAAGGGACTTGTGTCTTTTCTTGTCATCACTGCTCATTGGGAATAATTCACATGTAATTTAAACCCTATAGTAAAGAACTTCTGAAGCATCTGTCTGAAAGGCAGCTGTTTGGTGGTGTTCAAAGAAATAAATTGGACTGAGTTTTTACAAAGTGGATGATAATGTTGTGTCCTCTACAGCTGCTGAAGAGGTTTAACTGCAGTCATTGCTACATGTATCTACAGTGCTTGGGGGTGAACAGAGTCCCAGCAAAACATGGAGTATGGTGTCTGTCTGGTTGTAACTCTGGAAAGACAGGAAACTTAGGTGAAGGAGTGCCTCAGCAGAGAATTTTCCACTGTCACTGTTAAGTGGGGCAGCTGTGCCGGTGACCTTGTTCCAATAGTGAAGACAGAGGAGAAGCTGAAATGTCAGAGTCAGCTGGTGGCTTTTCACATGTGACAGTGCAGCCACAAGTTGAGTGAACCATCAGCACTAGCCCCAAGACCATCAGAAATGGGCTTTGGGAAGTGAAAGACAATCCTAGGCAAAGCTGAAACAAATGGTTTGTACAGGTTGCTCACAGAAAGGCTGAAAGATGCTTTTTTCTTTTGCCCTGCTCCCCTCCTTTAGTGAACAGTGTGTACCATGCTGAGATAAGGGTGAGACATTCATGGTGTGAGGAGAGAGGAGACAGTCTGGTTCAGAGTCCTCTGCCATTGTGTCTTTCTCCCTCATTCTCCTCCCTGGTGACCAGAGCAGGCGATGGGATTAGTGAAGAGCTTGGTGGCTTGCTTGGGAAAATGTTTTGGGTGAGCACTTGAATTTTGGCTAAAAGTTAACTGTGTACTGGAAAGAACAGGATATCCAAGGATATGACCAAAAGACCACGCACTCCCAATCCTTCTAACACTTTGGAGATTTTTGCATCCTGGATTCCTACCTTAGGGTTTGGTTGGTTGGGATTTTTTTGTCTGTCAAAAAATACCATTTAGGAAAAACAGACATCTCAGAATGTGCCCAGTATTCGAACTCAATTATTAACCACTGATACTCAATTCCTCCCCCCATTTTGCAGAATTCTTTCAGGTCACCAAGGTCATCATGGCTCTGAAGTTTTCCAGCACTCATTGTCTACCACTTATTTGATAGAAATTGCTGTTAATTCCTTTTTCTTCACCTCCGTAGGACAAAATAAAGCTTAAATTTAACTTCTCTGCAGCAGCCTGATCAAACTGGATTCCTAATTCTGTGTCTATTGACTAATGGGTAAATGAGATTTTCCTTTCTCTTTTTCAGTAAGCCTTCCATGTTCTGAATAGACCTCTCAGCTGTGCATATATTATCTCTCCTTTCTAAATTTGTTGTGTTATTGTAGCCCCACATTCACTGGCATTACTCAGCATGGAGTTAGCTTAATTCAAATAAAGAAAGACTTGCTTAAGGAAAAAGAAATGAAAATATGAATTTCTAAATACAGGTCTTTTGCCACATTTCATTATGAAAGGCAAAACATGAAGACTAGAAAGCGAATAATACATAAATTAGTTATGAAAGGTCAGGGCAAAAGCAATATATAGAGACTCGTACAATAAATAAGTGTAAGCTTAGTTGCACTGCTGAATTGATTTTCACATCTATGGATTTTTAAGTAAAATATTTACTGAGGTTTCCAGGCATGAATGCCTAGGGAGGCACTTCGGCTGCAGGATTTGGAAGCTGAGCTATCAGCCTGCAACCACAGCTTATGTTGGCTAGTGAACAGGCTGTCAGAACAAGAAGCCCTCTACCTTTTGGTTGCTGAAGAGGAAATGAAAAACAATTTTGTCATACATTTCCCTTAAACTTTTAAAAATAGTCTAGCCTGATACATTGGTTTATGCTTGAACAAATGAAAAAACTCTGTACGTGTGTCATCAGCTGAGATTGCTGTGTTGTTTTCCACTTTGGGAAGATTATCATCTTGGCATTCAGATTCAGTATTCAATGTAGTCCCAGTCTGGCCAATAAGATCTGTCTGTGTGGAACATCTGCCAAGCCAGTTAACCCTTCTTCTGTTTTTGTGCATTAAAAAGGCATAATCAGTGTGAATTGCTTCCCATTTGTCTTCATTGTAGTTCACTTTAATTCATTTCTGTCCTGCCCTTCAACCTGCCAGTTTTATTACTAGATTGAATGTTAAGCCTAAGATCCTTGGCACTATCCCAATTTTAAAGGTACATTTTTATGAGATGGGTGTAATTTTAAAAATAAATTATGAGAAAAAGCCAAAAACTCTCTTTTCTTTGAAAAAAAAATCTGATTTTTTTTCTTCTTTATCTCTATGACTCGTGCCAATTTAGAAATGAGAAGTAAATTTGTTTTAATCCTTTTAAAAGTTTGTAGCTCAGACAGATAGAATCATTAAACAGTAACATACGGTATGTTAGCACAGAGTAGTATTTTTGAGTATGGCATTTTGAAATATGTATTGCTAGAGGATTATTTCTCAATTTGTTCATCTTAACCTCTCCATCATTTCCATGAACATAATTTATGCATATCTAGTTTTAATTATTAATGAAGCTGCGCCCAGCCTTTCCTTATTGGAGTAAAGGACCGAGAAAGACTGAGAGAATGCTTGTTCAGCATACAGTTCCCTGGCACAGAACAGGTTTCGTTTTGCTGGTATTTCACCTCTTAGTGCAGTGCAGGGCGGGGGGAGAGAGAGAGACTCAGCTTCCAGGGTTCATTGCTGTGGTTTATGTCACCCCCTGAATATAGAACAGAATTCTGCCAAGCGACACAGTAATTCCTACGTGAAAATAGATGCTGTGCTGTGCTTTCAGGCTAGCAGCTGCCTGCTTTGATATATGGGCTTCAGCAGGGAGGCAGTCACATGACCTTGATATAAAACTGTCCAATTCCTTGAAAAAGTTCTCTGTATTTCAGTGGATGTCAGCAAATGAAGCCAAGCAGCTTTACCTCATGAAAAGAGCAGGAAACAGCCTGATACCATTTTGGTATGGATTAACCTCACAATTGGGTTGGTTTTTTTTAAGCTGCTGGCCTTTAAAAACTGCTAGGGATCACTTGTCTATGCTCAAAGCAAATGTGCTGTCTTTCTCTGAGTCTTTTGGAGTGGTGAATTGCAGAGGTTATTTGCATTGCAGTTGTAACTGCTCATGGTTGACCGAGAATGTGTCACAGTGAGATGCTGTGCTGGTCTTTGTGCTGTGCTGTCTCATGCTTGAGCTTCATCTGTAATGGGGACAGGATGGGTGAAAGACTCCCTTCTGGACTTTTGGCATTGAAGAGAAAAGCTTGCTCTGCTGTTCTTCGCTTCAAAGAGATACAAGAAGTATGAAGAGCCAGAGAAGACTGCTTAGAAGACTAAATTTGTCATAGAAATAAGTTGAATAATGAAATGTCGTGAGTTGAATGAATAACATTGTAACAGAATGCAAAATGGTGAAACTTGCTAGACAAGGGGATCTGTAGTTTCTCTTCACCTTGTTCTGTAAAATGTGGAGAATCAATATGCAAGCCACTTAAAACCCAAAAAATTCCCAAATGCTGCACCGTGATACTTTGGTTGTGGAATTGACTGCTATAGGATGATATCAACAACAAAGGATTCAGAGATATTTTGGGTTTCTCTGTGAAAAGACAACCCACCAGTCAAATACTAGAGCCATAAAAAAATCTCACTGGTTCTGTGATTTAATCTGACCTTTGTCTCTAAGGCATCAGCTGATATTCTTAAATTGACTTCCATGGGTGTGTTTTGCTTATTGGGCTTCCTTTGAATGTGCCTTTGAATGTGTGAATATGTGGTTTTCACATATTGTCAAAGGCAAGCTACTGACGTGGTGGGGACTTAACATTTGCTCTAGTATGGCAGTTCTTCTGTAATAGAACCCTAGAAATTATGGTGCTGAATTTGGAAAAAGAGATATGATTGGCAATTTACCCCATGCTTTCACACTGCCATAAGGCCTCACTTCCATGGCCTGGTAGCTTCTGATCCTGCTTGGATTTGCCAGTCCTCTGTGGGGTGGTCCTGGCATACTTCAGTCACTGATCTTAGCTAAATCCTGTGCTGCTGACAGTAATAAGGGAAAGCTTCTTGTTTTCTTAGGCACCAGTAATTGCTGTTAGGGGTGAACTAGACCAAGGCTGTTTGCATGAACCTTCTTACGAGCAGAGGCGGTGCAGCTTCTGTGCCACAGAATCACCTAACACAGGAAGATGCCGTGGCCGACCGAGGTACTGTCAGCCTACAGCACCACCGTTCTTTAACCAGGGAGAAACAAAGGTGGCATTCCTAGCAGGATTCTCGCACTGGCTATGAAACAATGCTTTTGCTGTATCATGCACTTGCCTCGTGATGTCTTCTTGAATTTATGAAAATGATCCTGTGTGTATATTTTAAAATAACACTAATTAAGAGGGATCTTAATGAAACAAGGGGGAATAAATATCCTCTGAATACCTTTGTGAGAAAGCATGGCCCAGAAGTTTTACTATTAAAGTGCAGTGGAAAAGAATACTGAACAAAGTGTAGTCATTTTGAGGGTCTCTCTTGCTCTTCTCCCTATTGAAATGCAAACAGGACAGGCTTAACGATCTTTTTTTGTTCTTGCTCTTCATTTCTTTTGGGTTTTTTAGTATACTACAGTAACAATGAGTTGTTCCACAAGGGGAGGTGAGCGAGGAGCTTTAATTTTAGTGGCAGGATTAGTGTAAACTAGATATTTGAGAGACACAACTAAGGATGTACTAGCAAGGTGTCAAGTGAGCTGTAGATTCAGATACTGAAACCATAGTGAACACATATGGGATTGCAAGAATTGTATCTTCACACAGGAGTCAGCAATTGATAATTTCATAAAGGAAGAATGACATTAAAGTGACTAGGAAAAAATATCCTAGTATTCTTGCACTGGAGCCTTCAGTTTTGTAGGCTCTTAAAAAGCTGGTGCACATCACTTCCATTGCATAACTCACTTTTAATCAGTTAGTGTAGAAATGGACTATTGTTAAAGCAGCTTTAGCTGCAAGAATCCAGGGAGACTGGCAAAGTTGAAAAAAATAGTTTCTGCTCTTGCCTTCCATTCTTTATTATATAGGCAGAGGGTGAAAAATTGAGATTACTTTTCCTTCTTAAAACAAAATGTCACAACATAACTTTTGACAAGACATTAACTTTTGACAAACTAAGACTCTAATGACTCTGATGTTGCTTGCTTTTGTTGATTGCTTTTAGGGATGGCAGAATCTTCTGACTTTCTCCTTGGCTGAGGAGAAAATGTGGAGCTGTTAGAAAAGGGAGCTTTCCTCAGCACATTTGCAATGAATTAGTTAAGCAGATGTTAACAAAAGGAATTAATGGTTAGACATTGAAATGTTCTTAGCCCTATGGTTAAGAATTTCGTTGACCTTTGAAATGGCAATCTCCTGTCATCCGTGTGAATCTACTGAAATGGAAAGTGTAATCTCAGTTTTTAATTATGTGCACAAACATTGCTTGTGTGTGTACAAAACAGATGCAGAGATAGCTTAATTTTTTGTTGGTTTTTTTCTTTACAAAGCATATGGCTTACTCATTACGTATGTATAAGCCTGTGTGGACAGAGGGGTGAAAGAGGAGGCAGGAAAAGGACACCAGCTGGTTGGGTTTTCTTGACCTGTGTTTGGACTATCCTATTGCAATTGTGTTTCAGTTTTAATCCACAGACATCTCTGCAGTCTCCTAAATTTTATGGGAAAGATTGCAGGTGTCCACTTCAACCGTCATAGGACTTTTCATCCAGTAATGCAAAATGAAGACCAGTAATAAGTCAACGGAGTGGTTTGTTGGTCCTCTACTAGGCCTTGGAGACTTAAAAGTATCCACATACTACTTAGAGGTGTGTAGGTTGTGTTCTTTTATTATGATCTGATTATGCACCTACAAATTGTCCATTATCAATATATGTCTTGGCTAGATGCTGTTTACAGAGCATTTTTATAGGGACAGACATCTAGCTGAGGGTATGGTAATAAAGGGCAATTTATGTCTAGGTAATGACATACAATTCAAGAAAAGAATATTATGGTGAAGAAATACCACCATTATGCTTTCTTTTACACTTGAGACACAGGAAAAAGGGAACTTCTCATCTGAGATATAAAGCATTGTGCAGCAGGTCATAGTTTTAAATCTATCCTAGGTTGTTAGCAACAAATCTGTTGCTATCTAATTTTTATCTTCCTCTGTGTATAAAGACTTGGTGAGGAGTTAGCCCAACTCCCAATGAAAACCAGATATTGCCAATTCACTTTCATTGTATGGAGATACTGGGCAAGTTTGGACCTGATGGCTGTGTGGATGACAAATCACCTAGAAGAACTTTGCTGCTGATTACAAATGAATGAATTGATTCTGTTCCATCTTTAATACTGCAACATAAGGTAAACCTTTGCAGAGACTACTAGATTTCAGGTGATTGGGGTTTGGTTTTTGACAATCAAGTAGCAATGACTGTCCTGATTAAATATTTTCCTAGTGATTACTATCATCAGACTCACTTTGGTTTTCATTGATGTAGAACCATTGAGTTCTAGGTAGGTCCTTATGCAAATACAGAATCAGGAAATGAGTAAGACTGATTTTTGTAGTGGTTTTCATCAGCAGATCAAAAAGTGTTTTCAAAAAAAGCTAAATGCTCTTAGACCAATTTCATTAATGGAGCAGCCAAATCACAGGCAATGAAATCACTCCTTGCAGGCCCTCCAGCAGACCAGCATCGTGCTGAGGAGGGAATCTAGGTCTTGAAGGTCACACTGTTCTCTTGTTCCTGCATCCACTAACACATCAGGACTGATTTACCAAGGACCTGATTGCCTTCAGTTTGTTTTGATTTCATACAAAGTTCTGAATGCCCAATATTTTAAAAAAATGAAGCCTGGCTTCGGAAAAAAGCCCAGTATTTTGACATGGAAGGCTGTGTTCCCTTTAAAAGATACTGTGTTTTTTTTCTGTAAATGATTGAATGTTGAAAGTGTTCATACCAGAGATGGATGGGGATCTATATGCATGTGCTGTAATTCCTGTTGTGAGGGGTAGAAAGGCATGTGAGAAGTGGTGAAGATTCCTGATCCCTTGTCCAGAAGCGAGGTGATAGTTCTCATTGAATCTATACTTCAAAATTGAATATTTTAATAGATACAGTACTAGCATTGTGCATAACTTGAGATTTATAGGTGCTAATAACGTGAAAGACTCAGCTGGTATACTCTCTCTGTCTTCTTGTTGTACATTTAAGTCACTCATTAAGTGAGAAAAAAGTTAATGTAATTTGTCTGAAAGTGATCTCTAATGCTCATAAGGGAACAAGAGACTTGCTCTTCCTGATTTCCCTTCATTGATTGATTCTTCATGTAGATGACAGGTTGTTACTAGAAATTCATTTGGGACTAGAAAAGAATTGAGAGGATTTTGTGAATAGCTGTGTAGAACATATCCATTCTTCTATCTCACTGGCAGAAAAAAAAGAATTTGCTTTTAAGGTCTTTCTGGGGCTGTTTTTCACATCTTTGCCCATAGAAAGAGCCTTAGGTTTGGGCATGGTCACCTAGGGCATGGTCAAAGACCTACTTCTGTCTTGGCTGCTTGTACAGTCCACAGGGAAGATCTAAAATTAGGAAACTGCAAATAAGGTCCTCTCAAATCTTGTAGCAATCTTAGCACCTCTAGGCAGGGGCTAGCATTTAGGGCCGGAAAATCCAAACTATTGATGTGAGTATCTATTTTAATTTGATTCCCTGAATATTCTAAACAGCCACATTGGGAATGGAAGGGTATCAGCTGCCCTGAGAGGGAGAAGTTACACAAGTGAAAATGACGGGCTGGAGTGAAGATATAAACTAAAACATAGGCAGAGCAGTTTAGAGAATGGTCCCTGTGTGTAGCAGAATACATTTCTACATTACTTACAGTAGCTTTTAATGCTGTTACAGGGCCTAAAGGGATCAGGTATTAGGTTCTGTTCTTTCAGTTACACTAGGTGGAACAGTTGGTGTCCTTCTCTGTCAGTTGCATAGTGTAAAGTTCATTCATTCTACATTCTTGCTGCAAAGCTGCAAACTGTAGGAAATGTGTGGTCACTTTCTATTATATTTGACCAGGGTATAGCCACCTGACAACGTATTTAACACATCTGAGCTAATACTTGGCAATGCTCCATACTTCAAAAGTGCTTGAAATTCTCTGAGTGCAGCTAAGCACCCATATTACAGCAAACCCATGCTAGGCAGATCAGCAATTCTGTACTCCTGTTGCTGTCTCTGTATTTGAAATGTCTGGGTTTAGCTGCTTTTGCTTTTGTCTAGATGTTAATTGTTGTGCTAAAAAGGTAATGTGTGACTTTTCCCTTTTGATAGGTGTCAGAAACATGCTAAGTAGAGATTAGGTCAAGATCTTGGAGCACATTATATTGCATTTCTGTCTTGGGCTTTCTTGCCAAAAATCTGCCAAGGTGCAAGGTCATTCCACTCACTAGTCTCTAAAACCTGAATAAAATAGATAACTACCTGTTTGAAGCTGGGTGCATAAAAGTGATTTTATTTTCTCTTTTTATGGCTCCCCAGAAATGTTTTCCTAAAAGTGGTGAGCAGGAGTTAATCTATTTTTTTAAAACTGGTTGCTTGAAAACCCAACTGTGTGTTCAGAAGTGGGGCAGTGGCATGTCTTGGATCCTGCTGCCAGTGATAAGGTGGGGTCCTTGTCCCTCTTACCATTTCTTCCTTCTACTCTGAATTTTGTGTTATCTATCTTTATTATGAAACATTTATAATGAAGAGGATAGGGAAGCCTGGCTTCCATCCCTCCTTTCTGTGATTCTGTCAAGTCAGCAGAAGCTATAACATTGATTCCCCTGTAGCCAGAGTTTTCTCTTTTCTATTTAAGAAAACCATTTATGCTTGGATCTTTTTATCACTTAATTTTCCCATTACAGCCACATCTAAATGTTCTACCTGTAGTTTGTTGCTGTTCAGGAAACAATGTGCCAGTTTATTTTTCTTTATTAAGATAGGTATGAATGAAATGTTTTGAAGTCTTTGTCCTGTGTGTAGCTTATTTTCTAGGCCTAGACATTTCAGATACATATGACAGACTTTCACACACTTGCATGTATATGTATGACAATGAGATCAAAAAGACTAGTTCAGAAATAAGTTTAGAAAAGTGGATTTGAATGTACTTCCTTCCTAAAATTAACTTCGGCCAGCTTTCCCCTGCACAAAGCACATCTGATCTCTGGTGTCAGACAAGCCTTTATTTAATCTGAAAGTTGAACCTAACACTGTTTGGAAAGTGATTTAAAAACTGTATTTGGTAAGGACACTAGTCTTTTTCTAACAAAAGTGTTCCTTAAGACTTTTTGCCAACAGAATCAGTGAAATGACTGCAATAATGTTAAATGGGAGCCATTGCTACTTTTATTAAAGAAATATTTAAGCTTCTTCAAACATTTCAGACATGGATGTTGGACTAGGTAATCTTAAAAGGTCTTTTCCAACACAACCTGTTCTGTGATTTTATGATTTCGCCTTCTTACAAGGACTGTTAGAAAATTAACTAAGAAATCATCTTCCCCTAGAAACTTTTCTGGAATTCATGAAGGAAATAGCCTTTGAAAATTTTTGCTGCCGCATAGAAATCACCACGTACTGCTTGTCACCAAGAGAGGATTCATTTAGCCAGAAATTAATCCTGAGCTGCCTCCTTATAAATGTACTTGGACAGATCTAATTCTTGTGAAACACAAAGCAAGTGATGCATAAACAAAGATCTCAGCACATTTAATTTATGATTGCTAACCCTGCTTCATTTCTGACCTCTGTATTCCTTCAATGTTTTATGTGGTGTCAGCTGTTCAGCTTGAAGTCTTAGTGGCCATTTTCAGTTTCTACCTTTTTTGCCGAGGTTGCAGAAAAGTGGGAGAGCTGTCTCTGGTGGTTCAGTTTAACCTCAGCTGTGCACCTGCTGGCATGTGCATGGTTTAGCATGTGCACAAAAAAGTTCTGCATGGGCTGAGAATGAATGGAAGAATCTTTACAATGGCTTTGGAAAACAGCGTAGAAAATGTTTTTTTCAGAGGGGCAAGGCAGAAGAGACATTATTACTGCACAAAAATTTGACTTTTTGTTCAGCAAGTTGTCTTACTTAAGGATTTTCCAACAGCAAGCAAGCTATGCTGGTCAATAAAGTTGAATGAAAGACCTCCAAGTTAGTGTTGGTTGGTGCCACTAAGTCTACTTACAACACAGCAAAGCCCTCCTAGCCCTTGTCTAGAGCCAGTTTAGCTTTACAACTGCCTCCTTTGAGCCCCATGTACCCAGTTCCAGAGGCAGCTTGCCTAGACTGTGCTATCATTGTGCAACCAGTGCACTGAAAAATGTCTTGGATTTTCTTCTGCCTAGAGTGAGTGGAGGGGCACGAGGAATAAACAGAAGGTGCCAGTACTTGACAGAATGGTCAGCCACGTGTGTGCCTATCCACATCTGTACTTTGGTTTTGTACAGCTTTGGGGCGCTAGATTAAATGTTCGAGGCAGTCAACATGCTTACAGAGTGATAAGGAAGATGATTTGCTAGTTCAAAGATCATCTGGTTTTACAGGTCAAAGAAGGCAATACATCTAGCTCAGGTTGTGAACTGACTAGTCCACGGTCATATGACATGTCAGGAGACAAATGACAAGTTGAGGGTAAGAGTGCCGCATGCCTGACGTAATTGCTATATAGCCTCTGCCATGACATTTGGGTTGCATTTCTTCACAGCAATTACGTTGCTCTTTTTTGTGTTGCTTAAAATTGGGCAGAGCAAGAATGGCAACATGACTAAGAAAGACCTCGGGCCTGAGGGGATGGCGAGTGGAACATGAGTCAGCAGTGCCCTGGCAGCCAGGAGGGCCAACCATGTCCTGGGGTGCATCAGGCACAGCATCGCCAGCTGGGCAAGGGAGGGGATTGTCCTGCTCTGCTCTGCTCTGCACTGGGGCAGCCTCACCTCGAGTGCTGGGGGCAGTTTTGGATGCCTTTATATAAGAAGGACTTCAAATTATTAGGGTGCGTCTGGAGGAGGACAGCCAAGAGGGTGAATGGTCTCAAGGGCAAGACTTAGGACAAGCAGCTGATGTCAGTTGGTTTGTTCACCTTGGAGTAGGGAAGGCTGAGGGGTGACCTCATTATAGTCTACAGCTTTTCTAGGGGGGCAGCAGAAGGGGAGAAGGAAAAATATTTCAGAAAGAAAAAGTAAAGGTTTTTGGGTTTTTTGTTTGTATTTTTGAAAACCACAGGCCGTGCTAACAGATCATTTTTTGTTTTTCCACAAAAGACCGCACATTCTTGCCATTTTCGCTTTTTGTATGAGCAAGGAAAGGAGCTGCAGCATGGGGCATGCTGTTCTTATTTGTGACTCTTAAATTTTCATTTGAGTAATGAAGAGAGTCTGCCAAAGTGGTCATTAAGATGCCATCTTAAGATGTGTTCAAGGCCTTGTTTAGTAAGCATTTTTTCCCTTGAAATTTGAAAGCAGGGACTTCTAAATTATACTCGAATCATTAATACCAATTTAGTATTAATACTTTCTCCCTGCCTCCCCACCTCATAAGAGTTGTCTGGGTCGGGTTCAGCTTTCCTATTTTAGGACTATTTTGTGTTGGATAAAAATGCTACAACATTGTCAGGATTAAATATTGTCTGCCTCCGCTTTTTTCCCCCCATCCAGCTGGAAACAGTTCATTTTTTTTTAGGTTTGGTTTCTAAAATATTCCCAGACTAAGACAAAACAGGGGACTACTTTAGCTAAGATTAAATAGCTGCTTCTTTGCAACTGGGGAGGAGGTTTAACAGCAACATAGCGTATTCATTCATTCGTTCGTTCGTTCATTCATTCCATCAGATTACTTTGTTCCACCTTTCTAAACTGAAACTGTGTTATTCCAGAACTGAGGTCACACATTTGCAAGAACCCAAGCCATAAGAACTCTGTTTAGAACTGTACTGCTGCTTTTCTTCAACATTTTTCAAAGCTACTTACAACAGCATGTGAATGTAATTTCAAAATAGCAAATTTAAACCGTAATGATAACACAGCAAAACCATTATCAGAGACTGGTCTAGTTCTTGTCATCCCCATTCCCAAAGAGGAGTCTTGATGACAAAGTTTAATAATGATAATAAAGTATACAATTCCTATGGCTAGGGCCATGTAACTAACTTTCCTAGGCAAATCCTTTGAACATAGGAAGTCAAGAGCACGCAGCTTGGAGTGGTGTGAAGCGACATCATTAGCCGTCACTGTATTGCCTTAATTCACGTTCTATCAGTTCAGCCCCTGAAAGTGTTGTGCATTCAACAGAGGCACCTTCCTAGACATGAAAAGTTTAACAGCTTCCATATGATCCATTATTCATGACTTCAGTATATCTGTAGGGAAATTTCAGACCTGAGGGTCTGCTGGAGAAACTCTGTAAAGCAAGTGCTCCTTTAGCACTCTTGCCCATTTCCTCGGCTGGGATTGTCACTTTGGGTTATTGCAGCATTTCCAGTTGCCCACCTCTGGCATAAAAAAACCCAACAGGTAAGAAGTCCTCGAAGTCATATTGCATTCTTTCCACCCTTTTTCTGGTGCTTTCTCCTATGTGGAAGGTCTAGGGCCAGAGATGTAACTTTTTATTCAGACATGTGTGTAAATCTCATCTGTGTGGGGTGACTCTGGAGCCTTGTTCACAACATACAGTGGATAGTCATCTCTTGCTGTTTTGGTCCATGCCAATGTTTTGGCAAAGAACTGGCATTCCCTGCCTCCTGCCATGGTATTTCTGCTTCTCACTGTTCCCTCTTCTCCTCTGTAAATATAAGGTAGGCTCTTCTTTGTGGTGTGTAAGCAGTTTCTCTTTGTGAAGGTACAAGAGCAGTAACAACTGGCTTATGAGTGGCAGAAGTCTCTGTATCCTCTGCCCTCCTGTTACACAAGATGCTGCTTAATTTTCTGTTTTATACTGGTTCCTATTACAACTTGAATTTTTAACATTATGATGACAGAGCTATAGCTACCATGCAGTGCTGGGAATGACCCATGAAATAGATGGAACAGAGATCTTGTGAACTCAGATACGCTGTCATATACTTGAATATAATTGTAAAAAAATAAAGAAATCCATTGATAAAGCAGGATAAATTTTCAGAGCAAGAGGGAAATGAGTACCCCATGGTGGCAGTCAACACTGCTGCATATTCAAAACAGGTTCCATCTGTAGCTTTGGAAAGTGAGAACAATACTGCATATTTTCCATGTTTAAGTATAGAAATGATAGTGGCAGTGATGGTGACAATGATGGTTTGTGGCATTCTTCGTACCCATACATTATCATTCATCTAAATATGCATGCTTATGGTGTACTCATAAACAAACTGAACTTAACAGTGACTTTTTGATTACTTCAGGGCTCTGTGAAGATTGCATCAACCCAACTTACTAATTTGCTTGTTTCAATAAGCTGCTGTCAGAATAAGTCAAGTTTATGGAATTGTGGAGCTGCTTACGAAGTTTGAAATATAATTGAGTGCCGGGTCTTGTCACAGTAGGAGGTCTGTTGGGGGACAGCAAACACCCCACCATGGTTGTGGATGATCCAAAGGATTTCAAGGCAAATGGCTGGCTAGGAGCTTACGCTGCCTGAGTAGGAATCAAATCTGTGCTGCCTCTCACCTGTTTTTTTGACTGCCTGAGCGGGAATTAGTGTGGAAGTGAAGGGAGATCGTCAGATTCAAGATGAAATTCCCTCAGGAATTTCTGTGTGAAACACCAGGAACTGGGTTCCAGGAGTCAGCAGAACTGCTGAGAGCTTGGATGTGTGAAACAGGGCAGTCAGAGGGATAGATTTACATGGCTGCTGTGTGTGAGTGGCTGTTGGGATTTGGGACAGAGAATATGTGAGTATTTTGTTTGAATTATAAGTGTTGCAGACACTTATGTATCTGTCTATCTAATACATCTATCCAATATTTCTTATGTTGGCTTGAAGTGAGAAGGATCGTGGATTTTGCACAAAATTGAGGCTTAAGGCAGTTAGGATTAGAGACATGATGGCTTCTGTCAGCTCTTCTGTTTCCTGAAACAAGAGCTGGCTTTTCATTGAGTTACTGTTGCACTGTGCAAATCTGAGCTCAGTTAATATATGCCTACAGGCATACATAGGCTTTTGAGATGCTTCTGCAGAATCCAGTTTAAAAAAAAACCCTTGAATGGAAAATGTCCAAAATGAAGATATGTCAGCCCGCGAGCAAATTTTATGCAAATTAGTCAGTAGGCATGAATGACTGTCTTGCACTGTTGGTGGTCTTGGCAAGCCAGGAATAATGTTGGGAATGGCTGTTGTCCCATGTCTGATGACATGGGCGGAACATACCCCCTTCTGGTTGCTGCACTGTCTTTGGCCCATATATAGTAGCTCTTGCAATCAGATGGGAGCTTGGCTGGGTCAGGCTGATGTTTTTAGTAGGCCCGGGACAGGACAGCTCCATCACTTACCGTATGAGCAGTTCAGCAGACATGCATGAGCTGCCTAATGACACACTGCTGCAAAGGCTCAGTTACGGTGCTTGTTTGGCAAGGAAGATATAATTAATAATGTCATTGCATAAAAGTCAGCTGTTCAGTACTCATGCTAGCTGCCAAATGTTACACGATGCAGATTCAGAAATACTTTATCCATCTGCCAATGCTTTCAAATCATTCTGGCAAGGTTTGTATTTCTATTTTAAACTGTATAAAGGGAAATTGCTCTCATTCTCTCAGTGCTAAGGATGGTGCAAGCCTTACCCTACCTACTTTTAGAGAAATAGACCAGGGGAAGAAAAGTGTTAGAGGTCATCACAGAGATATCATTTAGTGTCTAAAATGTGCTGGACATATGCCAGAGTGATTCTGATGGCATTTTTTTTGGAGGGGGAAAGTAGTGGTGCATCTCAGGATCAAATAATGTGTGCATCCAGGAAACATTCCACAAAAAATTGTGAAGTAAATTTATCATATCATATTGATAAACTCTAGGAATTTTCATTTTACACCTTCCATTAATGTTGTGAAACAAATAAGTGTCATTTTCTATTAAGTACTGCTACTTCACTATGCTAGGTATTGAAATTTTATTTATGCAACTTGGATTATTTTTCTTTATTTGAAAAAACCCACAGGGTCTTTCATCTATGTCTCCCCTTTGTGTCTCACACATGCTGAGCGACTACAACCTACAGTGTTCTCTTGGTTAATAATGGCATAATGGAACTATCAGTTGGAATTTTCCCTCTTCTTCCCCTTCTGTTCCTGGCCATACCTGTAATCACAGCTTTTAAACTATTTTTTATGGCCACAGCCAGTCCTTTAATATCAGATGTGTAAGTTAAGCGAGATCCCCTAACTAGTAAAATTATACGTAAAACAATGATAAAAAAATCTAATGTTTTAGGCAAAGAATTATTTATTTCATTACTTTTGTTCTCACTATGCACTACAGGCTGTGTTGTCCCTTATGTAACCTCACCTAGGCAGTCCCTACTACTAGGGACAGACAGGAACTTGTGAGGTAGGACTGCAAAATCATCCCAGTTACTCCTGGGACAGAAACCCCAGAGTAGACCTAAACCAGTGCTGTTCTGGCAGTGAGAGAGGAGCCTTACAGACCACAGTGTCTGGGGAATCAGCATGGACTGATGTCTTTACTGTTACTCCCAGGTTGCTGCTTTTTATGGAAATATTTTTCCTCATTTGTTACAGCAGAGTGATTTTGCATGTGGTACTCATTTCATGCTGCTATTTTGACCGTGGCATGAAGAGATATTGTTCCATTGCTACTGCAGTGTGAATCCTTGTAGCATCTGCTCTGTTATCTTTGTGCCCTTCCAGCACAACTACTGTGAAGATGGGCTTTTTTTAAAATAAAGAGGAAAGTGAAAATAAATTTTTATTTTTGAAAAGGCAAAGGACTTGAATAAGTACAACATAAAGAATTACTAGAATTCCTTCATGCTTTGCCAAGAGAGTCCTCTCCAATTTTTGCTACTTGTTAATTAGCATTCTAAGCTGGAGGAGAAAAAAAAGATACCCTTTAATTTTACTCTATTTAACTTCTTTTGAAAAACGAAACCCATTCCAAATCTTCACAATGCATTTCATGACTATAATCTCTGAAAATGCAAGTTAAATAAAAATATTCAAGGAGTGGATACTTGCTGTCATTTTCTGCAAAGAAGGCAAATCAAAAACTGGTGGAAGACTTAGCAGCTGGAAGCAAAACTGACTGAAAGACTAAACCAGTTTTTGAAAGCCTAAACCAGCAGTAGCTTTCATTTCAGATTATTCCTTTAGTTCTTCTCAACACCTATTTTATTTATTATTGAAAAACTGGCAGCTGAAAAAGCAGACAGACTTGCTTTCCATTTTTGAGCACATAGAGAATGAGGTATTAGCATATAAGGGCGACAGTTTCTACATTTTTACAGAGTTTGGTCATCAGAAATGTTCAGTTCTTTAACTACAGGTAATACTGCCACTGTTAAATAAAACCATTTAAAATGAATACGATGATGGTTTCTTGATAAGAAACCATCCCCATTTCTTATTCATACAGCACACTGAACATACACTAAAAGTGTCAAGTTTTGAAATGTTGTATTGTGGCTTTTGATTAAATGCCAATTTCTGCCAAAATTCAGTTACCATTAATTAAAAACAAAAAAAACCATATCATTCACTGCTTTCTGACATACTGAAAACAACAACAAAAGATAACTTAGTGTATAGAAACAGATTCTCTTCTGGCCTGACAAAAAGATGTGCTAATTATCTACAGAGGGAAGCTGAGTAAAGGGTACAAAAGCAATGCAGGTTAAAATTCATGGCTTTGAATTCAAAGTTTCTTTTGGTTTAAATGATGATGGAAGCTGATGTTTTAAATAGCTGTGACTTAAACCGATCTGCATTGAGCCTGACCCATTAGAAAAGCATTTTTGAGAACAGAGGTCACCTCCAAAGGTTCCTGAGAAGAGTAGCAAAATGTTCCTTTTCCACATCTGGGGAGAGCGGTGAGATCTTTCTCCAGCTGTCATTGCTGCAATGCATGGCTGTTCCTAGTCTTATGTTCAGAGTAGACAAAGCTGGATTTCGTGTCTGGAGTGCAGATCTCTGAGTCTTTTTAACATATATTGTCCTGTGCTCTTGTTTTCATTTGATACTGAGTTTACAGGCTCTTTCAAACTGTTGAGCACTCTGATCTTCACTCACCTCTCTCCTAAAGCAGATGGACAGACAGGAGTTGTGCCTCTTGCAGGTGGTTGAACTGCCTTGGAAATGCAAGGTAGATGTGAAGCCAGGGAGATACTAAGCCACGCAAGAGTATACTAATCCATGGGATATGATGTTAGTTGCTGCTACGGGGGTCACTTGCTTTTCTTGAACCATGCAAATGCAAACAGTAAACTTAAATAACAGGTGGTTTGAGAAAAAATGTTCTGTCTCTACACAGGAGTAGAGGGCTATTCACAATCTAGCACCATTTTCTTTTTTTGAATTGCCTTCCATTTTGTAGCTAAGAGGTATGTTCAAGTGTAATCTAATTTCTATAGAAAAGCATGAGCTTGCAGCTCATGAGGGCAAGGCACAGGGCTCAAGCCTCAGTCAGATGTGCAGCAAAGCAACTGCTGCACAGGGTTCTGTATTCTTGTAGTGTGTCTGAGGTCAGAGGATAAACGGAGAAACATGTCAGCGCATATGAAGACAGACTGGGAGTTAGATTGGTCTTTCCTGACTTTAAGGTCTTTCTGGATTGATTTCGCAATGGCAACAATAACAGAAGGTCACTTTAGGTTCTCTTTGATGTATGTGGTAAAAGAGATGGAAGCATATTGGAAGGTAGGTGAGCAAGGACTGATTTTGGGTGTTCCAGCTGAAGCAAAAGCTATTTCAATTTGTGGAATGGGAAGTATTTTTTGAAAGCTTTCTGGATAGAGACTGGAAAGGTCAAAATCCCATGGCTGCCTGTCTGCTGGGAGATTATTTTAGTCAATGTGTTCATGTAACCCATGTTTGTATTGAAATCTATAGCACAGCCTGAAGTTTAGCATCACCTGTATTTGCCAATCAGATATCTTGTGTGAGGCAAGTCACTACTGAGATATCGTATAAGAAAATTACCCCAGGATGATTTTATCATGACAAGCATCACAATGCAGGCAGATTACACTGCACAGATTTACAGTCAGCAAGTGGAGCTTTATTATGAGTTCTACAGACCTGGTAAAGGAAACTCAGGCTTCACATGCAGTAACAGGATATCTTGACTCTGTAAGAAGGTAACCAGTCCCCACATATGTGTTCAATGGCACATCCCTCTGATATAGGTCAAACTGCTTTTTTCTGTTTGTTTAAATGCTGCCACTCTTACAGATTTGGAGATTTTGTTTATATGTTGCTTATGCTTTCACATGTGGCTCCTGGAAACTCTTCTTTCTGTCTTCTGCCTTCCTATGCTTGCCAGATTGTGAACTCTTCACGGGCTGCATAAGCTATTAAAGTAGTGGCATGTGAGTGACAGACCTGTTTCAGTGTGCCCTTGCAGGAGGAACAAGTTGCTTAGGGCTCTTTTGGTAGCTCTTACTGTTTAGCTCAAAATATATAATCTCATGGTTTTTGGCTACAGAGAGGCCCAGTTTAGTTTCAGGTGAGTTCTTTCTGCTTCAACCAAAATATAAACATGATGTGGAGATGGTTTTCACAGGCTGATAGGAAACTCATGAAGTTCAGCAAGGGAAGATGCAAAGTTGGGAGGAAAAACCCCATGCACCAGTATGTGCTGGGCCACCTTGCTGGAAAGCAGCTTGGCAGAAAAGGACCTGGGAATTCTGGTGGATACCAGGTTGAACAGGAGCCAGCAATGTGTCCTTGCTGCAGAGAAGGCTGACAGTGTCCTGGGCTCTGTTAGGAGTGTTCCAAGCAGGTCAAGGAAAGGTGACCATTCTCCTTTATTCAGTGCTGGTGAGGGCACAGCTGGAGTTCTGAGCTTCCCAGTACCAGAGAGACATGGACATAATGGAATGAGTCAAAGGGCCACTAAGATGATGAAGTATCTTCCCTCCTGTGAGGGAAGGCTGACTGAGCCAGGACTGTTTAGCCTGGCAAAGAGAGGGATCTAACAAATACTTGGCAGGAGGGTGTAAAGAAAACCAAGCCAAGGTTTTTTCAGTGGTGACTTGTGATAGTACAACAGGCAATGGGCAAAAACTGAGCATCAGGAAACATTTTACTGTGAGGGTGAGCAAGTCACCTGAAGAAGTTGTGGCTTCTCTGTCACTGAAGGTATTCAATAGCCACCCGGACATGGTCCTGGGCAACTGATTCTAGGTGGCCCTGTTTGAGCAGGGGGATTGGTCCAGATGACCTTCAGAGGTCCCTTCCAACCTCAAGTGATTCTTCCAACTGGTCTGTGATTCATCTTTGTGCCATTTTGAGTATGTTGTCTGCACATAATCACAGATAATTCGCAGGTCTAAATATAGTAAATGAGCAGTCTCAGCACAACTCAAGGTCCCTCCAGATGGGCTTTAATGCATAAAGACTGATGACTTGGCAAACCCATGTGGGAAAGGACATTCCAGGTATACCAGGCTTGAAAGGAAGACCAGAGACAAAATTGTGAGAAGTTGAAGATCAACAGACCTCTGAGTTTGGAAGTTGCCATTTCGGGACAGCTGAATTGGTGCTATGCAAGTCAGTCACTAAAAGCATAGGTTATCAACCATAAGACATCAAATATTCAAACTGATGTTGACAGCTCCATCATCTGTTGTCATGCAGAGCTGTATAAACAAACACATTTCCACGTAGTGGGTGTTATGAATTGTCACCTTCCAGAGAATCCATTAATCCTGTTACAGGCACACTGAGGTATCCTGTGGCAGCCAGTAAAGACAAGTAAGCATACTTCCTTTTGGTTTTGGTAAAAGACTTAACTGTTTTTGGAGACTGTGTACAGCCATGCATTCCCACTGGCTTCATAAAGAAGAAACATCAATCTGAGGAAAAATACACATCAGAGGGAAAATGGTGGTGGTAGGTTCAGGCTTAGAATGAGTTTAGCCTGAAATGGTTTTTGGGTTTTTCTCAAGAAAAAGAAAAAAATTCTTTTTAATGAAGAGTGTTCTTTCTTTTGTGCTTTAAACTCACAAAGATATCCAAATATGGATTTAGGAGCTTGTAGTTATGTTTTACTCTATTCTAGACCTTTTAGACTTTTCATGGCTCCACAGGCCTCAGCCATCCATATGGCTTTCATGTATCTGTCCTTATAAAGCCAGCAAAACCATCATTAGTATTAAAGAATCAGCTTGCTAGAATGGCTTTCGATAGCTCGGGTTGAACATTAGTTTAGCCATGGAAACCGTGGAAACAATGTGCCAAAATACAGAAACATGAAATAGCACTGAGAAGAGGAGCATCAAGAAAATCCAGGGAGTGAAAGACTGCCACTCAGAAATTATTCTTAGTGAGGAATGGTCCTTTGATTCCCAGGCTCATGAAGGTAACTATCATAACTAAAAATAAGTATGGCTTACCTCTTGAGGGATTCTATGTTTAAAGTTTGTAGACACTACAAAAGTACCATACAAGTAGGGAAGGCAATCACAAAGAAGTTCAATATCTGGGGTAGTAAGATGGAAATGTTGTTTGTATTTCATAGTCTCTTTTTATTCCCAAGCTTTTCCCTGATTTTTTCTGGTGCTTCAGTTGTATGCTTTTCCTCATAAGGATGTTTTAATTAGAGAAAGAAGATACCTCTGTAGGGTATAGAAGTGTTATTTTCTAATCTTCTAGATGGGGAATCTTGTATTTCAGACACAATAGAAGGCTTTTGACTCACTTAAGTGACAGTACTTACATGCAATAATGTCTTTGTTCTCATTAATGGCTAATTTATATATAGTATCGAGGCTGATGGAAAAAATGAAAAGATGGGTATGAGACTCCAAATGCAATTTATACTTTTTTACACAAAGTCTCATCCCATTAGACCTGAACTATGTTTTATTTCTATCTGCATGAGTCGTGTTACTTGTAAAGGTGGGACACAGATACTTTCAGTGCTCCAAATCGCCATGCATTCTGAAGTGGGGCATCTTCCAACTCTAGTTCCACCTGATCCATGTTTGGCAATACAGCTTTGCGGTTTTATGCCTCAACTTCAAAGACAAGAAAACTTGTATGTGTGAATGACCTCTGTCTCTGCTTGTGGGCTGTGTAGGATGTTGTTACCCACATGGTGCCTATCCAAAATGAGCACCACTCCTAGCTGGCTTAAGTCTTTCTCTGAAAGTGTGCATATTTATACAGGCAGCCCAGGATGATGAGTTTATAAAGTGCCTTAGGAAATACATAAAATTATAGGATGGAGAAATTCTAACTGTTTTGCCAACAGCTGGGACTTGAATTGAGGTCTCCCGTGTAAGTTGCTGAAGCTTTCCAAGCAGTAGAGTGAGACTTCTTACAGAAGTTTGTTTATACCTTTGGGTTTAGTCTTTGAGTCAGCTCCCACTCGAAGGCAATACTACCCTAAATGTAGAAGTTAATCTTCAGGGAAATGAAGCTTTTGCTGAGGAATAACCTGAAAACACGTGTATTTCTCTTCATCATGGATAAAATTTTTGTAACCAGATAGTTTCATTTGAGTTTCATTATTGCAGTATGAAAATATGAAGACACATTTGCGATTAGCAGGTGTGAATCTAGGTAATCCCATAGCTACAGAATATATTCATAGCTTGACAACTAAGGCATTTGACTTTGGTGAAAACTGAAGTAATGTAACATTGCAGTTGTGCTTGTAGATGTAAAGAGTAGCTATATGTAGTCTTGTGTTAGGTTCTTACCAGATTTTTTTTTCGTAACAAAGTTGGATGACGAGAAGGGCAATGAATCCTTCATTTGGAATAAATGTATTTAAAGTAGGGGTTCATAAATCATTGTCTATGACAGTATTTTGTTGGTTTTCTTCTCAGTGGTTAACCATTAACTATTTCTGACACCAGAATAAGTGCGTCTGGTAGCTTGGTCTTAGAAACAGACAAGTCAGAGATTGCTGGAGAGTATGGCCTGGGCTTACTAAAAGAACAGCCTACTCTGTACCTGAGATTTTTTTTTCTTGATAAATTACTTACAGGTGACCTGCAGAAATGGAAGGAAAAAGTGCTTAGGGGCAGTTAACTTGTGAGTAAAGAATTAGAGGTAGAAAAATGGGAGGTATTTTTAGGCCATATTTGAGGGATTTAACTCCTTCCATCTGTTAAGTTTTTTAGTCAAGCATGTGTCCAAACCACAAACAAATAGTACCTGGGATAAGAAAAAAATCAAACCTAGTGCATTTGCTTTTAGAGATGACCTTTGGGGGTAACTTTCACTGTATATCATGACTAGCTCAAAGTGGTTGTCTGTTTTGGATATCTGCATAATGCAATGGATGAAATTCCATTAACAGTCTTATGTTTTTTCAGTAGAACGTAATTTACATTTTAATGAATTCTGCAGGGACAGAAATAAAACTGAAGATGTGATTGGGTAGAGGATACAGATCCTTAGAGGAAGCCTGCAGAATAAACTCCAGCTTTACTAGATGCCAGAGAATCCACACATGAGCAAATTGTTCTACATGCCCTCTAAGAGGGCAAGCATTAACGGAGGTTAGTTCAGAATGGATCAGAAAGCCGAGATTCCAATCATATGTCACAAATCTGAGGGAATCCACATTTCATTATGTCTTCTGTGGCAAAGCAATTTGCTTTTTTTAGGCCACAGTCAAGTGAGTATGAGTTGTTGAGGACATATTTCCCTCCTGTAAACTAAAATGGATAAATCAGTGTGAGGAACTGCTGGAGTTTTTTTCTGCATGTGGAAAGAATCACACATAGGAAATATTATATTGATTCAGTATTGGCATGGAACGCTTGAGCCCTTAAGAGTAGTCTCACTGCATCATACCCAGATGAAGCTTGTGGGCACAGATTTTTGTTCCTTACAGAATTTGAATACCGCTTTTCTTTTTCTGTGTGCGTATGATGCAGTTAGATAATGATTTTCTCAAATAGTGATGCTTCTGCTAGTATCTGTGTGTTGTTAGCAGTACTTGAGTAAAATGTGATCATGAGACTGGGCTTTTACCTTTTGTTTCTGCTATTTGGTACATTTATTTTTGCTTTCCTATATTTGAAAGTGGCAGAGCAGAGATAAGAGCCTGGGAGATGTCCTACGTGATGTTGTGGCAAAAGCTTTTTTAATCTTATCCTGAAACATTTTGTAATGAAGTGTGTCTTTTGTTATCTTCATTGATTGTTGAAAGGGTATTTTAAACTGCAGTCAGCTTTGAAACTGTTTTTAGATAAAAGCACAAAGTAAAACAAAGTAATTTTGAGTGCAAAGCCGTAGTCAAGTGAGTATGAGTTATTGAGGATATATTTTCCTCAACATAGGTAACACTCATTAATTTACTTGCTGCTGTTTTTGGTAGCAAGAAAACATTCAGTACGCTTTGTAACTGTTGTCAATACAAAAGTTAGGGGCAATTGTTATATGCTACTGCCACTAATCTGGCAATCACCTGCTCTGTTGATTGCTGAATTTTATTTGATTTGCAAAATAAAATGCATTTACTCCTCTCAGTTTGGTTGGTGTAAAAACTCTGTACCTGTTCTGATCCGTGTGGAACTGGATACAAGCAGATCTGTCAGGGCACGTACAGTGGGACGGAACTGTCTTCTGCAGTCCCAGCACTTCCCAGCTGTGACCACGGCAGTCTTGTCAGCATGTTCACATGTAATGCTGTCAGAAAATCAGTGTTGGCTCACTGAAAGAGAGGGAAGGGTGAACCAGCACCAGTCTCAGTCTTCCTTACTTCTGGTAGTATTTTCTGTGAACCTAATCCAGCCCCAAAAATGAGAACATATGGTATGTAGAGAACCTACAGAAACCAAATGATTTTGTGTTACAGTGGAAATCAAGACCTGTAACTTTACAGATTTTACGGCAAGTTAATGTTATTTAAGATATTTTTTAGGTATTTTTGAAAAAGTAAATTTCTGCTAGGGTCTAGGGTTTTCCTGTACAATCATATAGATTGCTTTTGTCTTTGGGAAGACAAAACTGCAAAGTGCAACTGGACTCCAGTGGGAAGCAATTTTCTCTGCTTCACATCAGTTTCAGGTAGATTGTTAAAGGCACAGAAAATACAGAATGTCTGCCACCTGAAACATTTCATCCACTGGCCATGTTAGCAGACTGAACATGTGGTAGAGAAAAGACAACCTAAACCACAAATAAGCCTGCCACTCCTTGCACTTTTCCCTAGGCATCAGGGACATCAGGTGTCATTGTCATATGTACTGCTTGCAGAACCTCCCTCAAGTTATTGTATGAGGTTATTTTACTAGTTGTGAATCCTTAGTGCCTTGGATTTTTCTTTGCTAACCCAATTCCTCCTCAGTCTGGCTTGTGGAAAAAAGACATACAGCTTATCTTCCACTTCACATATGGCCTTGTTTGTCCTCCTTGTTTGTTCTAATTGCTTTCACTCATCTTTTCTAGGACATTTGGGTTTACCTCCTAATTCTTTTGAAATCACTGCATCACAAACTCTGCTGTCTATTTTATTAGCAGTGCCTGTCAGAAGACTAAATATATAAACATCATGAATACTCATTTGTTTGATACAGTAATTGCCAGAACTGTTTACAGAGATATTTACAGATGGTTGCTAGACATAATTTTGTCCCAGTCTCATTTTCCAGCATTTCAGATAACAAAGTAACATCACATCTCCTATCTGGCAACAGTGGCTTCTTTCCTAGCTTTTCTGATACAAAGATTGTTTCATCATGGTATATTAAAAAAAGATACCATAATAGTGATGAAACAGCCCCATGTCTTTCTCACCCTGATAGTCCTGGACCATGGACATTAATCAACACTGAGCAGGATCAGACCTGACCTCAGTACTCCTTTTACTAAACCATTCTGGCACCTGTTTCTCTGCAGGTTCCTTCTTCTTGTAGTGAGTTTGGCATGAACATATTGTTAAAATATTCTAGATATGAATTGGAACATTTCCTTTTTTTTCCTTGCTTCCACAATAAGTATTCTTCAGTCTTCTTTCAGACAAGTCAGTGAAAACTTTTAAAATGTGTTTTCTTGGAAGTGATGCACGACTCAAAGAGTTTGCAGCATGCATCTGTATTTGTTAAGTGGTCTAATGTCACTGTCCCATGTTTGTTTTGGGATAGCAAAGGCATTTGTTAAATCTGTAGCCGACTGAATTTTCTTACTGAATATTCATGATTTTTTCTTGAGCCAGTGTGATTGCCTGTTCTTCATTTCCGAAAGACAGCTCTCTGGATGGGAGGGAAAAGTGAGATTCAGTTAACTGACGAGTCATCTGCCTACTCTGATGCTTTTAACTCTCCTCACTGTAGCACATGGCTGCTCTCCTCCCCCTTTTTATTTATCTGATCTGACCCCTTTATAATGTCAACCCTTGTTAGTGTCTCTGAAGAGAATTGGGTTCAGCCTTGTAGTATTTCCAGCAACCTGCAGATGAAAAGTTTCACTTGCCTGAGGTTTTTTACATCTTGGAAAGTAATGATATAGAGATGATTCAAGCAATGGATGGATAACACATAAAATATTTTTAATTGAAGACTTCTTGACAGAGTATTTAACAATAAGTAGGAGGTGTTCCCAGTCCACTGGGAGATGTTATTTGCCAGGTAGTAGCTTCAAAATAGAACATATCAATAGGAAGAGATAAAATAACTTTAAATACTACCCAAGAAATAGTAAATCTGCACTGAATTACTTTAAATACAATTTTTCTCTGGTTGATCTAATAGAGTTATTAATTTTTTTCGTAATGAATGCTAAGCAAAACCATTCATCCTTTATTATCATTGCTATTTCCCTATTTATTTATTATTACTATTTATTATCATTGCTACTACAAAAATGCACTTCACTATCAAGAAGAGCAGACAGTGCAGAGGGCAAAGAACTTGTTTGCCTGCCTTCACTCCTGTTGTCTGTTTTATTTGAGTATTGCAATGCTTGTTCTTCTGACAGCTTCAGCAATACAAGGTCATTAGGGACTGGAAGCCATGCTACAATCTGATGTGAAATAAGTAAGACTGGAAGTCAGTTTTACTCCTTAGTCAGTTGTCAGGGGTGCCAGATGTTGTGAATTAAAGAGGGGAGTGAATCCCCCTGAGTTTTGTGCTGTTTCAACATGCAAATTGACCAAGAGTAAAATGCTTATAGTCCAACAAGTATAAGGCTTACTTCACACATATGCAGTGAACTGGTTTACAAATAACTTCTGAAGATAGTTTCTTCACACTGATTCCTTGCATCTTTTCTCAGAAGTGCCTCCAACAGCTGAAAGAGAAGGATACAACTGAATTTGCAGAGTGTGCTGTAAGCCCTTTTTGAGCAGATGGAGAACTAAGTGTTAGAGATGCACAGTGTTCTTGGTTGTGGCCTGTAGTACATCTTGAAGAGAGTATCTTAAGTCACAGTAACTTCTTTGGGCTGGAGAGGTCCTCAGTCCTTTTTCACAAATTTGGATGAGGATTGCTGACTGCTGCCCCACCACAAATCCTTCAAACTTTTTTTTGTTGTTGTTGTTTTTGTTGGGTTTTTTTTGTTCCTGATGCTTTTATTTGGTATTAAGAGATATAGTAGAATTAAGCAGCTGTGGTTAAAATAAACAAAGCGGATAAAGCGGCTTCAGGAGAATTGGCTCAGGAAAAAGGAGACAGATTAACAACATGTGACCAGCAGAGGTGCCTAGATTCCATAAAGTTATGCCAGTGGATGCTAAGCATTGCAAATGTGTATTTGATGGACTGACCAGACTCTGACTGTGCTCCTTGCTGGGCAGAAATTGTCCATGAATAAATAGTAGGGGCTTCCATCTCAGAAGAAAGTACTGCAGGTGCATGCCCCCTGCATTTGTGCAAATATAGAACAAATGAATTTAGCATATAGTTTTAAACAGCCACACAGTTCTGTTTTAAAAAGGCTTTAATGCAGTTGCTTTAAAAAAAAACTAGAGCACTGAGGGAACTCAACTGATCATGATTACATTTGTTTTTCTCTCTACTCTCAACGGAATAAAATAGGATTTCCTGTCTTCTCTGAAACATTTCCCATGGGGCTTTTGTATACTGGAATTTGGACTGTTTGTTACTCTGAAAACTATCTTGGTAAAACTGTCGCTTCCTGTTGACATGTATGAAGATTGTTGAAAAGTCTCCTTCCAGCTTTCAAAGCCTTGAGTGCTGGTGAATCAAATGGGTTTGGAAAGAGGATTTAATAATGAGGCAAACCAAATTTATTAGCCAAATCGTGGTTGCTAACATGTACAAATCTGGTACTTTGGTATGCTTGCACATGGACTAGTAATTGCAGTTAAATATTCTTCAAATTTTTCCAGGAACTGGGAGAACAAAATGCAGATCTGAATGTTTCTGTGGAGCAATGAATTCAGGAGATCTTTCTGTCCAGCTGGTTTTCAGATTGGATTTTCATTTCAAGTGAAATTAACTGTATGGAAATAAATAGGAAAATAAAATAATTTTAAAATCATTGCAGATTTCCATTTTGTAATTATAGTTATCGCATAGAGGAAAGCCCTAAACTTACATCTCCTGACAAGCAGCTTAAAAAAGTGGTACACTGAGAGACAGCATTGTAATTTGCTGCCTGTTTTCAGTTTGAAGTCTGTAGATAGGGTCATTTGTGGGAATTAAAGAGAGACTGCGTTTAATCCCCAAACTTTGCATTTCAGAAAGATATCTTCTCAGTTATGTATGTTTAGGAAATAGGGCTTAATGCTCAGAAGTGCTTTGTTAGCCTGATGGATTCTCATTCATTATGATGAATTGCTTAGAGAATTTTTCAGCTCTTATCCCCATGCTTACTAATGAGAAAACGGTTTAATGTGAAGATTATGTATAATGCTTTGTTACTATATTTTAAATGAGCTATTATTGTCAGTCTGCTATCAAGGACAGCATAACTGTGCATTGTAATATATGCATAAGGTTAGTGTTTCTGTAGGAACCACAAGTCCTTTATGGGCTTTATGAATTATATAGCCTTCAAAAATTATATAGCCTTTATGAATTTTATGTTAAATATCCTTCCAGTCAGGTCTCCTCTGTGGAGGGACTGCATAATTCCTTCTTCTATATTAGTTATTCTCTGGATTTTATATATGTTGTGTTTGACTTTTTGAACTCTCTTTTGTCTTTGATGCTTTTCCATCCAGCAAATGAGTGATTAGGGCGCTGCCAGTCCTTCTGATTTTAGGAGTTTTGGTATTTGATGTATTTTTTAATATATTTTTTTCTAATACTGTTTCCAAGTTCTGCCTCCTTCCTCCCCTCTGAGTCTAGCTATCACTTAACTGTGTTGTACTCATTTTAATCCTTCTTCATACATCATCTCTGAAGCCTCTAAAAATGTTCAGTCTTTTTTGCCTCCTGCACTTTGGGCATTGTGACTTACACACAAAAAGATGATAATGCTGACATTGGCACGACTAAATCTGACCTTTCACAGCTGCAGGCAGAGACAATTTTGGGTTTTTTTTCTTTGTTGTCTTTGTGCATGCCACTCAGAATAGCTGTGAAGTTTTGGGAGAAGAACTACTGCAGTCCAAAGTAATGCCTCATGCGTTTTGACACTTTGCTTTTTTCCATCAACTTTCCCCAAATCATTTTGCAGGAAGTCTGTATTTGGGAATCTCACTCTACAGGTGTATGTTCCTTTAAATTAATCCTTTGTTTGCTTTCTACTGCTGCATTTCTCCATACTTTGTTTTAAATATTGACAACACCTAGAAATTTCATGAATGAGGTGTTTATCCCCTAATTATTAATGACAATCATTAGCAAATCAGGGCTGTGCTTGTTTTGGACACAAGATGTGAATAATTGAGTGGGTTTATTCCTTACCTGTTCAGGTGGACACTGGGTACTGGGGGGGAAAAAAGGGTGGGTATGTGTGCATACTGGAGAATGCACCTGGAATATAGCTATTAATTGATTATCTGAGAGCTTATCTCCTAATAGAAAAATGGAAGAGGTGTGGTAGGAAGGGACATGCTGAGATCATCTCGTCTGCCATCCCCTGCTTGAGCAGAGTCAGCTAGAACAGGTTATCCTGTAGAGCATTTAGTCAGGTTTGGAATATCTCCACAGATGGAAGCCCCTCAGCCTCTGGAAATATTACTTCAGTGTTTGATCCCCCTTACAGGTCTTGCATTGGATTTTTTGTCTTAATTTGTGGTCATCTTGTCCTGTCACTGGGCACTCCTAAGAGGAGTCCGGTTCCCTTTTCTTCAGTGCCTTTCATCAGGTATTTATACAGATCAATAAGAACCCCCTGAGCCTCCTCTTCTTGAGGACAAACGGTCCCAGCCGTCTCAGCCTCTTCTCATATGAAGGAGGCTCCTTTCCCTTACAGACCTGTGTCTGTCCTGGGGAGCCCAGAAGTGGACACAGCATTCCAGCTGTGCTGGATTCACTGGTGCTGAGCAGGGGAAAAGGACAGCACTCAAAACTGCCAGACACATTCTTCCTAGTGCAGCCCTGGGTGCTGTAGACCTTCTTTGCTTTGAGGTTGCATTGCTGGCTTCTGATCAGCTTGTTATCCACAAGGACTTTAGGCCCTCCACTGGAGAGCTGCTTCCCAGCCTCTCAGCCCATTGTGTGTCCTGGTGCACAAGGTCATTCCTCCTCAGGTGCAGGACTTTGCATTCCACCGCGCTGAACTTCATGAGATGTCCTCCCTGCCTGATTCTTCATCCAGTCCAGGTCTCCATGAGGGACGGCTCAGCCATCTGGTGTGTCAGCTACTCGAGTTTATGTACAAACTTGCTGAGGGAACACTCTGTCCTGTCATCCAGGTCATTAATGAAGAGGTTTGCAGCATGGCAATGGCAGCACTGGTCCCAGTAGGCAGGGTCTGTAACCCTAGGGCACATCTCAGCTTGTCTATGTCCATCATCCTTTTGCTGCCCTTCCGCCTTGAAGTCTACCCCCATGTCCAGGCTTGTTCTGCAGTCTGGTAAAGTGGGGGACAAAAAACTAGCCTTTTAGTGTTGTTTATATTTACACTTGAATTATTTATTCCGTTAGCTCTTACTAAAGAACGTTTTGTCCATTTTATAACTATTTTCAGCCAATCACAGAGCAGCAACATTTGTTAAATGTAAACAGTATGGCAACTCCCTGCCATAAAATGTACAGGCACTGGAGAGACACACACAAGTGTGCTGATTCCCCAGCATGGCAAGAGAGCTCTCCCCATAGGGCTTCCACAGGAAAGAGATTTCATGTGTTCATTAGAAATGACATGGTTGTTGTATTTTTCACAAATTAGGAAGAACATGGTAGCTGAGGAAATTATAAAATCATAGAAATGTTGCTTGACAGGAATCTCTGCAAGTCACACCAAGTGGTGCTGCTGCTAGTGCTAGCTCAGGTCAACCATGACTGCCTGTAGCAAAGCGTTGAAAACCTCTGTGGCTGGAGATTTTGACACCTTGCTAACTCCCTCCAGTGCTGTACTAATTTCTCAGTAAAAGTTTCTCCTAAAGTGCAACTTGAAGTACCCGAGCTGCCCTTCACCTAAGTAAAGAGAAGTTTAAGCTGTTCGTGACAAACCAACCAAACCCAGATCTTACAACTTGCTTTTATGGAACACATCCTTTATTGAAGACTCCAGTGTGACCAGGGAAGAGCATCCAAGCCAAAGCTTAAGGCTTCTGGCTGCATATTTACACATTTCAAAAACACAGACTGATAAAAGTGTCAGAATTTAATGCTCCTCAGGATAGCTCTTCCTCTGCTAGCCCCACAGAAGATCACAGTCTCTGATACCTCATTTCAGTTTGTCAGGACCATCCCAGGAGTACTGCTTGGGGGAATGATTCCAGGAAGACGACTCTGGCAGACGGATTAAGGAAATTCAGCATTTGCGCAAATTCCAGTTCTGAACCTGCTATTACACACAGGCTGTCGGTACAGCTGTTACAGAACTAGACTCAAAGAAGACATCAAAATGATTCCCATGTCTTCCATCAATGCTCAGTTCATAGGGATGTAGAGGAGTTTAAATCTGCCACATTGTTATGGCAGTAGCACTAAGTAGGTTTTATTTGAGTTTATTCACCTACTTCCATACTCTATTCTCATTTTCTAGCCTATGGCTGAAGAACTTCTCAGATTTTGGTGTCCTTGCTGTATTTTGGATCATATTTAGACGATGATCTTGCTTTGCAAGAGACCTCTGAGATTGTTAGCTGTTAAGCCCCAGTTTCGATTAATCCTGTGGATTATCTAGACAGTGCAGGAAAATTTATCCAATCATACCTGAAAATCTCCTTTAAGCATCAGCCCTTTCCAGAGATGGATTAACCACCCAAATCCGGAGTTGGCAATTGGCATCCAAAAACTTAATTTGCAGAAAGCCTATGTCTGTTTTGGAGTGTGTTTTGAAGTGGTGGAAACCATGTAGTTCTTATCCCCGCCTCCTTCCAGAACAGTTACTCTGATCTGTAATACATTAAGATACCATAAATGAAGGAGAGGGGAAAATACTAAAGAAAACCCAAACCCCAAAACATACAAAAACCCCAGACCCCAGGATCAGAGTGAGAAGACTTTGCTGCTTCATAAGGGCCATCATTGTCTTCCTTATCTCATCTGCACACTGACTGGTCTGAGAGTCGGTTGGAGAAATGGTGGAAAATCTCTCTGTTTTGAAAAGAAGACCTGAGATAGGTCACCTTTATCTTGTGGAACTTACCAAACAGAAGCATAATATTACTGGCAGCTTTTCCAAAGTGTTGCGGACCCCAGCAAAGGGGAGGGTTTTAAGAGCCACCCGGACACTGAAAAACCTTTCTGTGCTAGGCTTTGGTGGTGCATTCTGCTTGTCCTCGTGGCTTCTTCATGCTTGTCCTTTTGGTGCAGGTCATCTTCCTGTTGACTTTCAACAGAAGTCTGTAAGAACCTAATTCAGAGACTGAATTTTTGTCACCGCAGTTGTCCTGAAATCAGTTCCCAGCGCTGACACTTTTTTTCACAGTTATGCTGTCAGTATTTCCTTGTAACAAACCTCCTGTGCTTTTTGCCATCCTATGGGGCCATATTTAAGCTGTACCGTGTATTTCTCATTGTATCGTTTTTTCTTCAAGCAAGATCTCCTGTTTTAACACAGCCCAGAGGAAGGTGGGGAGCTTTCTGTTCTCTGGGCCACAGATGGCCCAGGGCATGTTATTCAAAGTGGAGGACAAACTGAGACACTTGCTTCTTTTTGTCCCTCGTGGCTGTCTCTCATTATTTGGTTTCTAAATGTCTCTGTTCTGTTCCAAGTGTGTTAAGAGCTCTCCTGGTGTTTCAGCAGCACTAGGAAGTCTGATGTCAAGAGCAAACCTTCCCTCCACCCTTTCTCTCACACACACCTCTTTGTACAGCTCTCCCATCATTATTTGCATGGGATGGAATGACGGCAAAAGTCAACAAGAATATGCCTCATCCCTTTTCCTCTTGGTAGTGCTTTCCTTATCAGATTCCTTTTTCTGATGCTGTTCAATGACTTCAAGGGCAAGTCTATCAATATTATTCAATTAATAAACATTACCAGAATAGCATTTCCTACCCCTTCTCTATCCCAGCTTGTTTGCCACTTGGTAGTTTTGCTGGATTCTGCACACATTATCTTGCTCTGAGAAGTGTGAAATGTCATTATTTGTGTAAATGCAAGAAACTACAAATGCTATTACCAATACCAAAAATTATCTAGCCTTTACTGACAATTGTGGGCACAATGCTTGATTCTTGTAATCACCTATGGCATAATTCATCAATTTACTTCTCAGTTGTGTGAAGCAAAATGTACTACAAATGCTTGCTAATATTCCCCTTGTTCCTATTATTGGAAACATCTGAGACACAGGCTGTTTGGTTTTCTTACTGACCTCTAGAGTTGTGAATATTTCATTCACATCCTGTCTAATAATTCCTCCCAGGCTAGATAATCTTGTGCACAATCTCCTTCTGTACAATATGTCAGTCTTGGCATACCTCTGACCATCTGTGTTGTCCTTTCCTGAGTCTTGTAAACTCTTCCTGTATCTTTTTATGGTTAAGGCAGCTAAACCTGGGTAGAATGCTCCATTGTGAAAGTTTGTATTGTTGTATTAGGTCATACTCAAAAATGCAGAATAAAATAAATGAGCCCCTTTCCTATTCTGGTGATAGCACTTGTCAGGGAAAGGCTTGCTTTGGGGTTTCTTCCTCTCTGATAAACTCTCTGAGTTTATCTGGAGTTCTAATTTCCCTTGCAGCATTTGAGACTCTTAATGTTTCCTAGAATGCTATATGTTTTCTGGACACAGTGATGAAGACAGATAGATGTTGAGTACTGAAGAGAATTCAAAATGCAGGATAACGTGTAAGGAACGTTGGTGTTCCTTTTGTTTGCTTTTAAGCTTAAAATATGTGTACCATAGCTTGGATAAATTGCCCTGTAAGTAAAAGTGACTGACTTTATGATAGTGTTCTGCAGTGACATAAACACCAGGGGAAGGAGAGATTTGATGGTTGCCTAGAGGATGATGATTTCTAATCACGAGAGGGAAACGAGCCAACATTTTTTGAGAAGAAAAATCCAGTGAAATTTATTACGCTGTTGAACCATTTCTCTGGGGAAGGAATGTCAGTGCCATCACTCTCACACAATTAAATACCAAGCAGCATATATTATTTAATTATATGGTGAAAAAGGAATTAATAAGATGACTTGATATATTCTTGCTGCTTTCACACTCCAGGATTCAGTTGTTCCTAACAGAAAGAGGTGGATCCTGTGAGAATAAATAGTTGTCAGAGCATTTTTATAGTTTTTGCATTGTATAAAAAGTGAGATTGGTATAGAATAGTGTCAGGGAAAGGTATTTTATTGCTAGAATCCTAGCCAGCTTTGGTTGGTATGGTTGTATGCAATTAAGTCCCATGTCAGTGAAATTATTTGGGATTTTTTTAAAGAAGCACGAGTGACAAAAAGCATTTGTCATGGGACCTGAGGTTTAAAGCATAAATTTTAGCATCAGCAGTACTGCTATGCAGTAGAATGGCAAAGAGAAAAACAGACAAGAAAGCACAAAAATCGAGGAGCTGTGGAGAGAAGAAATACGAAATTTGTGTTAAAACTTTTAGTGTTATTTGGTATGGGATGCCATCTTGTGGAAGTTTTTAGGTTGTCATATCTTTTATCAAATCTTTCTGACTTTTTACGCTCTTAAGTCACTAGATAATCCCACTTGCATAGATCAGCCTTTGTCTTTAATAGCCGCTCCATCACCTGATCTTTTTATGTAATCTGAACTTCCAGTGTAATTTAGGGGTGGAGAAATCTTTCTTTGGGAAGTAGAAAGTATGTGAAAAGAAGTTTCCTTAGCTTTGGAGTGAGCTGTTTGGGGAGCATGATCGGTGCAGATACTGTGGTGTAATTGTGGTAGTGCTCTCTTGCATGTTGTCAGAAAGCTCTGAACAGAACTGTAATCACATTGTGCACTTTGGCGTGTTAGCTCGACCACTGCAGCAGTTGGAAAGAAGTTATTCCATGACTGTCTTCAGCAGGACATTAGAACTGCAGGAAGAAACAGCAAATGCAGATATGTCTGCAGCCTCAGCTGGATCTCACTTCATTTCACATTGTAAAGGACTCTTCTCCCGGTGTGCTCCTATGACTGCCATTCATCTCAGACATACTTGTCTGCCTTGGGACAGCACAGGTGTGTTGCAAATCCACCAGACCTTTTTTGCAAACATTTCACATCAAGTGTCAATGTTTCTTCCCTGCTCAAGGCACTGTGGAAAGGGGAAGGTGCAGGTGAATGGTCTTCTGCCAAAAAGCAAAGCATTTTTGCTCCTGAGTTTACCAAAATACTGTGGCTACCACAAGCAAGTGAAGAAACAATATGCCCTGTATGGAAATGTGTGTAGAGGGTCTCCTGAATTGAGACCCTGCCAAAGGCACATCTGTCTTTTCCTGCTCTCCAGCTTTGATTCTCCTTCTGCTCTTGGTCCTTTTATTTTGTCTTCATGTCCATCCCATGGAGCACATGTCCATTTCCTGATTTCCTATACTTGAAGGTAACTCTGCCTTCCCTTATATAAGCAATTAGCTGCTTCTAACTTTTTCTAAATAAACACAGACATGAACTTTCTGGAGTAATTTCCTAGCCACCTTTCTCTTCTAAACCAAATCTCTGTCAAGGATTGTGCTGCAGGATTTTTTCAAATGGTAAAGAGATGCTGGTAAGGGCTTCTTTCTTCTATCTCTTTTGCTACTATCTCATAATTGGTGTTGGATTCTGAGGTGTGTTTTTTTATGGGCTGAGCTTTGTTTTAATCATGTGTGCTCCTTTTTGTCCTTTACTTGTCCTTCCTAAGCCTTTTGCCCCAATCTTGCTCTTACTACCACCTTGTTTATCTGCAATGATCTATTGCTTTTGACCTAATGATTCCAAAATTCATTGCACTCTTTCAAAACACTTGCACTAGGACTCTGATTTCTGAACTTAATAGAGTATGAAAGTCCAAGGAACATGTTTGTGAATGACCTTTAAAGTGTGAATTCAGGGTCTGATGGAAAGTTACCCTGAACAATTTTGGTCTTTGGTAGAAACTTCTTTGGAAACATTTCCAGTCTCATCCATGGACTGTCATGAAGTCATTGATTAAAGTGCCATCAGCTAATGGCAATGGCAGCCCTGGCAGCTTAGAAATGCCATTTAATACCTTAAATGAATGTTGTGTGGTGAGAGCTGTTCCTGACCTCCTGAACCATTAAGCTCTCAGCCCGAGCAACTGCCTGCAGTTCTCATCTAACGGTGCAAACAGCTGAGCCACAGGGTGGATTCCTGAGTGAGTTTTAGGCACCAAAACTGCAGCAATTCAAGGACAGAGTAGATGAAATTTAAAGCAGGAGCAATAGGGTGGCTGATTCCGTGAGCTGCAGACAGTTTAAACCTGTGGCCATGTCCACTGGGTCCTGCAGCAGAATATGATCAGGAGGCTTCTGTTTTGCATCCCCCCACAGCTCTTTGCTACTCCAGGTTCACACTGATGTTGCTGACATACCATAAAAGGCAATGAAAAGTCAATTCAAGTTTATTAAGTGGAAAAGGACAGATTTGAGGGAAGAGATGAAAGTCCTGTAGCCCTCTCCTGCCACATGCATGTATGTTTTGTACCAGTCTTTTCATAGGGATTGTAGGTGTTTGACTTTTTCCTGCTACTCACACTCCTGTTGCAGCTGTATCCAGCTCTGTTATAGGAAACAGATGTTGTGACATATTTATCCGTACCCGGTGATGCAAAGCTCCCCAACCCACTCTGTGGAGTTGCTGTGTGTTGAGTTTTGGAAGCAGAGGTGCTTCCCAGTCTCCTTACAAGAATCCTGAACATCTTTGTGTTACCCAAAGTGTGTGTTACTCTGCTTCCCTTGGGAATGCCTGTGAGCATCTTGCTCCTGGTCCCAATTCTTCACTGAGCTGGTGAATCTCCCTAGATGTAAAGCAGTTTCAAAAGCTTCAAGCAAACTAGGAAGGGGGCTCAGTGGGGACAGAAGGGTCACAGGGGAAGTAAAAGAAAATAACCATGCATATGATTATAAACTGTAAACTATAAGCCTACCTCACAGATAAAGTGACATGATTGCAAGAAGATATTATTCTAGTTTTTCTTTCATGTTCTGTGAAGCAGCAAACCCGAAAGAAGTCAATTGTACCCTGAGCTATCAGCCCTGCTGGAAAAATCACCTTAGACAGCAGTGGTGATATTTGCCTAAAAGATTAGGTCTATAGCTCTTAATCATGCCAGGTTAATGCTCATCACAAGGCAGGGTTGAACCCTGGTTTAGTGGAGTTGCTGTTCTCTGACGTTCCGTGTTCCTGTTTGAGTAAAAGTGTGCGAGCACAATAGGGTGGGCTGGGTGTGGGGAACCTGCCAGAGGCAAGAACTTTTGTTCCTTTTGTTAGTCATTGCTGACAGATGAACACCAGCAGCTTTGAGATATCACTGTAATGCTTAGGTGCAGCTTTGTTTTTCCTGTGTAGTGGGCCAAGTAAATTGGGGCAAAAATACTCTGATTTGGGGGTGGTGGGTTGTCCTCTGATCCTTCTGTCAGTGAGGGTGATGTGAATTTCACCTCTGACCTTGGCAAAGACTTGGTGGGAAACTAACAGTACTGTGGAGTAGCTCACGGAAGTACAGCTAACTCCTACTTCAGATTTCACTGCAAAGTGATCACAGATCAGGTGGGAGGTTGTGTAATAGCCATTCTGAACGAGTCCTAAAGGATGGCCAGCTTAAGGCCCCTGTAGTGCAACACTTGGCCCTTGCTCTGAAGACCTGCCCTGTGACTTAGGATGGAAAACCTTATTTCCTTAACCAGACTTGATACTGTTAAGAGTGAGAAGCAAGTGAAGTTAATTTTATGTAACATTAGCAGCTTTGCATTTTCTTCAGGTTCTCTCACTGACATAGAGTAGCAGAAGCTGAGCTTCCTGTAGATAATGTACCTAGAAATCTGATTTTGGTGACATTTTGTGAACGTTGGCAATCAACACTAAAGCTATGAGAACTCATACTACAACCCAACCTGGCTACTGGGACTGGGCATTTTATGACAAATATTTACTGAAATGATGCTTTTGATTGTAAATATCTTCAGGACTTCCTTGCCTCCCCTGGGATGAGGCAATACCGGGCTGAATACTCTGAGACATTGCAGTTGACTGCACGAATAAGTGCAATGGAGCATTCTTTTAAATAATATTTTTTTATTTTCATAGATAAAAATTGCATTGGGTTGCTGTTGGGAGATCAGTGGGTAGCCCTGGTTTCATGCGCTAAGTCTCTCAGAAGAGAATTCTGCCATCCAGTGGCTTTTAAATAGAATTATAAGTACAGGTGACATGACCAAGTCTAAGTAAGAACATTTAGTTTCACTTCGTTTCAGCACCAAGCCACTGAGAGCATTACTGCAGAACACTTAGCTGAGAACTTGCTTGTGAAATTCTTTATTTTCAGAGTTTTGGGGGAAGGACACATGACATTTATTTTAACGGTGAAACCTTTCTTTTGTTTGTCTCTTTGCAGTTATGTGGCTGTGGTCTGCTGGGCGTGGGCATCTGGCTGTCAGTGTCACAAGGGAACTTCGCCACATTTTCTCCCAGCTTTCCGTCGCTTTCAGCTGCCAACCTAGTCATTGCCATTGGCACAGTGATCATGGTGACCGGCTTCCTGGGCTGCCTAGGTGCTATCAAGGAAAACAAGTGCCTCCTGTTGAGCGTAAGACATCAATACTTCTTTTCACTAAAACCAGTGGCTGTTGCCTTGTTACTATTTTATTTGAATGACAGGGCAAAATAATCTTGTGGCTCACTGTGACATCTCCCTTGGCTTTCAGTCTTCTGTATGCTTGCAGTATGACATCCCACAGCTTTGGTCACAGTGATATCAATGGTGCATTAGCAGATGTATCCTTGTTACTGTGTGCCCTAATGTATTAGGCAGCAAAGCAAATTGCTATCAGTTACCTCTGAATGGTTAAGCATGAACTGTAGGATCAACCTGGACAGCCCTTCTGGAAATGTCTGTTGGAAGGATTGACTGAGAAAATCTTAAGCACAGAGCTGCTCAAAGCCTCTCATGGCTATTTTCTACATTGCCCTTTTCTACGGGCTTTGTCAGAGGATGGTGGAAACCATCTGAGCCAAAGTTAAGAAGTCAAGGTCTCTGCCAGGCCTTATCAATAAAAAATAAATATTCTGACCCTTGACAGTCTTTGTCCAGCACTGAAGCAAGAGGTTGGGAACTCCTTTCAGAAAACACAGTGGGGATCACTCTTCCTGCATAAACACAGGAGGTTTCATCATTAGCCTCCCTGACTGATGATGGAAGGTTATATGGGGGAATATATAATACACCCCCATATGAATATCCCCCTCAAAAAAAATAATGGGGAGAGGAGAACCCCCCTACAAGGAGAGAGTTACTGTGGCAGGAGGTGAGAGGAGGGCTTTCAAAGCAGATGGGTTCCAATTCAGTCACAGCTTATTAATCCAGATGCTGTGACATTAAGGAACATGTTTTCCTTGTGCAAAACTCTCTCTTATATGACATTGGGGAACAGCTGGGCAGAATTCCTTAAACCACCTCAGAGAATTAAACGGGAGGGAAAATCTGCATCTAGTTTTTTGCTGTCTGATTGCTTGGTTTTGTGTGTTGTACAGCTAGGAAAGCAAACAGAGATTAGTATTGAGGTCCATGTCATTCATCCACACTAACTGCAACACCAGCTTTTTTTTTTTTTTAAGATTTTATATTCTTACAAGGTTCTGCAGAAGACATTTTATACTATCATGACTGTCATGAGTTTCCAATTGAAGAGCTAGCTGTGCTCCATACTGCTTCTTCCCCAGTGTCTGGGGCCAGGTGCCATGCCTGTCTGGAGTCCACTAGGGCATAAAGGCATGCCTACATGCATTAAAAAAATGCCTAGTGGGCATGAAAAGTAGTGAGAAACTACTGGAACTCACACTTGGGATGCCTCTGCAGAGAGAGAGATTTCAGATACAGAGCTGGGAATAGAAGTGCTGAGTAATATGATGACTATTCCACAGTCACATGTAGTTCAAGCCCATCTGCTAGGGAATCATTTCTAAGGCACATCACGTTGGTCTTAGCGCTAAGGGATTTAGCATCTGTCCTGTAGGCTGTGTGAAGGAAAGAGACTCCCAGGGCTGTGTGCTATGTCAGCAGTCAAAAGGAGCAAGACAAAAGCATGCCTGAAACCTGCAAATTGGTAGTAAGCCTATTGTCTTCATAGTTTCTAGCAGCCCCAGGTTTGCTCTCTAGTTGGCAAGTGTGTATACCCTGTCTCTTTTTTCTTTGTTCTAGTTTTTCATCGTTTTGCTGATAATTCTCCTGGCAGAGCTGATATTAGTCATTTTATTCTTTGTTTATATGGACAAGGTAAGCAAATATGCCATATAGATTAATTATCTTTACTAGCATGTAAACCAGGTTTAGTTTTTTGTTTGATGAAGGTATGTGGGTTCTCCTTGACCTTCACTTTGGTGAAGGTTTAACTTTGAGATTTCGGCTGTCTCCTGTAAGCTGCTTCTGAAAGGGGAGGAGGAAGTGATGAGAACAATCAGGAGAGAAATCTCTGAAATAAAACCATGATCCAGAGCCTCCCTTTTTGTCTTGTCCTGAAATCTTAGATAGCCTTCAACATAGCTGTATGATGTCTGCAAGAAGCTGATTATCTGGTAGTCCTGGATTGTGGGAAGTCCTGCTTAAAACCTTGTAGCTTCTTAGGGCCAACTCTTGGAAAAGGACTGGAGGAGAGAGGCATGGGATATTCATGGGCTATTCCAAATACCACCAGTTGTCTCACTTGACTGGGCAGTGCCAGAGAGTTTGACATGAGTGCAAAATGGATCGAGGCAGTTTCTCATAAAGCCCATCTGTAGGAATCTGCTATCTCATAGTGACTAAGTGAAGTAGGCACAACTGGCTGGCCCATCAGATACATAGCACTGGAAAAATGCCTGGGGAACTGGAGACCTCTGCTAAACACAGGGCAGAACCTTACAGTACGAGTATGTCCAGACTTATTTTAAAACAGATCTTCCCAGACCTTTATCTCTTCTCAGGTTGTCATTATGATGCCTGCTGCTTTCAGGGAGCTGAGGTGAACTTCTGATTTTGACTGGGTTGTAAAAGAGGGATGAAACAGATCTTATAATATCGTTGACCTTTATGCCAGGACCATAATCCTTTCTCTGCTACCCTCTCACTACTGTCAGAGGCAGGGTACATTCCTACCTGCATCCAGGACTCTGGGCTCAGACTGAAATTAATACATGACATGGGACATCTCAGATCTCTTGTTAAGCATTCCAACTTTATCTTCTAAAGAAGGAAGAGCACATTTTTGCCTCGGTTTGAGACAAGTTTAGAGGGAAATGCTCTGGAAGGAATGTCTGTTCCACAGAAGGCAGGTTTCAGCACTCCCTCCCCCACCAATACAAAAGGAATTTCTTGGAGGAAAGTGGAAAAACCTGTTTATTTAACAAACAAAGTGCCCGCATGGCATGAGAAAAAAAAAAAGAATAACTGTTAAAATATTAAACCTCCTCGATGCAGAGAAAGCTGGTGGATTTAGAGATCCCTTTGTAGCTGGCTTGGCCCCTCCTGAGGTCCGAGGCTGGGATGCAGCATCCCCGCAGCCTCCCTGCCGGTCCACGGGGTCCGATGATCTGGTTCTCGGATCACAGCTAGGCCGAACAGTTCCAGAAGAAGCTGAAGAAGTTCTGGAGGATTTCAGTGTGCTGGTATAGGAAAATTCCGTGCCTCAGCTCACAGGCTGGCTAAAAGCAGGAAGGTGCTCCCTCGGCTCTGCAGCGGTGAGAACGAGGGGAGTGTGTGAGTCCTTGAGCACAAACTGTGTTGACGAATTCGCCCGGCTTCTCTCCCCCCTCTTCTGGACCCAGCTTAAAGCTGCAGGACCCATTTCTGGGCATACAGCAGACGATAGGGGAATACAGTATTATCATAAAATCACCCCAAGACAGTCTGAAAGTCATAAATCCTACAAGCTTGTTCCCACAAGGAGAAAAACAATAATGTCTTTTTTCAGTTAATTTTGTGTTGGCTATTCACTATAGCCTGCCTGAACCCATGCAAGGATAACTTCACTAAGGTTGGGAAGCAGGGACTCTGATTTTGTGATATTAGCAAATTAAAGCAGGCCACAGGTTACAGGCAGGAGAGGCTGCTGTGGGGTATTGCCAACAGCTCTCTGTGGCAAGGTTACAGCAAGGTCAGCAGATTGATGCTCTTCATGTTCCGTTAGTTTGAATCAGATGATGACTGTAATGATGGACTTTTAGCAGAGGTCTCCTGTCTCAAGAGCATTAATCCTCTCTTTTGCAATCTGAGGGAGAGACTAGGCCTTGGCAGGTGCTTAAAGGTCCCAGTGATTTGTGAGAGTCCTAAAGCTTTTCTACCCACGTTAAGTTTGTGGTGAGAGAAGGTAAGAGACAGATGTTCTGTATGTGTGTCTGTACCATTTGGTCCTTTCCTCTGAGCAGCAGTGCATTGACTTTCTCTGTCTTTTACATGGTACAGGTCAGTGAGAGTGCAAAGAAGGATTTGAAGGAAGGTATGAAGCTATACAATTCAGAAAATAATATTGGACTGAAAAATGCATGGAATATCATTCAAGCAGAGGTAACATATTTTCTCAACAGTAAAAAAGTAACAATTTAGTCATCAAGGCTGCTGCAGGCTGTTAAAGTGTGGCATGCATGCCTAGTCTAAAAGACTGCTAATGCAGGTTTTGAGTTCTGATTTTGCACTCCTGAACATCCAGGGAATACTGTGAAACCCAGGAATACTGTGAAACCCAGGATCAAAGTGTACGCTGTAAGGTGAAAGATGCTCACCTGTCTGGAATTCTCTGTGGCTATCACAGGCATAGAGATGATCTGTAAGAGCAGAGACGCAGCAAAACCTGCATAGGTGGCACTGCAGCTTTGGCAGGCTTTTGCTTTTAGCAGTTGTGGGCTTATTACCTTATGTTTTGGTGTTTGGGCTCATGTCTCTGTGACAATAAGACTAACATACCTTGGGTGTGGAGCCATAGATTTTCTTTGGTTTTGTTTTTTCTTTGTGTTTTTTAAGTATTTGCTTTAAGTGATCAGCAACCACAGAACACCTTAAAACTACAAAAGTGTTGTGGTGGCCTTTTTGAAAATACAGAGTGGTTTAGTGAAAATAAAAGTTTGTGGTTGTGCGTGATTTTTAAATTGTGCCAGTTAATTTATTAATCCTTTATTTCTGCACAGATGAAATGCTGTGGTGTGAATGACTATACAGATTGGTACCCAGTGCTGGGAGAAAACATTGTTCCAGACCGATGTTGTATGGAAAACTCCCAAGACTGTGGACGGAACTCTACTGAATCACTGTGGAAAACGGTAAGGCTCACTTTACCCAGGTCAAGGCTTAGGTAGGGCTGGGAGGCAACAAAGCAGAGGGAATGCACATGAAAGAAAATGTGACCTTGGGGTTTCAATTTTCATCTTTCATCATTTCAGGGATGTTATGAGAAAGTTATGAGCTGGTTTGATGACAATAAGCATGTCCTTGGTTCGATTGGGATGTGCATCCTCATAATGCAGGTAATATTGGTATGATGTTTCTCAACATGCCTTTGATTTGCTGTCAGCATTCTTGACTCTGCTGTGTGAAAAGTGATGCTCAACTGTTTTGAGTTGGAATATTACTTCAAAAATGTCAGATTTGTTTTATGAGTACATTTAAGGCCATGTGCCTTAAGGAAGCAGGTCAGTAGTCAGTCCTGGAAAGAAGACATGCTGCACTGGGGTTTTGCTTGCCCGTGTTTTGACTTCGGGGTACCTCTCTGGAGTTCCCATATTAAACCATTTGTTATGCTGTCCTTTCAGGAACTGGTTGATTTTTAGTTTTGAAAGCAAATTCTAGAAATTACCAAAATGAGTCAAATCGTCACCACTGAACTGAGTAGGTCAATGTGTTTTAAAAAACAAGTGCAGAAGTATCATAATAATCATTTAAGCTTTTGGGATGTCTGCTCCAAGGAAGTGGTCACAGCACCGAGCTTGCCAGAGTTCAAGCATTTGGACAATGCCCTCAGGCACATGGTGTGATTTTTGGGGTTGTCCTGTGCAGGGCCAGGAGTTGGACTTAACGGTCCTTGTGGGTCCCTTCAAACTTAGGATATTCTGTGGTTCTATCACTGCCATACTTTTGGGGGAGAATACCTGAATCTGATATTTTTAGTCACAGTTACCTGACCAAACAAGCACGAGTTGTTGGGTCAAAGGGAAGAGTGACTTGTATGCATTCATTCTGAAAAATTGTTGCACGTGTGACAAAGAACCCTGAGAGCTTTTTTGCCTCCATCTGTGCTCTGACAGATACAACCCTGGACATCACTATGTGCCTGAACAACATACATTCAAGTTCACTGCTGTGTTGAAGCTTGAGACATATGGCTAGTGCAGAATGACTGTTCAGACTATGGCTGGGCCATGAACACAGGTCAGCAGTGCAGTTCTGGCAGCCTTCCTGTACTAAAGCCCTTATTGTTTGTTTTCCTTCAGATTCTTGGCATGGCCTTCTCCATGACACTATTCCAGCAGATTCACAGGACTGGCAAAAAATATGATGCCTAAAGCCTCTGAAGCATTATCACATCAACCTTTCTGTCTCATCATAAAATGAACACGAGGAATGACTGCAAGGAGCATCATGCCTAGCCCTGCTGAGGGAATCCGTCCCATTGACAGATCCATTTTGTTGTTACTTGTCCAGTTATCACAACTTATTTGACTCTTTTTTTTTTTTCTGTTTCACATTTGCCATTTATTTGCCAAAGAGGGGGGAAACTCCCCAAACAAATGGATTTTCTACACAAAATCATAGATCTGCTCTAAGAATGTTTCTTAAGAAAATGTTTTGCTCTACTAATCCATGCTATATGTGCGAAAATTTTGTGTGTTTGACTTCAAGGGAGAATTCTTCAAAGTCTTCCATTAGGTTTTCAACCCTTATGTCTAATTTACTGGAAGACACGGAAAAGCCACTCTGAGAGTCCTAGGAATTGGAGCTGCTTTGCTTTGCGGCTTCTTGTACCTTACGGTGTATACTTTTTTATTATGATAAGGATGATGATTATTATTATGATGGATATAGTTTAGAATTTAGTTGCCTGACTTATAACTTCTTACTGTTTTTGGTTTTACACATTTATTGTACATTAATTTGGGAACTGCTGTGCGATCTCCAGAGGACATGTTTTACAAAGTTGACAATAGGTGCGGGCAAAGACATAACTTTTCTCAAGTCCATGGGGAGGCATCACCTACCTTTATCAGGGTCTTGATGCCCTTACTGTAACAAAGGTATTTCCTTTAAAATCAGTGACTTTTTCCTCAGATGGAATGCCGAGCCTTCCCATTGGGCCAGACGATGAGCTTCCTACTTCTGCGAGGCAAAGTTCCAATGCCTTTACTCACCCGAAGCAGTGCCTGGCTGCTTTATGTCATGCTACTTTGAAAGCCAAAAGTACTGACTAAGCAAGTTACTGCTGGCACAAAGGAGAGAGATTGCAGTCTGACCTACTGGCAGCAGACTTCACCGATTATGTTGTCTGCTTCAAAAAGTTTGCCCAAGGCATGGCATGCTGCTGGATGTGAAGGAAGGGGATGGCAATTTGATGGCACCATTATCATGCCATGGCCTTTGTTGTAGGGATTTCCTCAGGCCAAAGACAGCTGTCTCCCTGAGCTAGAAAAGGCAGTTTGATTACGGGTGACTAGATGATGCAGGACAGGGGCAATTTCCAGAACAGCAGTCAGAGATGGTATGTATTGTCACATCTTCAGTACAGAATTGATTTTGCTGACGGATTGCCAAGTTCATCCACTGGCATAGTTTACTCAATGCATATTTTTACCGACATTCCTGTTAGAAAACTTGAACGTGTATTTCTCTACTTTGAATGCTTCTTCATTGCAAGGAGCCCCCACTTACCCATTGTTACAGGTTTTTGCTGTTTTGTGAAGGAAGAAAGAAAGGCTCAGACAATGGAGGATGTTCTGATTAAACTTCAATCAGGGCTTGACTCAGCTCTGAAAGAACACCGCTTTTTGAGTGGACAGCTGTCAGAAGCGACCTTCAAAGGTTACCTCATCCAATGTCACTCTCAAAGAGGTATTGACATGTATGTGAGATGGGATTCATTATGACATTATTGGGCTGAGTTTCAGAAACTGTTGAGGATGGAGATTTTGTGCCTTTCAGAGCCATGCCATGTCAAACTACTCCTCTGGTAAACAAGATTCTAATAATGTCCAGTCTGAATATTCATACTTTATGCTCTAAAAAGATGTAATTTTCATTGTATCATTCAGCCTATCTTTTCCTTGTGCTGAAATAGCTGTTGAGCCACTTTATATCTGGGAGGTTTTAGTCCCCTGTTTATCTTCCTGATAAGTCCTGCATGCATCTGTACATCTGGCAGCAATAGTGTTTTGTGTGACCTACGTGTCACTTTTTTGAGTTCCTCTGAAATCAGTGTGACGGGAAGGAGTGTGAATGTGTGGGAGATAGAGATGAATTTGGGTGTTGCAGTGAAGAAGAAGGTTACTATTCTTAGAGCACAGCCCTTGCCCATATGAGCACAATGCCCAAAGTTTCACAGGGCTCTGGTTTCCCACTGAAGCAGACAAGGCCATATGGGTTCAGCTATTTCACTTGGATAGCCTTTGGAGGAGTCAGGGAAGAAGAGGGAAAGCACAGAAACTGAATCCAGTTTTACTTCCATTTCTAACAAAAATTGGGACCAGGAGCATCTGAGCCTCACTGGAGATGGCTGTTCCATGTTGAAGAAGGGGCTCTGATGCCCAGTGTATCTGCTGCTACATGTAAGACTGTATCCAAAGTTGCTAAGATGTGTTCCCATTTTTGCAAGAAAAGACAGGGTGGTTTTTGTCTGATGGCTCCACTGCATTCTCCCTTTGGGCAGAGGTGCTTAGCTTTCTCTAGATTTTCTGGTGCTCAAAAAGAGCCAGGTGCAGGGCTGAGTAGGAGCATCATCTCTGTCCTTTTGGGTCGCACAGTGGTACCTGCCGCATCTTAAATTTTAATCTGCAGTCAGTTTTTGTACAAAAATGGTAAAATATATTAGTGAAAGTAATAAGGAAATAAAAAAATATTATGAGTAACTCAGAGATGAAATGTGTAGTTGCAAACTCAGCTACTTTGCCTTCCATCCAAACTTATTTTTCTAGAATGCTTCATTCCATTTCACGATCTAGCAGCATAGATCCTGAAATCTTTTTTTAATGACTACTTTAGGCATTTTAAGCACAGTATTAAGTGAGATAGTTACATGAGCTTCATGTATTCATCTCTATGAAGCCACCTACAGGAGAGGAGTCAAAAGCAGGACTGATTTGTGTCTCTAGCTGACTCTCTGATGTGGGAGGTGATGACAGACATCCTCAAAGAAGCAGAAAGGTAATACCACTTTCCAGGCAGCAAAAAACAGCTCTGGAAAGTGTGAGGTTGCAGCAGTCAGTTTGTCAGAGAAGGCACTAACTGTCCTGTAAACTGGTCAAAGGGAGCTTTGGCTCATGTATGTATGCACTTTTTTTGCTTATGCTGGTGGGTGGCTGTCTGTGTGTTTTCCCCAAATGTCACTCTGATTATTTAACTATAAGTTTTTAGCATGTTTTTAAATAAAAACTGATACTGAGTAAAAGTATCTTTAATATACACAAATATTGATTTGTATAAATGCATACCTCCCTGTATCTCTAATTCATGAAAGCACAGTTCAAGTCTGTGGAAGTGCTGTTTCTCTGAGACTGTAGCATACCTGCTGTCTTACTGTCCTTCATGCTCGGGAGCTGCCATAGAACTTACGCAGAGACAAAACAGGAGAACTGCCTGAAGAAGCTCTACTTGAAAGCTGATGAAGTGTTAGCAGTGAATTCTGCTCACTCCTGGTTGTACCAAGGCTGTTTGTTACAGGAAGCCCAGGAGGAAGGTGCTCAAAAAAGGTGCCCATAGCTAAGTAGCATGTAAAATGCTAAAAGACAGTGACATAAATGTCTCCAAGATGACAGAAGATGCCTTGGATATATCATGCATTGAGTTCCTGGACTATGGCTATGTTAGGCCAACTCTCCTATCCTGTGTCCACCTGCTCCATTTCTATGCATGAAGTACAAACTCACACACAGGGAGGGTGCAAGCACAGAAGGCAGCCAGACTGATCCTTGTGGTCTTTCCTGGGCGATGTATCGGTCAGACATAGAAAAGACAAGGAGGGAAAAGGGTGTTTTCCCAGCAGAAGGTTCTTGGGAGCAGCATGGAATAGGCCACACATAATCCTGATGTAACTTCTTTCCATAAGTTGAGCAGCTTCATCCTGTAGCTGGCATGGGGAGACCTGGAGAAGTTCGCCTCTGGGCTAGCCATCTGTTGTGCAGTAGAGAGTAGACACTAAGAAACAACATGCCATTCCCACCGGGTGATGTTTGCACCAGTGTTTCTTCTATGCAATACCTACTTTCGCCTTTATATAAAAGATTTTTACTAGGATGATATAAAAATAAAGGATTTTTTAAAAGGTGCCTCTTTCAGCTCATTTGTCTTCTAACTCCACCACCAAAACCAAAAAGGGACAAAAAAAAATTTCCAAAAGGTGACCCACAGATACCTATTCCAGCTCCACTGCAGTTGAAATCCAGAGCTCTTGAAGCTGTTTCATTTGTGAAAAGATTCCTCTCCCCAGCCTCCACCCCACCTCCCTCAGTCCTCTCTCATCCTGCAAAATAATATTAAAACAGAAAAAGGTGGGAAAAATCCCCAAATAACATAAAAATGGTTTGAGAGCCTTATATAGGAAAGAGATTGCAAGTGTCCCAGAGAACTCAGAATAGCTGAAGAGAGGACGAAATAGTAGAGAGCTTGAAAGACATCCAGAGGACACTGAGAAGTCTCAGACAAAATGTGAACATTGATTAACACTCAGATAATGATTACAAAATAGCCCTCCAGATGCCAGGAAAGTAGAAGATGGGCTGAAAGATCCCCAGATGAAACAGGAGCCAAGCAGAAGTGAACAAAGCACAGAGAGTCCAAAAGAGATTCTGAGTGCATAAACTAGCCTCAGGGAAGGGAAGAAAGCCTGTAAGTGCTCAAGGAAACAAAATGCAGCAGTGTCAGAGGCCAAGAAAGAAAGAGATAAGGCAAAGGACCCTCCAGAGAATACAGAAGAGGTTCAGTGATAACAAGAAAGTATCAGAGCTATTAAAGGAGCTTCAGACTACTCAGTAATACCAAGGGTGGCCTCAAGAGAAGATTAAAAAAAAAAAGGGGGGGAGGGAGAAAGATTGAAAGTGCCCCAAAGAGTAGCATCAAAGAAGGGAAAATGAGCCAAAATCTGTAAAATACTCATAGAACACAAAGTAGCCTCAAAGAGGTAAAGAAACTAGTAGAAAGCCTGAAAGAACCATGATGTACACACAAGAGACTTTGACAATAACAAGAAAGTATCAGAGATTCTGAAAGTGCTCTAGGAGTGTATGCCTGCCGCTGCTAAGAGAAAAGAGAGGCTAAAAGAGCAACAGAGAATAGCCTTGGAGAAGGGAAGAAACAAGCAGGAAGGCTGAAAAAGTCCCAGAAGAAAGAAGACAAGCTGCTGAGATGCCGTGAACCTTGAAGGAAGACTAAAACAGCCCCAGAAAATCCAGTCAAACTTCAGAAAAAAGGGGCTGAAGGGTGAGTGAAATATGAAACAGGCAGAAAGACTGCTCCAAAGTCACCTCAGTGAGAGGAAGGATGAAACTGAAAGGCAGCCATAGCAGCCTTGGAGAGGCTAGGGAAGAAGTGGAGAAGTTGGAAGAGTCCCAGAGAACAGAGTAGCCTCGCAGAGCTTGAGAGATTAGAAGAGTGCCTGAAAACCTCAGAGAAGAAAGTAGCATAAAGTCTGCAAATGTGAAGGATAACAAAGATTAGCCTCAGAAAGGGGGAAAAAAGTAGGCAAGAAAGAGACCCAGAGATCATACAGTAGCCTTGGAGAGGTGAGAAAATACAGCAGAAAGACTGAAAGAATGCTGAGAGAACAGAGAGTAGCTTCACAGAGACCAAGAAAGAAGCAAATGCTGAAAGAGTCCAAGGAGGGCACACAATACCACTGGAGGGCAACAAAAGTAGGAGAGACACTAGAAGAACCCCGCACTGCATGTAGAGTATCCTTAGGGCAAGCTTTCCCAGCTAGGCTGGAAAGCCTGTTGGAAAACATGCTCTCGTCCTTGTTCCTCAAAGCAGGGGTCCATTGCCATAAAAGCCAAAGCTCTGTCTGCAACACTGGCTGTGCAGCCAGGAGTTAACCCATGGGTTGGGGTCTCTCCTGCCCAAGCCTTTCCTTTCCACTGGTAGGACCCAGGAGAACAGCACCTGGGCTCCACTTTGTAGCCACCCTTGGTTTGCCTAAGGTCTCCCTTGGCAGTAACACTGGCACACACATGGAGGAGCAGGCCAGAGTAACCGGCCGAAGTCCAGACATGCCCTGGTGCTCTCTGCAACAGCCCCAAGCCCGACCTCCCTGCAATCAGCAGGTCATGGAGGTATAAATAAGGTTTGTAGATGAGTGCCTCTGCACCCTGTGGAAGGAATCTCCAAGCGGTGTCCCAGCACTGGCTCAGGCGTGGTCCAGATTCAGCTGGTTGTGGTGAATCCCTTGGCAATTCACAGCATCCTGAGGTGAACAGTGGGGTGGTGAGTGCATGGATTACAGCAGATGCTTGGATGCATGTGTGTGCACATTTGAGTATGGGAATGTGCTGTAGCTGTGTGGAAGCCCGACTGTATGTACACCAGAGAGACTCTGGAGATTTTCTTTTCTCACTTTGTGGCAGGTTGACCCTCACCCACAGCTAAGCACCACACAGTATCTCACTCCCCCCAGAAAACCACAACAGGATGGGGAGAGCAAAAGTGAGAAAACTCACAGGTTGAGATAAATATAGTTTAGTAACTGAAGGAGAGGAAGGGGAAAAAAACAGTGATGCATGCAAAAGCAGACTGATGTCCAGTCAGTCCCTGAGCAAAAGCTGCCTTCCCAAAATCTCTCTCTCCTCAATTTCTGTTACAGTTATACAGTTATATTATAGAGCATACAATATCATATGGGTCAGTTTAGGCCAGCTGTCCTGCTTGTGTCCCCTCAAAATTCTCAAATAACTCTGAGGAGGGCTAAGTGAGAGTAAGAGAAAGCCTTGATGCTGTGCAAGCAGTGCTCAGCAATACCCAGATCACAGGTATGTTATCAGGGCTGCTTTAGTCACAAATCCCAAACGCAGCACCATAAGGTCTGCTACAAAGAAAATTAACTCTATCCCAGCCAGACCCCAGTACACTCTTAAACATCACTTGAATGCTGGTGGATGGAGACATCAAGAGGTTCCAGAGAGATGTGGAATGTAATTTTGCCTCTTCTTATGAATGACTATCCTCTCCAGACTTCCCAGACAAACAGTCTCCCAACCCCACAGTTTGCAGAGTGGCATTGCCTCTGATCATCCCAATCGGGCTCACCGCATTCCCCAGACACAGAAGAAACTATGGATAGTTGCTTGTGCTGCCTAATGTAACTGGGCACAAAAGTACTCTGCAAATGCTTTTCTCTCCTCAGAGACAGTCCAGCCCAGCAAACGGAGCAAAGATGGACAAGGCATTCCCTATATGTGTTATTCACTAGGAGGTGAGGTGGACAGGCATGCCGTATCCAGTCATTGAACAAGGTTGCAAGTAATCCCTGCATCCTTTCCAGGTTGCAATGAATGGTGGGAGAGGAGTACATCAGGCTATAGGTAAGTCTTTTTTTTCTCGATAGAGAGAACTAGTGTGTATATTGAAATCTCAGGCTGATGGAGTCCATTGCAGGCATGTACATAGAAACAAAGACTATGCCTACTCCACACAGTAAGGTGTTATGGGTTAAGCTTTTTCTTGTTTTTCCTTTCTTTCTCTCAGGGAATTTTCTCCCCTATTGTTGCCCTGGAAATGATAAATGGACAGTACTTAAGAGACAAATGACCTAGCTGGATGTCTTGGAATTCCACTGAAATGGTCCCGGGGGAGGAGGCGGGAAGGGATGCAGTAGCTGGGGGAGTGAGCTCTCTGGCTGGGGGCTTTCTCTTGGGAAGTGCAGAGATACGGCGAGAGGTCGGGGGCAAACCGAGACTTGGCTGGGGGTCAGGGGCTGGACTCAGCCCCTTCTGCTCTCAACCATCGGAGGGGAGAGCGGCCATGTGTAGCGTGGGGAGCGGGCACCTGTGTTTCCCTAGATGGGGCTGTGCTGTGGTTTACTGCCGGGGTCTGGGGTTTTTGGCTGCTTCTACCATGTGCCAACATTCGACTGCCGCTCGATTGGACCTGCCTGCCTTCACCATTTCTGCCAGTTGCTGGTGAGTTACCCTGAGGTTCATTGCTGTCCAATTGGACTTGCCTGCCCCCACTGTTTCCTGCCGCTGCTCCGAGTTTTTTTGCTACACTTTAGATCTACCCCCCACCCCCACCTCAGTCCAGTGCAGCTCGCCACCTGGAGTGGCACTGACAGCAGCTGCTCCCCGTGAGTTTCACAGGGAGACCCATCTCCCCTGTTCCCTTTCACCGGAGCCACCATTGCCATGCGCAGAGGCGGCTGAGCCCGCACCACAGCGGCCCCTGCAGGCGCGGGGAACCATGGCAGCCGCTCCGCCCGGCCGGGAGCCAGCAGCGCCCCTGGCGGCTGTGAGCGGAACAAGGGGAAAGGGCCTGCGGCCCAGAGAGGCTGGCACTGGGTTCTGGTTCTGTTCCTTGTGGTGGTTTGTTTGTCTTGTCATCTATATCCTAGTAAAGAACTGCTATTCCTTTTCCTATATCTCTGCCTGAAAGCCCTGTAATTTCAAAGTTATAATAATTTGGAGGGAAGGGGGTCATGTTTTCCATTCCAAGAAGCTTCCTGCCTTCCTGGGCAGACACCTGTCTCTTAGCCCAGGACATAGGGGAAGTAGGGTGATGAGTGAAGTTCAGTCATTAGAACAACACAGAGGGAGCAGCACTGCAGGATCAGTGAGAACCAGCCCCATTCAGCTGTTCATGTGTCATACCTGAGAAATTGTGGTGGTGCTAGCAGACTCACTGGTTTTGAGTTATCTCATTCTCTGACTGTTTGGCTCAGGCAAACAGTCATTATGCAGTGCTGCAGTTAGCAATACATAGTTGTGGCAGCCTAGAAAAGGTAGGAGTCAAAAATCAGTGCAGGTATTGAAGTGTTCTTCCTCATGGGTCTTCTATGTTCATCTCCAGAGTAAAACAAACAAACTAAAAGCTCTCTGCTTTCCGCATCTGCTACAAGTTCATCTATTTGTATTTAAATTCTCTTAATGTCCGCTGAAGATCTGGAAACTTTCTGGACTCCTTCTCCCATCAGGAAAAAAAACAAAAACAACCACCAAAAAACCAACAATCCCCTCCCCCCCTGCCAAAACCCCAAACCAACAAAAACCAGGCTGATGTGCTGGAACTCAGTCTACCCATAAAAGGAAAGGCAACTGGAAATTTTAAGTAACCAAGTAATGGTGAAGTATTGAATATGAGAGTGAGACAAGTAGGGGAAAAAAGAACATGTAGGAATATGAAAGAAAAGTGAAAGAAAGAAAAGTCAAGGAAGTCTCTTGGGTGTGGGTTTTGTTCTCCATTAGTAAGGGGTAGAACATGTACTGCTTGGGACAATGGCTTTCAGCCAGTATCACCAAAAAAAAAAGCATGAAAGAACTGAGATATTCCCAGACCTTTTCCATCTCCTACAGAGTGCAGAATAGGCAGAAGTGGGGAAAGCACAGCAGGAACAGGGCTAGAAAATAATTTTCTACAGAACAGAAGGATGCAGGAGAGTCAGGTTAAGAAAAATAACCCGACACATCTAATAGCTCCTTGAACAACAAATCAAGATGATGTAGACTTTCAAGGAAAGAATGTAAAATAATATTATTCTACAGTTTCCTCCACATCTCAAGACCAATGCCATATTTGAGGTAGCCAGCCACGGCCTCCAGATGTGATGCTCTGTAATAAGCAGAGTATTTCCTCAATCTCTTCTCTTGCTTCTGGGCAACTGTATTTGTGAGTGTACAAGTTTGTGGATACCACAGGCTTCACATGCATCCTACAATTTCCTTTATGCTGCCCGTCATAAAACCTTGAAGTTTTCTGAAAAGTTGCAAAACACTGTCAGTATTTTCTTTTCATGGCACAGTCATTGTACTGTTATGGGGGGTTTAGGGGGACATGGAGTGTTTATATTTTATTCCTTCTTTGGTTGTTCTGTTTGGTTTCTACTTACTTTCAGTTAATGCTGGCAGAATTATATTTCATTATCATTTGCATTATCACTCAGTTGCATACATGTATCATTACACTGATTATTAAAAATTAATCTACTATTAAATGGCAAATACCAAAGAATCACCTACTTTCCCCTCTCAGAGAATGCATAATGGCAGTTTATGTTCCTTGTCTTATCCTAGGTGATACACTCAAGGGCAGAGAGCAGCTCTTCAGAGAGACACAGACAAGCTGGAGGAATGGGCTCAGAGGCACCATATGAAACTGAATATGGACAGAGGCAAAATTCTGCACCTGGGAGGAAATAACCTCTGGCAACAATATGGGTTAGGAAAGGTGAGCAGCTATTCTGAAAAGGCAACGTGGTCCTGGTGGATGGAAAGCTGGATGTGATCCCACAGTGGGCCCTGGAGGCAGTGTGGGACAACTGCACCCTTGGCTATAAAATAGCAGGACCATATTCAGGATCTCAAAAGAAAGGAATACTAGGATTTTTTAACCCCTTCCAAAATACTGCATCCAGTTTGAGGCTCATCAGTATACAAAAGGCTGATAAAATTGATCAACCAAAACAATTTCAGCAGAGAAGCACCAAGACAGTCAGGAGGCCAGAGCACTTGTCCTGTTAGGAGAAACTGATGGACCTGGACTTGGTTAGCCTGGAGAAGGCTTGGGTGGGAGCAACTAACTGCAGTCTTCCAACAGAAGATTGCTTCTGCTGAGGTTAAGAAGACCAGGCCAGGCTCTTCACAGTAGTGAGTGGAGGTAGGAGAAGAGGCACAAGGCTTAATCTGTAATGAGAGGATATAGGGAAAATTTCTTCACCCTGATGAGAGTCAAGTATCAAGCACCAGAAGAGGCTGGCTAGAGAGGTTGTGCAGTCTGTATCCTTGTAGGTTTCAAGACCTGACTGGATACAGTCCTGAACAAAATGACCTGATCTCATAGTTGACCCTGATTTAAGCAGGAGGTTGTGGTAGATCATATAATTGTAGAATGGTTTGGAATGGAAGGCACCTTAAAGATCATCTAGTTCCAACCCTCCTGCCATGGGCAGGGACAACTTCCACTGGACCAGGTTGCTCAGAGCCCCATCCAACCTAGCCTTGAACACTTCCAAGGATAGAAGGCCACAATGAGGTCTCCCTGGAACCACCTCTTCTCCAGGCTAACAGCTCCAACTCTCTCAATTCGTCTACATAGAAGAGGTGCTCCAGCCCTCTGAACACCTTTGTGGCCCTCCTCAAAGATGACCAAGGTGCATTCCAACTTGAATTCTCTTTTAATCCCCTGTCTGATCCAATTAAAGCAGCACTATCCTAGGGTAATTGACTGTAATTCCCCTCTACTTCAGCTGGTTTTTAGCAGCTCGGAGACACTGTGCCTGACATTTTCTTACCTAGGGAAAGGCATTGCAAGGAAGACTAAGGGAGCTCACAGGGTGAGGAAAGGAAAAAGGCAATGTGCACAAGTTTCAACACTGCACAAGTTGCAACACAAGAAATTCTGGATGGACAGAAGGACAAAAACTTTTTTGCCCTTGAAAACAGTTCAGCAGACATGCCTGGAGAGAAAAAAAAGTTTGAATGAGGAATTGAACAACCTAACCTAGATTTTAAGTTAGGCCTGCTTTGGTGAGGAGACTGGATTAAAGAACTTCATCAGTCCTTTCAAACCTAAACCATTCTATGATCCTACAATTGATGTACCAGGAAGTACCAGGGAGTTCTCTCTTTCACTTCCATTTGACCATTCCCTGCCACAACGGGTTTACAACTCAAGTCATGTGGCCAAACCTCTCTTTCTGCCTTTTTGCTGCTTGAAGTAGAGGCTGATGAGAATCAAATGCAATTATGTCTTCTTCAGATAGGCTGTTAGTCTGCACACAGTACATAACAAACCCACAGAAATATTTGGATTTGAAAGGTTTTTATGTTGCTGTTGCCATAAGGAGTCTGGCATTAGCATGTAGCTTCCTGAGAATACAGTCTCATAACAGGCTGTGTTTTCACTGCAATGAAGATATTCTTACCTCAAGAGAGGTTTATGCTCCATTATTAATTATCAGTCTAAACATGCAAAGAAAGGGAAGAAACACGCAACAAAAATCTCAACTCTATGCCATGCTTCAAAGCATAGAAGCAGAAACCTCTTTAAAACTTTTGGCTGATAGAAAGCTGTGCATTGGGCTACTGTAACTTCAAATATACAAATTCTGCAAAAAGCCTGACCCTTATTTAAAAGATACACAACAAAAAGTAATAGCAATAGAAATAGATGACTTGAAGAGGCCCACATTACACTTAAAGCATTGTCAGCATCTTTTTTAAAAAAAAAAAAGATGTTCAACAGACATTCAGCAGCTAAGGAGGTAACAGAATCCTTCCTTGCTTCTAGCCTCTGTATAGATCCATAAAGCAAGGCAGGATATGTCCCAACAAACCTCATGTGCTTTCCAACAGTGTCAATACAAATAACATACTCGAAAAAAGATGGCTCTACTTCCAGAAAACTCCTTTATTCCAGAAGCATTCTATTCATGCCAGTGAAATACCTCCAGTGATTCACCACGGGCTGCTTGACTTTTTAACTCAAAAGAATAACTTTTTCTAACTCTATATTCAGAGGCAAGGTCAGCACAGCCAGAATCTGGATACACATCCTGTTTGACACTCCCTCAGAACTGGAGAAATTCATCATTTTCACTCCACCTGCGTTGTTGTTGGCATGCTGCTCGATGAAAATCCTTCACTGCAGGATGTGCTGCAATGACTGCACACATGTATGAGGACTGCCTGTGTTTCAGAAGTTATCAGGCCACTCGCTGACTGCATAGTGCTGTGGCAGGTGTCCCTGCCAGCTTCTCCACTCAGCAGCTCCCCTCCTAGATTGTTTGCACCAAAGGCCTGGGGTGATCTATGCTCAGCACCGTGGCTTCTCTTACTCACTGGTCCTAGAGCTGCTGCTGCTGCTGCTTCCAGACCTCAGCTGTGGTATGAAGCTGCTCACAGGCCTCGAGTGCTTACAGCAGGCTCTTATTGCTGCCCTCTTTTCTCTGTGTGACCTACGCCATGCACAGTGTGATGGTTACATCTGCTGCCGTGCCTGGCACCAGCATGGTGTCATGGCTCTGGTACCACAAGGGACTGGTACCGGTACTGGTACTGGAACTAGGACTTGGACTGTTACTGTTACTGGTACTGGTACTGGCACTGGGACTGGAACTGGAACTGCGACTGGCACAGATACTGGGACTGGAACTGGGCCTGGTACTCATACAGGTACAGGGGCAGGTACCAGAACTGGAATTGGTACCTGTACTAGTACTGGTACTGGAACTGGGATTGCTACTGGTACTAGTACTGGGACTGGGACTGGAACTGGGCCGGGTACTGGTATTAGTACTGGTACAGGTACTCGAACTGGTTTTGGAATTGGCACTGGTGTCAGAACTGGGACTGGGCCTGGTACTGGGACTGGAAGTGGCACTGGTACTGAACTGGTATTGATACTGTCACTGGGCCCGGTATTTGTACTGGTACAGGTACTTGGACCGGTTTTGGAACTGGGACTGGTGCTGGTACTGGGACAGGCACAGGCAGTGGTATTGATACTGGAACTGGGCCTAGTACTGGTATTGGTACCGGAGCAGGTGTTTGGACTGGTTTTGGCACTGGGGCTGGTGCTGGAAGTAATGCTGGGATTGGGATTGGGATTGGGATTGGGATTGGGACTGAGCCGGTACCGGCGCTGACACTGCGGTACAGGTACCACAACTGCTCCCGCCGCTGGTCCCGCCCTTCCCCGCCTCANGGTCCCGATGGAGGGGTAGTGGTTCTGGGCTCGGCTCGGTCGCCGGGCCGTGCCCTTGAGCGCCAATGGATTCCGCTCTGGAGGGTTCGGTTACGGGTGTGATCGCGACGGTGGCCCCCGGCAGCACGGAGCGGGTGCGTGGGGGCGCAGGTGGGAAGGGCATTGTCATTTCACCGTGTGTCCCGTACTGGTGCTAATGCTGTTCCTTCTCCTCGACTCACCTCCCAGGCCCTGCGGGCTCACCTCAGGCAAGTCTCCTAATCAGGTGTCCTGTTCTCTAAGGAAGAGCCAGAGATTCCCTTAGCACTGCCTGTGTTCTCAGCAGGGTTCTGTACCAAGTCGATGTTTGTAGGTAGAAGAGCCTTTGGCAATAAAGTGCGATGTGCTAAGTGAAGCAGCCAGCACAGGAATCCACGGAGTAGCCCATTGGGATGCTGCTGTGTTTTTTATCGTGTGGGTAGTGAGACCCCGGCACAGGTTGCCCAGAGAGGCTGTGGATGCCCCATCTCTGGGAGTGTTCAAGGCCAGGTTGGATGGGACTTGGAGCAACCTGGTCTAGTGGAAGGTGTCCCTGCTCATGGCAGGGGAATTGAAACCAGATGGTCTTAAAGTTCTCTTCTAACCCAAAGCATTCTGTGGCTGTACACACTGTAAAGCATGTCTATCAGTCGAACATAAAGTACTTCTGGAAAAAAGAGGAAATGCACTGCCAGTACTAGTAAAGCCATTCAGTCACGGTGCACAACAAGTGCTTTTCCTGTTTAGGAGGATGTTTTTCCTGAGAAATTAGTTTAATCTGAACTCTTCTGGTAACTCCCAGACCAGTAGAAACAGTGCTAATAATGGGAGTTGGGAGCCTTCTCAAAATGCTACCTGATGCTTATAAATGGTGTGCATTTGATTTTGAATTAGTCAGTAATTCCTTCAAACATTTTGGATTTGTGTCGCCTTTGATAACAGCTCTGTTGTTTTTATGGCTTTAGATGCTCATGCCTTAAGGTCTTTTCTCCACACTTCTAAAGTATCCTGAAATCTACCTGCTAGACTTTGTGACTAGGGTAATATATACGGATTGAATGTAAGATTTTTGAAAGCCATGGGAATAACTATCTCCTTACTAAATGGTTTATTCTGGAGGCTGAGTTGCCCCTGGAGGACTCAGAGTGTGTTGACAGGCACAGATAATCATGCCTTCTCTGCGTGTAAAGTCATGTCCTCTTGTTCAAAAGGTGTCATTGATTTGATTGATCAGAGTCAAGGCCCTGGACTAACGCTGGGAGGGAGCTGAGGTCTGACCATTTTAGTGGGAACATGAGGAAACAAAACATTACCAAGAAAAGCCTGAATTGCTTTCCTCAGCTTTAAAGAAGGGCAGCCTACTTCTGCCTTCTCTCAGTAGGATAGAACATAGCCAAATACTTACCCGAGAGGAAGACTCAAGTTGAAGGTGAAAGATTTTTGTCAAAAGATGTTGGCCATCATACCAAGTGAATGTAGGCTCTGTGGCTGTTTGCTGTGGGTAATAGAAGATATGTTTAGAGATACCCTCTGAAGTAGAGAATGGTTTTCTTATCTCTTTCAAAATACTTTTTCTGTTCAGCTGATGCACCTTTTGTGTAGTGCTGCTTGAGCTTGAGGCAGCAATCCATGTATGTAGCTTTGGGTAGCCTTCCATTTTCACTGAAGAAGGTTTGCCCTCAGATTCTGTAATTTGGTGATGTTTTGGAGGTCCACTTATGATTCCCCTAAGCATCTAGATTTTTGTAACCCTTTGAAGCTTTTGATGATTAGAATACAGCCTCTAGCTATTACCACAAAGGTTTCTCAGATTTTTTTTTTCAAACAATTACAACAGGCTAGGTTGGGAAAAATGGGGGGGTGAAGGGTAGTGGTAGGAGTGCCTCCTGCTCTGAACTGCTGCCCCAGTAACGCTGGCCAGAACAGGGATGCCTGCTTTTAGTCACCAGTATTTTTCTTCTTCAGGTCTCTATTTTTCCTGGGTTGAAGTGACCAGGAAACAACTGAAGCATCCAGGATACTAACTGCACATTGTTTGACTTGTGCTGGAGGGTGTTGTTTCACTTCTTGGAAGAAAAAGTGAACTTGAGGACATATTTGGGAAGAGTGCCAAAGTGTTTTGCTTAAACAGAGTGGATGAATTGTTGACCTTTTCTGGGTGTGGGGCAAGCTTCTTTCTCTGAAGGATTCCCTGAAACTTACTCTAGAATTTCTGCTTGGGGAGGTTGTTGCAGAACATTGACATGTTAGGAAGTACATGCAAGTAGAGGTGAACACTTCCAGAGTTTTCAGAATTTTATTGATGAATGAAGAATGAGCTGAAATCTGGCAGGGACTGTTCTTCTAAAGGTAGTCTGGCATAGCTTTTGGTAGGCTTAAACTTGTTTTTGAACTGCCATAAATTTGCAGCATCCACACCATACCATGAAAAGAAATTCCATAGGTTGCCATCTGGTTCATGAAGTTTTTCTTTCACTCACTTTGAACTTGACATGTGCAGCCTTTAATAGGCATCTCCTCCATATGTCAGAAGAACATGTGATTCTTTATTCCCTGTTTGGTTTTCTCATGATTTTGTAGACCTCTGCTATATCCTTTCCTCAGTTCTTTTTCTTCCATCCCTCAGTGTGGTAGTCATTGCTTGTGTGGGAGCCACTCTGGCTTTTGGTTTGAACCTTCTCTGTAAATACAAGTACAGAGTACCAGGAATTTTACTGTGTCATTTTTAAGTGGGTGCATTAGGGGGAAAATTCTTCATGCAGTGTGAAGGAAAAATGTCCTGTGGTCTTGCACAGTTAAATAATTGTATACTTTGTCTTAGTTTTAATTTTTTGTCTTACAAATTTTGATTTCCAGTCTGATTTGTTCACTGCTGGTGAGTACCTCGTAGATGTTTCCATCAAGCTGTTGGATGTAACCCCAACACCTCATTCCTGAGAAGTATGAATGAAGAGCCTGTTGTATATTTCTGAGTGGCCCATATCCTACAACCTTCAATATGAAATTTAGCACCTCTCTTTGATCACATAAAGCCTATAGCTCTTGCCTTTACTGTCACACTTTACAGACAATTAAGAGAATTTTGAAAATGTTTAACTAACTTAAAGGATAATACTGGATAAGTAGCAAATTGAGAATTTTTTCTCTGGAAAAGAAAGAACAGATCTGTCCTCACCCTGATAGGATTTTTTTTTTTGGTAGTTATTGCAAATGCACTTTATTTTGCTTTTTTTATAAATGTCTCTAAACTTTTTTTTGGTATTGTGTGTGAATGTTTCAGGAAATGCTTCAAGGACCATCAGAAGATGTGTTTGCAAAGGTGGAAAGTTCAGTTGAAGAGATGGATACCTCTGATACCCAGTGGGGCTGGTTTTATTTGGCAGAGTGTGGTAAATGGCATATGTTTCAGGTAAATGTCTATGAAGTTATATTGGCTCTGATGGATTCCATACATCAAATTGCCTATTGCTCAGTTTGCCTACCTGTGCTTTTTCTTTTATTTTGAAGACTGACTCAAACAGTCACTGCTCTATTAGCAGTGAAGATATTGAAAGGAGTTTCCGAACAGACCCTCATGGATCTCTGTCCTTTAGCACTGCAAAGTTTAACTACACACTGGACTTTTCAGGTATGTGTCTTTCCAAAGAGTAAATTTAAATAATAGAAGGTCTCAGATACACCAGTACATTTGTTCATTCAGCAGGTTATTGTCCTTGTATCTGGTGCAAAAACATAATTGAGAATGTCTTCTGTACTGGAAGGTACATAGGAGTTTTTAGAAACAGCTGCCCTGTTATGTTTTTTTGTGTAGTTTATTAATAAAGTAGCATCTTTTGTTAAATAGCACTCCATTGTGGTCCTCCTGCTTGCTTCAGCTGCAGGTGGCACATAGGATACATCTGTTGAACTGGGAAATTTGAACCTTTTTTTTTTTAATGTGCAACCACCTGTAAGCTTGGAAAACGTCTTCCATTCAGTCTGTGTAAGAAACATTGCTTCCTGTCCTGAAGGAGGCTTCCTGCAAAATACTGGCATCAAAGTGATTTAATAATTCAGCAGGTGGCTGAAGCAGGTTCTGTTTTCAGAATAACAAGGAGATAGGCAAAAGGATTTTCTAGTAGATTGTGAAGATCTCATTTATACTGTTCTTGTAAATTACAGAATATTACAGGTTTCTAATGTATGTAACTAATTATAAATGTAATCTGTTCTTTGCTCAAAGGTCTGTTCTAATAACATTTTTTGTTTGTTTTTCCGTTCATAGATTGTTTATTTTCTGATTAAATTACAGAACAGCTATATGCTTAAATATAGGAAATTAAGGAAATAAATGCATATTCCAGTATATGTATTCAAATTTTTCTAATACAGAAAGTGGGGACTGAGTAAAACAGCAATATACTGGCAGTAAAGTGGTATCTAACAATACAAGGAGTTTTATTCTTACTTGTGTTGAAATGTCTGTTCATAAAGAACTATGTTTTGCATCCAGAATAAAAACACTACAAGCAAATGTTGAAGAACAATTTTTATGTTACTGTCTGTAGGTCATGATGTCTTACATTAAGGATAGTGTATCTTTTGTCATCCCATTAAAGTCAGTGGAAGTTTTGCCTGTGATTTAGTGGTCCAGAATGTTAGATGAATATTTTAAAATAAATGTTTTGTGTCTGTAATATTTGGACATTTTGCCAACTCATATAAATGACAATGCATTTAGAAACATTTATTGAAAATGCTGATTTGCTACTTGTTGAAATAGGAATTCCTGTGAAGTAACTCAGGGTGTGGCAACATTCTTTTAAAAAAATGACACTTAAATGTTTCATATGCTGTAGATGAATTCCCAAAACTTTCATCCTAATTCTTGTTTTATGCTCAGTGATGAAACAAATCAACCTAACTACCCTTAAGCAGCGTCCAATAAAGCGAGCTCCTTTTGCAATCAATTCATTCAGGTAAGGAAATAAGAGGAAGACTCCTTATTTTTATTTTATTCCTGATTCTTCTAAGTAAATTTAAACAAAAGTGTTTTATCTTTATTGTTTATATTTATTTGCTTTTGGAGTCACTTGCTCTGAATACCTGTTGAATCAGAATTGCTGCAGGGAAGCAGCACCAAAAAACTGAATAGTTTGATCCATTGACTTAATAAATTATTTAGAAGTATTATTGTAACAGCAAAAAAAGATTGAGTTATATTTTTTGCCTATATTTTACTCATTTGCTCTAAAATGACTAGGAGTTAAAATATTGGTTTTTATGAGTCTAATTGCTTTAGATTGTCAGCTTCTTACCATTTAATCAGTCATTAGATGTAAAGCTGTGCTGAAGTACATCTGGTACTCACCAAACAATAAACTGAGCTATGCAGTGTTACTGCCACAGGTGAAATTGAGTACATGAGATATCTCGGGTTTTTTCCCCAAATAATTTCTGAGAAAAATTTTAGTTCTGAATTGTAGTGTGGTTATATATTCAAAAAGAAATTTGTCATTTGTCATAAGAAATGTAGTAGCAATCTGTTTACACTGACTTTAAAGAAGACCTGTTTTTTTGAAGTGTCAGCATTTTTTTCAGTAGATATTTGCTAAATAGTGCATACAATGATTTGGCAATTTACTTTGTTTTTTGAATAATTGCATTCAGTGCTCTTATTTCCGTGTGATGACATTCTTTAATTCCAGGAGATTCCTTCTTTTAGTCCCAGTTTTAATTCTTAAGAGCTTATGTATGTAGTGCATATGCTTAAATCACTTTTTTTAGTAGCTCTGTATAAACTTCATGAGGGTTTGCTTTTTTTGCCTACTGTGTTGTTTGGAGCAGGAGTTTGACAGGAAGAAAATGCCTCATGTCTTTGAAGTGATGTGTTTTTACCTTTTTTGTTTGAAGTTTCATCTGTGAAAATGAGGCTATCCCTATGCCTTCACACTGGGAGAATGTAAATACTGAGGAGCCATACCAGGTAAGAGTTGATATGCAAATTGGTCAAAAACATGTGACAATGAAATAATGCATCGAATTGAAATCGTACTAACCTCTTTTTTTCCAGCTTATTCCTTTGCAAAAGAAAACAAATGAATATAATGAAGTTTCTAGTCTCTTTGGAAAAACAATGGATAGCCACCGAATTAAAAGAATTAAGAGAATACAAAATCTAGACTTGTGGGAGTTTTTTTGCAGGTGAGATTATTTCTAAAACCAACAGTTTTAGGACTGTTAATGGAGAAAAGTTTTAAGTCATGCAGCAGAAATATGTTTAATTGTTTTTATTATTAATGAAAATTTTTGTTACTTTTTAACATTTAAAGATTTTCTTATTTGTCGTTTCTCTCTATTCAAAATATAATTTTCAAGACTCTGTAGCTTCTACAGGTGCAGAAATGTAATACTTGTAGAAATGCATTAGATAAAGCTGTAGCACAGATAACATGTTAAAGATGTTCAGAATACCCGTGTGGTAGATGCCCGTGATCCTTACAGTGCAGTAAAGAGAACAAAAATTAGCTTTTTGTAAAATGATTCCTTGAGAGGTTTGTATTATTTTAATTTTTACTGAACAAAGCAAATGAATATTTCTGTCCTGTTGGATTTCTCAACTTTATGAAGTGTAGGACAGAATTAAGTGTCGAATTAACACATATTCATGAAATTTCTTTTAAGTTTAATGTGCTACAAAACCTTGTTCTAAGTTCTTGACTTTTCCCTCTTCATATTGTGCTGTCCTGGAAGAAGTAGGAAGTGCCCGGTTTGGTGTCCACTTATTTTGTGGTGTCAGTCTTAAGCAATTGTCCGTGACAAAAGTTATTTGTGTATCTTATAGGAAGGAGTACATATCAGAAGGTTTAAAGATGTTTTCCAGTAATAAAATCATCTAGACTAAGTTAAGGAGTGAGGAAATAACTAACCAGATGTATATTAAAATTCTGCGTAAGTTACATGATTTTTTTAAAGATATATGTCATTTATTGTTAATTTAAAGCGATACCATTAACGTGTGTGAGGAAGTGAATTTCCTCATACATGTTAATGGTTAGGAGAGTTATCCTACTTTCAATTAAGTTTCTTTTATTCTTGGAGGAGTAGGAAGGGCGTCAGCAGAACTGCTGCCTTGGACTTCTAGAGGTCAGACTTTGGGTTGTTCAGGAGATTGTTTGACAGAGTCCCTTGTGAGGCAGTCACGAGGGGCAGGAAGGCTGGACACTCTTCAAGAAGGAAATCCTAGAGGCTCTGGAGCAGACTGTCCCCATGTGCCGAAAGACAAGCAGGCAAGGAATAAGATCATCCTGGCTGAACAGAGAACTTTGGCTGGAATTCAGACAAAAAAGAGTTTAGAAGGGCCAAAGCCCAACTAGAACCTAATTTGGCCACTGCCATAAAAGACAATAAAAATGTTTTTAAAAATAAATCAGGAACAAGAGGAGGGCTATGGAGAATCTCCATCCTTTACTGGATGTGGGTGAAACATAGTGACAAAGGATGAGGAAAAGGGTGAGGTACTTAAAGACTGAGGCAAAGCAGGCATTAACAGTAAGATCAGTTGTTCTCTGGGCACCCAGACCCTGAGCTGGAAGACAGAGTGAGGGAGCAGATTGGAGCCCTCGTAATTCAAGGGGAAATGGTCAGTGACCTGCTACACCACACAAGTCTATGGGGACAGATGGGATCCACTGGAGGGTACCAAGGGAGCTAGTGAAGTGCTCACTGAGCCACTTTCTACCATTTACCAGCAGTCCTGGCTCACTGGGGAGGTCCCAGTTGACTGGTAGTGAGCAAACGTAATGCCCATCCACAAGAAGGATTGGAAGGAGGATCCAGAGATCTACAGACCTGTCAGGCTGAACTCTGTGCCGGGGGGGTCATGGAACAGCTCATCCTGAGTGCCATCACACAGCATGTACAGGCTAACAAGGGGTCAGGCTCAGCCAGGATAAGTTTAGGAAAGGTAGGTCCTGCTTGATGACCAACCTCACCTTCTTCCATGACAGGGTGACCCACTAAGTGGATGAGGGAAAGGCTGCAGTTATTTTTTATCTGGACTTCAGTAAAGCCTTCAACACTGTTTTCCCACAACATTCTCGTAGAGAAACTGGCTACTCATGGCTTGGACAGGTGCACTGTTTGCTGGGTAAAAAACTGTCTGGATAGCGAGGCCCAGGGAGAGGTGGTGAATGGAGTTACATCCAGCTGGTCACTGGTGGTGTCCCCCAGGGCTCAGTGTTGGGGCCAGTCCTGTTTAGTATCTATCTGTGGTCTGGATCAAGGGCACCCTCAGTCAGTTTGCAAATGACACCAAGTTGGGTGGGAGTGTTTATCTGCTGGAGGGCAGGAGGGATCTGCAGAGGAGTCTGGACAGGCTGCATCCATGGGCTGAGGCCAATTGTATGAGGTTCAATAAGGTGAAATGCTGGGTCCTGCCCTTGGGTCACAAGGCAGTGCTACAGGCTTACACACACGGGTGAAGAAATTATTGCCTGGTAGTATATTACAAAGAAACAGGTATTGCAGCATTTCATATTCACTTCTTCTGGTGTCTCAGGTAGGAAAGTTGAAAAGAGGATGATGCTTAGTCTAGCATCTCAGTTTGGAGTTGTTGAGGAGCACAGCAAGTAAAAAAAGGTGTTGGTCAGTGAGATTGCTGACCATTTTTAGAAAAAGCTTATGTGCTTACATATGTACAAGGAGCATGTCTCTGGGTATTTAGTTTTGCTGTAGGTTTTGCCTTTTATTGAGTGAATTGGCTGAATGAGAATTTTCTCAATGCTGGATCAACTTAATTTTGTCGAACTTTATTAGCTTGTCACTGCTGGTGGAAAGTACTAAGATGATGCTTTTTAGAACAGTTGGACTCCCCGATTTCTGTTCCAAACTACCAAAGTGTCATGTTGTGGCATTCCTGCATTCTGCTGATCCAGATTTCCAGTGTGCCTGGTATATTCTACTACTTAGGAAGAACAATTGCTACTTAAACTTCTATGGTTTTGAAAAAGTATTTTGTTTCATTGATAAAATAAGGGACTACATTTGATCATTGCTTGAATGATAATTTGCATCACTGTAGTGGTCAGAACACATTTGCCTCTTACAATAGTTCCCGTATTAATGACAATTCTAAATTGGCTTTATGAAATGAACTGGTCAGAGACAGTAAAGGACTGTTACAGAACATCTTTTGAGAATTGATTATTCACTTTTTCTATAAATTTGTTCCATTCCCCGATTTCAAGAGAAGTTACTCAAGACTGCATTTATATATTGTCAGAGATCAGCAGCCAACAGCAGAGGGCTGCTGTTGGAAGAAACTTAAGGTGTTCAGCATAACTAGCCCTTAGATCAGTTTTTGCTGGTTTACACAGGTAATAGTACTTTATAATCTACTGGCTTTGTTATCCCTTCCACCATGACATTGAAGTAGGTGGAGGGAACAAAATATGCAAGATTGCCTTTCTTTTTAAAATGTATCTGCAGAAAATGACCACACTGAAACTAATAACAAATGAACAAATGTAGGAAGACCTTTTTTCCAAATCTTAGACTATGTTGGAAAATAGTCCCACAGCATTCAGAAATGTGTAATTTCTAAATATGTACCTTAAGAATTCTGACATGTTTAAAAACAAGAGTCACCTAGGTACTTGTAAAGTGGAATGTGTTAGGCTGTACCCTCAGCAGTGTTTTTTCACAGTAGTAATTTAGTGTGTTCGTACAGCTGTTTATTTATTATGTGCTTATTTATGTATTTATCGCTTGTTTTCTGCAGGAAAAAAGCTCAACTGAAGAAGAAAAGAGGTGTCCCAACGATTAATGAGCAGATGCTGTTTCATGGCACCAGTAATGAATTTGTAGAAGCAATATGTATTCATAATTTTGACTGGAGAATAAATGGGATGCATGCTGCTGTGTATGGAAAAGGTAAGTATTGTTGTCACATACAACAGTGGTAGTGTTAACAGCTCAACATTAAGTGTTCCCTATAGTGTGTACTTTATGATGCATGCCTTTTGTTTACCCAAGAGCTGTTTAATACAGCTCTGCTTTTATGGCAAGTGTGATTAAGGATGCAGTAAGGAATGTAATTGTCCCAACTCGCTGGTAGGACCAGGGTGCATGGGGAAGGGATGCCTAGCAAAGCAGTGTTGATCACAAGACAATCTCCCTGCTAAAATGTTCACACTAAAAATATTTGGTCGTATTGTCATAATCTAACAACAACAAAAAAAGTATTGTTAATGAACATAAGAGAACTGACATTTCTCATCATCTTGATAGCTACACTCTGGTAGTCAAGCTGTCATGGTAAGAATGTCACCAAATTTTCTATGTTTTTTATTTGAAAGGGACCTATTTTGCAAGAGATGCATCATATTCCAGCCACTTCTGCAAAGAGAGCATGAAGCATGGAGATACTTTTCAGATTCATGGTGTGAATCTGCAGCCCCATCTGCATAGACCAGATAAAGTCATGTTTCTTGCTCGTGTATTAACTGGTGACTATATCGGCGGTGATTCAAAATACATGAGGCCTCCTTCAAAAGATGGAAGCTTTGTGAACTTGTACGACAGCTGTGTGGATAATACCTGGAACCCAAAGATCTTTGTCATCTTCGATGCCAACCAAATCTACCCTGAGTACTTAATAGAATTTTGTTAAGTTTGAACTGAGTATTGTTTGTGCTTTTTTGATACTTTTGTTCCTTTTGTAAAGACAACAGCATAGAAACGTGATGCATGAAAGAGAGGTGAAAGAAAAGGCGGCATAAATTTATGGAGGAGGGAAGCTATTAAGTATTTAAGAGAGACTGGTGAACTGTTTTTAAAAATCTGTAAACTTTACTAATGCATTTTTCAAATGTAGAGACTATTACAAATCTGAAGTTGCTTAGTGAGCCTTAAATACATTGAGCATTGGTAAGTTTTCAAAGGCAAGATTTATGTTCTGATTTTCTAAAGTATATTAAAAGTGGTAGAAATATGCCTCTAATATAGTATGCATATGATGAAACTAATCTTTTATAAAGATTGCCTATAAAACATAAAGTAAGAACAACAACAGCAAAACCCCAGGGGACATGGCTATATGTGTGTGTGTGTGTGTTCTGTAGTACATGTTGCTTTGTTTGGAGGTCTCTTAGTTTGGATTCTAAACCTAAAAAAAATAGAATCTATAGCTCCTTCATCAGTTTCCTCCAGATAAAGTTCAACAAAGCTGTTAGGTTTAACTTTATGTACATTTTACTGTAGCTTCAATTATATACTGGGAAAATCACAAAGCCCTTGCACTAGGATTTGACCATTGGTTTTGATGCACATGAGGCCCATAAACTTGTGGTTGTTAGTTGTTTGGTATGTAACTGTTGGGCTCACTGTTGGGTATCAGCAGTGCCATACACCTTTCTCAGTTCTTCTCCTTTGGAACTTTTGCCGTCTTGTTACAGGATTCATGTGCTGCTGTGATTCCTGTCTGGTCGGAGTTTAAGACGCACTCAATGCTCTTGTACGTGCTGTTACTGAAGACAATGTTTAGATTAACTTCACTGGAAATAATACAGTTAAAATAACAATTAAAATTTCAAAAGATGCCATCCTTTAGGTTTTAAAGACTGTAATAGAAAGCTTTCAGTAACAGTTGTGTAGACCAGGTTTTCATAACTGGTATGGTTGTAAAGTTAAAGAGTATTTTTCACACGTAGAAAGGGCAAAAGACACAATATTTGGGTAAAGAACAAACCTGAGTACCCAAACACATGAAGAGGCTGAGGAAGGGGCTGTTACAGTGAAATGCACTGACGTGTTAAATGATTTGCTGTGGAACTGTGTCCCTAGTGTTCTTTGTTAAAGGACCTAAGTAGCACTAATGGACAAAGTCAAAGTTGAAACCTTTCCAGGCTTTTTCTTTGGCTATGGCCAGTATCAAATCCCTGTAGAAACAGTATATAATTGTTCTACACAGGTGTAGAATGATCTGTGTTGGTTTGTTATAGAATTGTTGATGGACTTTTTGGATCACAGGCTATGTTTAAAATGTGTTGTGTTTAAAAGGCACTGCAGCTGCTGGCATGGCCAGGTCTGTTCAAAGTCATACTAAACCGGTGGAACTGGAAGCAGAAGATGACAACATATCCGACATCGTAACTGAGGACACAAATATTTCTTCTTCTCCTGAGTGCTGAGTGCCTGTCAGTGGATCTTGCACAAGTTGTGTATCTGTTTCTATTTGTAATTTCATGTCAATTTTCCTGTCCCTAAACCATTTAGGGCTAAAATGCACTTTCCTTTATTTTAGGAAGTATGATTTCTGATCCCACTTGGGAACTCTAGGTTCTACTCTTGTAGGTGTGATTTGTGTTTGATTCACTACTACACTAGCTCTGCAAAAGGCACTTTGTTCCCCACGTTGTATGAAATAATAGCGAATCACGCAGGGAATTTGTGTATTACTGACTCCCTTTTATTCTTACACAATATTTTACAGAGCATAGATTTTGTGAAACTAACAAATACATGTGCTGTTGTTCCTTTAATTTGGCCTTTTTTTTTTTCTTCTGAGGTATGACCAGACCTTTTTAGTTAAGAAAACTGAAGTTTCTTTTTTAGCATCTCATGGACAGAAAGTACCACAATCTTTACTGATCTCAGAGACTTTTCCAATTGTTTGTGTTGTGGTGTCTTGTTTGCTGCTTAATTCGAATTGAATGGCACAATCTTAATCTTACTGCACAACTGAAGTTTTACCTCTTCTTTCAATGTTCAATGTGTTCTGCTTTTTGGTGTCTGTTTTTGTGCTGATGAATTTTGTTATTGAAGATGTCTGTAAAATAACCGTCCTTTTTCTGGGAGGGGGAGAGCGATTATTATTGCAAGCAAAGTCCACAACTGTACAAGTAGCCAATACAGGAAATAGTTGGACTTAATAAAAGGAACAGTGAGAAAGAAAGGGAGGAAAATAATTTCTTGGCCTATAGAGCGTTAAAGGAAAGAGAAGGGATCTTGGTGTGATTCTGGGGAAGGAAACCTGCTATTTTCTGTTACTGTTTCATGTAGTGAAACTTTGTTCTCCATTTCAGTTTTACACCTGTGCAAGAGAGCATGTCATTCTCTTAAGTGTCTTGATCTGAGGTAAAGCTTTCTTACTAAATTATTCTTGCGGCAGAATGTTTTCATATGAGCACAGTACTTCAGGATGACATAGGAAAATAAGATCAGCTCATACTGGCCTCCTGGACCAGCTTTGTTTTTTACAATGGGTGTGTACTCAATTACTGCTGAACAGATCTCATTTCATCCAGAGCAGTTTGGGAGAGTGTCGGCATTCCAGTTCATTTACAGGGTCGGTTTGCACAAACTCTCATTTTTAAGTTAGAATCTGAAGAAAAAATAGAATGCAGCTCTATTTTTTAATAGATGTCCCAGTACACTCCTATCCAGGCTAGATGTGAGATATGTAATATGCTGGCTGGAGTTAGCAACTTAAATTTCAGGAGTACATTGAATGGCAGTTCAGCTGGTGTCTTGAGGACAACTCTCATCCTTTTTAAACCTTTATTAGCCCAGAAGATCAGAGCAGGAAGGCTCAGGTGAGTCTGTGCAGTCTACATAGTGGAAGTTACTTTCAGGAAGATGAGCACATGTCAGTCTTAAAATTCCTGTGGCCTAAATGTCCATCAGTGTTGCAACTGTTTTTAGGCACTGTCCAAAACAGTAGACTTGCAAAACAGCATAGGGCTGCTCCAGTATAGCCCTCTAGTCTTCAAAACAGATGGAATACTTGGTAATGTATTTGCTTCTCCCAAACTTCTCTTACTTTTCTCTGCTGCCAGGAACCTGCAGAATTAGTGAGGAAGTTTAGAGGCATAATCTTTGAGCAAGCAAAATAAGAATGTGGTTGCTTGCCTGCTTTTTTTGGTTTGTTTTGTTTGTTTAACTGAGACAGATGACTTCTTTATAGAAAAGCCCTATGTGAGCAAGCCACACTAAAGGTCAACTGAATTTTTTGCAAAATGTGTGTATTTCATAGCAAATGGACTGTGGGACCCTGGCCTAGGTGTTAGGCTTTCCAAGTCTCTGGGTAGTGCAGCTTAGAATTTGCTGGTGAACATGCACACGCAGCCCAGGCACACCGACACTGTGGGAGGCACAGACTCTGCCCTCAGAGCTGGCACCAGGCACACAGGCACTGACCGTGGTCCCACGCTGAGCTCCCTGCTCGCCTCACTCCTGTCCTCCCAACAGCTGTTCTGGGGAATGGATGCTGTTCCTGCCCCACTGGCTGCGTGTTCAATCCCCCCGCTGGCTCCAGTAGCTGACATGGAGACCCCACTCACTCCAGTCACTGCCACCACAGGCCAGGGGCACCCACCCGCCAGGTCTGACCCTAGGAGCTGGCACCAAATTCCCCACATGCACACAGAGGCTTGGCAGCAGCTGGCACAGAGTCCCTGCAGCTTGTTCCCAGGGGACACAGAATGAGCATACACAGATGCCTAAGAAAAGATTTCATAAGATAGAAGAAGCAAGGCCAGACTGCACTGGGCAGGCACAGGGTTTGGCCAGACAATTGTACTGACCAGCCCCATTTCAAAGCCAACTGGCCTCTCTTACACCCCTCTTTGTTAAACCCCTTTGTTCCCCTCGACTCCACCTTCCCCTGTTAATCCCCCACCCCATGGGTGTGTACAGCTCCCTTGATTCCTGCACCCCTCGCAGTCTGATCCCCCAATACCATTTCCAAAGTCCAGGCTGAAATAAACTTTCACACACTCTTACATGCCCTTATCAATTAATATGACTGACCAGGTTTGGTTCTCATCACTACTTCCCTTATCATGTCAGCCAGGTTCATCCCCATATTTTCTTGTTCTTGGCTTCTTCCTTTTCTTATTGTTCCTGTTGTGTCAGAAAAGGTAGTAGAGGAGTAATCACTCTCCTTCCACATACTCATACAGATAATTGTGCCACATAACATGTTCAGCAATTTCGGTCCCGCATTTGTCTCCTAACTTGGGGGTTTAGTTGGAGAGGTCACATTTCATTCCTATGGTAATGAATAGACAAGAGACAGCCAAGGTGAACAACAGCAAGCCTGGAAAGCTGCATGTTCTTTTGAGTGGATTTTTTAATTGGAAAGGGTTCGCTTGAATGTACAGAAATAGGAGAGTGTTTGGTGTATAGTGCAATAAGCAAAAGCAAAAGAAAATTGCAGTGTAATAGAGAGTGTAAGTACAGGGAAAGGACCCATTCAGACAGTAATCAGTTCCATGGAATACCATAAAATGAGTTTCTCTTCCTTGTGTGCTTTGAGCTGTTTAGAGTTTGGTACTGCTGTCATGTTGAGGATGGCAAACCAGCTGGTTCTGGCTGTTTGCACACTTATTTGCAGACATTTGAAGATTAATTTACTGCTACTACTTTTAGAGTCTTTTGCAAAAGAGATTGTGTCTCCACTGCTAGAAATAAATCTTAAGCTGTGCTCTTCTCAGCTATTGACTTTTTTAACTAGAAATGTTGTTCATTTCTGTATTTGTGTTTTGTCTATTGCCTTTGAACTTGAGGTGCTTTTGTTTCAGTATTTTCCTTTCTAGAAAAACTTGTTTTGCAATTAAAGAGGGATGAAAGAAGAATAAGAAAGGATAAATGTATCAGCATTTGGAAGCTGCTGGGTCCATGTCCGGAGACTGTGCCGATCAGGAAGGCAGGTAGTGGAAATGACATTATGTTTCCTGTCTGATGCCAAGAGCAGTTACATCCATTTCCTGTTTCAGTCTTGTAGACAATAAATGCTGAAGTTAAGTTAAATGGAATGAAATCATACTGACAGCAAAAAGAACAACTTCAAATGTTTCTTACCTTTACTCAGCTTCTCCACTGATACAGTTTTCTTCCCTTGGATTCATAAAGCAATGTAATATATAAACCAATACAGGTAGCGAGCATCTGACTCATGTCCAGGTTTCAGGAACAACATAAGGCCTTGGCCTGCTCACCTCCCTTTTCCTGTTCCCATGCTTTGCTTGCATTCATGTTGCCATAAAGTTAAACAGATGAAATATCTGGATCATTGCTAAAAACGAATTTGGAGTGGGAATATGCTAATGCAGTTTATTGTGTTAAGTGATGTGTTTGGTCACAGATCTGGAGGTGACCAAGTAGCTAGTACATGTAATCTTTTTTTCCAGTCAATATCTACCTTTGAGCTGGTGAAAGTTGTCCAAGAAAGTAATCCTGACTGAGAACAGTTGGTGCAAATAAGCCCTTCAAAGGATGATTGGATATTGGATACTTTGTGTTATTGTCTATGTATTAACTAGGGGGATTACTTTTAAAAGACTTATTTCTGTAAAGGGACTGGCTGCCACAAATACTATCATCACAGATTTCTGTTTTAACACAGCTGTTGAGAATACTGTATCCCTGACAAAACTCTATCAGCAAATTACTGGATGTTTATGAGAGTGACTTAAATAGCACTTCCTGACTGATAATTTTAAATTGTTTTGATTTTTATTTTTAGTATAAGAAATATGACCCAAAGCAATGGGATAAGACAAGGACAAAAGATGGAAAAGCTGGGGGTAAAAAAAAAATCAATGGGAGAAAGGTGGTTACATAAGTGAAATGGTACCTGAGTTTGCATGTACACTGGGGCTGGGGAGTGGATGCAAGAAGGGAAGAGAACATAAGAATGTTATTGCTTTAAATCTGTCCTTTAAAATTTTTAAACTCAGTTTTCATGCTGATGATTTCCTGGATGTTTGGCAATGTTTATATATTCCCAGTGGGATGGAGTATTGGATGGAGAGTCAGGGGACTTGTAGTCAAATTTTCATGTCTTTTGACACATTGTGATGAGAGCAGACTTACAGAAGTGGTGCACAAATGATACAGAGCTGTCAGAAATGAGAGATGTAGCTCCAGCACCTCTTCTGAGCTCTGTTGCAAGGAGCATGGGGATAGCAAAGTGTTGCTGCCTGCTGTAAACATAACTGGCTGGCTTGTGGCTTCTCATGAGGCCACCATGCTTCCTGAAATATTCCCACTCCAGTCACATTGCATACATCTTGTCTTTGCATCTCTTCCATGGCAAGTGTGTGGTAATTAATTTACTGTATTTAATCGATCACTGTGGTGTGACAAAAGGAGCAAAAATGTTATGGTTTGTGTCAACAAACTGGAGAAAATTGTGCTATTGCTCTAAATTGTCTGCTCCATGAAGCAATTGATTTCTGGAAAGAAACTGTCTTCTGTTGTGTATTACACTAGGTATTGCAATAGATCTCCATTTTTTTTGGCCTTTAGCTGCTATGGTGGTAAATATGACTGATTTTCAAATTTCAGAATATAAACCTGTGCTGTCTCTTTGTAAAGAACAGGTTTCTATCAAGCATGCTCATACAGGTGGTGAGTTTCTGAAAGTTTTTCTTTGATGCACAAAATCCCTCACTGAACAGAATTTAATAGTCTATCTATGAGAATTGCATTCAATAAGACAATATAATTCTCTTTATAGTAACTATTCATTCAAACTGAAAATCCCTGAGTGGAAGGTGTGTGTCTAACAGAGCCTTGAGCTATCAGTGCACTTCAGGGCTGGAATCTATGTAATGCTTCATCACAGATGGACAGCTTGTGGACAAAAATACACAGTTTACCACCTCAGCACAACCGTGGGGGGAATTGGTAAGGCGGTATATAATTAATGTTGGATTTGATCCAGGATACCTTTCCCTTAGGAGAGAAGATCAAGATTTTTAGTGGCAGTGTTTCTAAGACTGGTTTATGGTTCAGCAAACTGTGGAATATTGAGTAAAATTAGAACTGTATCATGGCACAGACTGAGAGAAAAGTCCTTCCACTGTACTGCTGGCTTCACATCCTCACAGGGAAACATTCTAAAATGGTGTTTTTCTTTTAAATAAAAATTAAATGCTAATTCTTTTCAGTTTGAGAAGTATGAAGAGTGTGGCTGTGAAATGTGATAGGAAAAAAAAAAATCAACATGAAGAACTGGTTTTAATGTTCCCCTGGGAATGTTGTGGTTTTTAATATTTCAGAAATGGGTTTGCTTAGCCCTGAGGGAAAGGGATTGGAAGAGCATGATAGACATGAGCATGCACGAAGACTGTACGTTCAGTATTAAGGGGGAAGAAATAGGTCACTCTATATTAGATAGCTCATTTGGTTTCCTTTAAAGCCACACAAGATAGAAAGTGCTGAGCTGCAGTTAGGAAGCTGCCCTGTCTTCTGAGGGACAGGGCAAATAAGCAGTGTAGATGTCCTTGCTTTGTAAGATATTGGTATATACAAATACACCTGATAATTCAAGCTTTCTTATGGAGCTGATGGTGCCTTACTGGAAAAAGTGCCAGTTTATGCAACAGCTCTAATTATTCATGTGCCAATGCTGAGCTGCACATGGCTTAAGGAAAACATTTTTAATACAGGTTATATGGAAGGAAATACTTTTCTTGTTATTTTTTGGTAGTTTATTATATATTATGCCTGAGAATGGTCCATCCCAACACCTAGAAAGTCAATCAAAAGTGTCAAAATGCCTTCAGGGATGAACAAGGAGCTCCTGACTGAACTCAGACATCCAAAGGAAGCACACAAATGGTGGCAGCACAGAAAGGTGGCCTAGGAGGAAAACAGCAATGCTGTCCTGAGCTTGTATGGACAGGGTGAGGAAAGGCAAAACAGCCAGGAGAGACAACAACAACAATGAATTACTCAACAAGGAATTGAGGGATATCTCTAGTTCAGCTGCCCTTGTCCTTATGGAAGATTTTAACTTCCCAGGCATCAATTAGTTAATAGCATACAGTGGACACAAACAGGTCCAGGAAATTGCTGAGGCGCATGGAAGATAACTTCTTGGGGCAGGCACTAAGGGAGGCACCGAGGATAGGTGCCCTCCCAGCTTTGCTGTTTGTAACCAGAGAGGGTCTCAGGGGTGAAGTGGTGACTGGTGGCTGTCTTGATCACAGTGACCATGAAGTAGTTGTGTTTCAAATCGTTGGTGTTTGGAGAAAAAAACACCAGGAAAACCTTGTCCGTGGATATGGGAAGAGCGGATTTGGGCTGCTGAAGGAGTGGCTAGTATGGACCCCTGGGGATCTGCTTCTGAAGGTATTGGGGTTCATGAATGCTGGTCACTTTTTAAGATCCATCTCTTAAGAGCACAGGAGCAGGCATTTCCAAAGGAAGGGAAGTCAAGCAAGCAGTGCAAAGGGCTGCCTTGGCTGAGCAGAGATCTTCTTATAGAATTTAGGCAAAAAGAAAGGGTACAGACACTGGAAGCATGAACAGGCAATGCAAGAGGACTAGAGAGATCTTGTTTGGCACTGCAGGGAGAAAATTCATGCAGTCAAAGCTTGACTAGAGTTCAGGCTGACCAGCACTGGGAAGGACAAAAAAGGCTTTCTAAAATAAATTAACAGCAAACAGAGAATCAGAGAGAACACTGGTCTGTTGATTGACAGGGTCAGCCATGTCACAAACAGGGACATAGACAAAGCAGAGATGTTTAATGCCTTCTTTGCCTCTGTCTTTAACACCGATGATAGGCCCTAGGATCCCAGGAGCCCTGTGTTGGAAGACCAGGACTGAGGGGAGGATGAACTCCCAGCTGCACCTGACCTTGTTCAAGAGTAGCTGTTCAAGCTGGATGCACATAAATCTATGGAGCCTGAGGGGATTCATCCCAGGATCCTGATGGGGCTGGCCAATGTTATCACGGGACCTCTCCGCATTATTTTTCTTCAGTGGTCTTGGGAGTCTGGAAAAGTCCCAGTCACCTGGAAGCTGGCAATGCTTCAAGAAGGGTAAGAAGGAAGACCCCGGTAATTAAGACCCTGCCAGTCTTACTTACCAGTGCCTGGTAAAATTACAGAGAAGCTTTTTTTGAGAGACAATGCAGTCATTGATTATAGTGAGCACAGGTTCATAGAGGGAAAGTCTGGCTTAACCAACTTAATTTCATTTCATTATAAGGTCACACACCTAATTGACCAAGGGAAGCCACTAAATGAGGTGTTTTGGGATTTTACCAAGCTTTTGGTACTACTCTGAATCAACTGCCCAGCACAAAGCTAGACAAATCCATAATCTGTTGGGTAAATGGGGTTACATCAGGCTGGCAGCCAGTCACCACTGGGATTCCCAAGGACTCCATTTTACAGCCACTGCTCTTCAATGTTTTTATAAATGATCTGGACACGGGAATCAAATGTACAATGAGTAACTTTGTCAATGATAATAAATTAGGAGGAGCTGTGGACTCCCTCAAGGGTAAAGAGGTCCTGCAGAGAGATCTGGAGAGCTGAGCCATCACCAACTGTATGGAACTTAACTAGACCAGGTGCTGGATTCTCCATGTGGAACACAGTAATCCTGGTTATTCACACAAATTGGAGGACGAGAGACTGGAGAACAGCACTGTGGAAAGGGACCTGGGGGACCCTGGCAAGTCAAATATGAGCCAGCAGTGGTAGTGCCCTGGCAGCCAGGAGGGCCAACCCTGTCCTGGGGGGCATCAGGCACAGCATCGCCAGCTGGGCAAGGGAGGGGATTGTCCTGCTCTGCTCTGCTCTGCACTGGGGCAGCCTCACCTTGAGTGCCAGGGGCAGTTTTGGGTGCCACAATAAATGAAGGATATGAAGCTATTGGAGTGTGTCCAGAGGAGAGTGACAACATCGGTGACAGGTCTCAAAGCAAGACTTAGGAGGAAGTGGCTGAGGTTGCCTTGGTTTGTTTAGCTTAGGGAAGAGAAGGCTGAGGGGTGACCTCATCACAGTCTACAGCTTCCTGAAGGCAAGCAGTGGAGGGGAGGGGCTGATCTCCCTCTGGTGACCAGCAACAGGACACGAGGAAATGCAATGAAGCTGCACCAGGTAAGTTCAGATTAAACATTAGGCAAAGGTTCTTCACTGAGAAGGTGGCTGGTCCCTGGAACAGGCTCCCCAGGGAAACTGGTCATGGCACCAAACCTGTCAGAGTTCAAGCAGCATCTGGATGATGCTCTTAGTTGTATGGTTAGTTTTAGGTAGTCCTGTGGGGAGCAGGGATTTGGACTTATTGATCATTATGCATCCCTTGCAACTTGAGATAATCTGTGATTCTAAGTCTATGGAACCTGATGGGATGCATCCCTGAGGCAGGGAGCTGGCCAGTGTCATTGCAAGTTCCCTTGGAGTGGAGGAGTGTTTCTGGTAGGATTGAGGAAGATGATCCTTCCCTTCTACTGAGCACTCAATGACATCTGGAGTGCTGTATGCAGTTCTGGGTTTCCCTGTATGAGACATGGATGTACTGGAGCGAATCCAGAAAACAGTTCCTAAAATGATTAACACATTGAAACATTTGAGAAGATACTGAGAGAACTGTGACAGTTTAGCCTCAAGGAAAGAAGGCCTGGGAGGGAGTTTAATCAATGTGTGTAGGTACTTGGTACAAAGAAGACAAAGCTAGTCTCTTCTGAGTACTGCAGAGTGGAAGGACAAGAGGCAATGGACACAAATTGAAATACAGGAAACTCCACCTAAATATAACAAAACAATGTTTTACTGTGTGCAATGCCAAGCACTAGAACAGATTGCCCATGGAGGTCGTGGAGTCTCCATCTTCGGAAATTTTCAAAATCCAGTTGGACAAGGTCCTGGACAACCTGACTCTGCTGTGAGCAAGGGGTTGGTTGGAATAGATGCCAGGCAGATGAATTCCATAATTAAAGCTTGATTTTTAGAAAAGTCTTGCATTAACTTTTTTCAGTGTAGCCCAATCAAACTCATACTGCAAGTGACATGAGCAGGAAGTCAAACGTGTACCTTCTTTGTGTCAAGCAAGGTGACTCTAGAGCTGGTCAAGCTGGAATACCTCCAGTTTCCTGTCACTTAATACAATTTCCATTTTACTGTAAATTTCTGGTAAATTTTACTGTAAATCTGCAAATTTCTTGCAGTATGTTTATGGCTCCAGTTCTGTAACTTTTCCTTTGATCCTTGAGCATAAAGACGGAAAACATGATTTTGAATGTTAGTATGAAATTCCCTCAGGGTGGTGCAATTTCATAGGCAATTAAAAGCTGCATTGGAGTGAAAAGACAAAACAGGCCTGCTACTGACAGCCTAAATGCAGAAGAAAATGACCCCTTGCATCCCAGCAGTATGATGGCTTTGCAGACTGAAATAAACACACATCACCCTAAATAAACTGTGAAATACAGCCTGTTTTATTTAAAGGGTGGTGGTTTTATTTTTATATTGCACTTGGCATTTCCTGATTTAAGAGCTGCAAGCTGTCTTCTGCCTACCACATGTTTCTGTTTGTAGTTCTGGCATTTGTATAACCCAGTGGTAGAAACTGTCATCCAGTTTCTAACTCACTGTACATTAAACATAGCAGTCAGAAGGATCCTAGCTCCAGACAATATGTTTTGCACACCAGTATTTTTCAAAATCTCCTGCTTTTAGTCCTTGAAGAAAATCAAGTGAGTTTGTATCTAGATTTCATAGAGGACAATTTTAGACCCATATAAAAGGGTTTCATTCTTTCAAGTGTTCCATTTAGCACTGTAATTTGTGTTGCAGTGCAATCTGTGTTAAGAAGTAGATTCATGCCTATGCACATTTGTTCTTGGGCTGTTTTTTCTCGTTGCAGTTAGCGTCACAGTCTCTGACATCACAGTATATGAGTTTACTGCTTTTCAATCCACTTACTTGAGGAGAGAGATACGGTAATGAATTTGATTTTGGCTGTTCCTGAAGAACTAATTGTGGCTGCTCGAGTCCATTGGGGTCTTTGTCTCCACCATCGCCAGCTAGGGAATGGAATGCATATGAAGGTGTATGATCAGAAACTGCTGAAAGAAATCACAGCAGTGCAATACAATCCATAACTTTTTGCTATGAGAGAGAATAAAAACAGAGAGCAATAGCCCATTTCTAGCTGGCTCTGTAAGGCTATAGTCCAAAGTATTCACAGATATATACCAGAACAGCATTAGCTGTCCAGACAAGACCTAGAAAATTTCATTGACCAGCACTTCTACTATTGCTTAGCCGACCCCAAAACTTTCTTATAGAAACTGAAAAGTCTAAACTGCCTCATAATGGATGGTAAGGAAGAAAATGGAATGACAGGCTGCAACAAGATACCTAAGCAGTCTTCAATTTTAAGATATATTCCCTGGGGCCTTAATCCATGAAAATTACCACTAAATCTGCAAATGCTATTTCAGTGAGCTTTTCTCCCCATGCATGTCACAAATTCTCTGCTGTTCTGAAACTTTCTATATGGTGTCTTCAGTTTCTTCACAAGCTTTTGAATTATGTCTAGTACCTTGTGGCCAATAGTGTGCCTTCATTTCTCTGAAAGAATCTTGTAAGATTGCCCACACTTTGAAAGAAAGGTAATTCTGTCTTTTACCCACTATTTTACTCACTTAGCAAAAGGTTAAATGGAAAAGTTAGGCTGAGTCAAATCAGCATGTGCAGAGATCATAGCTATTCAGCATGCTGATGATTTCATGGTAAGTACCTGTGTGCCTATTTTCACCCACAGTACATGTAAGGCAGCTGCTGTGGTAAGCAAATTTCAAATATTTACCTTTTTTACAGAGAATGAATGTGAGCAGTAACTGTTAAGTAGCAGCTTACTGTATGGTAAATCCACACTCAAGCCTGCCTTGTTCAAGCCTACAGTCAATCACTGTAATGAGTGAAGTAATATTTCGCTTTGCAGAAGCCATCCTAGTTAAAAGCACGTAATCTACTCAACGTGTAATAACTGTTTTAAATGATTACTTGTAGTGCTTTGTAAGTAGTTTTATCAGGCTTGTGTATGTGTCTGTATTTGGCAGACTACCTGCTGGTCTTCCTCACATCCCCCCTTGTAGCTGCAAGATTTGCTATTTACCAGAGCTCTGGGATTGTAGCTTACTTTATGGAGATAAGCCTGAAGGGTTACAGGCTGTTCAGGAAAGATGGCTTGGGCAGGCAAGTAGAAGGGCTTGTACTTTGTGAAAAGGAGTGCCTTGGGTGTGTGGAGCTTTACCTTGGGACAGCTGTTGAACCGGAGGAGAGTGTGGGTAAGGATACAAGAACAGACCAGTGCAGTTGATGTCACAGAAGTGTCTGCAACCAAATCACCTGATCAAGAACATGGAGGTGAAGCCTTCTTTGGGTACCATGCCCTAGAAGCTCTTCTGCAGTTAGGAGACCATACAGTGATGAGAATTACGTCAAAGTTTTTTCTTTTCTTTTGGGACTACTTGGAAAACCTGATCCCAGAAGCAGGTATTTTTTAAAATTTACTTTGGGCTGAGTGAAATCTTTGAATTGAATGTGAACCAATTCTGTCTCCTGCTGCCACCTTCTGCAAATAGAACTTGGAGAGTTTGAGATGACAAGGTGGGGATGATCCTAGTAGGTCCATTTGGACTGGCCACCACCTTAGGACCTTGCTGTGGATGCGTGTTCTGGTGCCCTTCCATACCCTCCTGCCCTGTGCCGTTTCGGTTTCCTGTACCCTTACCCTGGAAAGCCATCACACATGTAGTCCTGGCTGCAAGAGGGACCAGGGAAGGCTCACCCTCCTCGCCTTCCCTGGCTCTCTGATCTCGCCGAGGGCGAGTCGCTCCAGCCCAAGGTGAGGTGAGACCGGGCGGGGCGATCGGGCTCCGGCTGCAGGTAGAGAGAGAGGGAGGGAAGGAGAGAGGCCGGGCCGGCCGTCCCGCCCCTGGGGCCCAGCCCGCCTCGCCCGGTTATGTCACCCGTGCTCAAAACAAAGTTAGGAAAGTGGGTTCAGCCTTTCCGCGGTCTCGCCTCCAGCCCGGGGAGCGCCGGCCCGGCCAGCCCGAGGGGCTGGCGCCTGCGGGAGGCGGCGGCAGGTGAGTCGGGGCGGCACCGGGGCCCAGCCGGGGCAGGGGACGGCGGGGTCCGTGCNCCGTCCCTGAGGGGAGCGGCGGCCCGGCAGGGTGGCAGCGGCGGGGGGCACGGGCTGCCCTCGACCCTCCCTCAGCTCGCCGCCAGGCTGGCAGGGGCAGGGAAGGTGGCTGGCAGCGGCGGGGCGGCCGGCAGCAGGCTGGTGCAGCCCCCGCAGCGCCGGCTGCGGCGCGAACGCCCGCACGGCGATGGAGCCAACTCCGCCGTGGGGCCGGAGCTGGCGTGGGGAGCGACAGCTCAGAGCCGAGGCTGCGACTGTCGTGACTCCTCCCACACGCGGAATGTTTCCCAAAGGTGGTGCCCAAAAGGGCTGGTGACGGGGAGCCGTTGTGTTGGCACTCCCGCCGCGCCTCGTGTAGCTTCGTGCCGAGGCTGACAGACGCTGTCAGAGAGAAATCCCTGGATGGCCTGGCTACCTCAGGAGCTGCCCCGCTGGTTTTCGCTTCCCTGCAGATACAGTAGATAATTGAGTTTGTGGCTGGTGACTGCCTTCAGGCCCACCAAGTACTTGTTGAAGAAGGCGGCAGTGCTGTTCCTGGTGGTTGTAAAAAGGATTCCTGTGTCCCCCTGCAATAGTTTGGTGTCACTCTTACTCTGCTGTAGCATTTATGTGATACCTGATTTTCATTTTCTGTCTTTCTTGATACTGAAGGCTTATGATGACTGTAAATGACAGTTATAAAAGAAACGTACTGCTACCAGGATAATAGATTTCTTAATATACACCAGTAGAACAGATTCTGACTGCATGTAGTGAAACGTGGGTAGTGTCACAATTGGGAGAATGGTGAAATCCCTCTGGAGCACTTTGACTAATTTAACATGCTCTTCTATTTTCTTAGTTGCAACTTTGTGGTTTTCAACAGTAGTTTTCAGCTTAGTTTCGCTTTTCTTTTTAGAATACGTGAGTTATTTTGATGCATGGGTAAAAATTTATTGGTTTTCTGGGAGATGTTCTAAGAATTCTGGTCCCCATATTTGAGCTTCAGTAATTGTACAGATCAAAAGGGAACTGTTACACCCAAAAGTACAAGAGTGAAAATTAAATGTTGGTTTTCTCTGAACTAGATTCTCATCTTTCACGAAATCAAGAAAAGAAATCAAAAGTCAGTGTCTGAAGTATAAAAAGGCAGATGTATTTCTGTGAATGGAATAAGTAGCAAATGAGATTTAAGGCAATAATAATTTACAGTCTCGTGGTCTGCCAGCTCTTGGAGACTTAAGTTCACTGCTGCTGAAATGAATGAGGTATGTTTGGTTCCTTGTGAGATATCTCTGCCCCCACCACCATCCTTTCCTCTTATCTTGTGGTGGACTAGAAGATAATGGTGAAACAAGTAGCAGAAATAACTGCACTAAAGAGCATCACTCTACAAGCTTTGCTTGTGGTTTCTTCAGACCACAGGATGAATGTACTGCTTCAAAGAGATCTCTCTTTTCCCCCCATTTCTGCTCATTGACGAATGATATACTCTCATGATTTTGTAGATGGGTAAATGGTGGATAAATGGAGGAGTAAAGAGCACAGTGGTCTGCTCTGATTCCCTCTCCACCATTTGTTAATTTGCAGTATAAGTATATATGAACATATAGTTCTACATGTAAGGAGGGAGTAATACATCTATAGGGTTTCCTTTCTTGTGTTGAAAAATGCAGGTTTAGTCACTTTAAGTTAAACCTGATGTAGAAACATAACTGATTCCACTGTTCATGACCTAATCCATGCAGAAGCACCAGGAAGTCTGTGTCTGATTGAAACTGAGTTTAAAGATTTTGGACCCATCTTATTCCTTAGTCTCACAGAGGGGGTGTCAAGGAAATGGAAGGGTCTTTCTGGGGAACTTCCATTCATTGAAGAGCAGCACAAATGAAGGCAGGGATCCTGCACAATTGTAAGGATAACTTTCTGCGTAATTGGCTCACAGAGAATGTGGAAGTTGTATCTCTACTCAAAAGCAGTAGTGAATTAAAATCCAATTAAGAATCTGTAATGATGCATGTTTAATTGTTTGCATTGTGAGACTTTTTTTGTAGAACTGAACAGGATGAGGTACACCAAGCCTCCTAACCAAACATAGATAAGTGGATTTGTTTATATGTGTTTCCAAGGCCTTGGAAGTGAGCTGCTCAGAGCTGATAACATGAAGGTTATCTTGCTCTGCATATAGGAAAATATGACTCTTTTAGTATCATATTTTACCATTACTTTTTGCAGTAGAAAAACAGTGGACGAGCAAATTAAATATTCCTGTGCCTCACTGATGTGCTCTTGTCCTATAAAACCTGTCCCACTGACTCAAGCGAAGGTATTTTCCAAGGGCAAGTTTGTAGTCTTAGAAATTCTGAAAGTTTTGAAGACATTAATTTGTGCCAAGCCGGCTGCAAACCGAGTGCCAAATAACTAAGGAAACCCTTGGAATATGCCTCTCTGTCTTGTAGTGGAATCTGCATTAACTTGGGTCCTCTAAGGTCCATGGCAGAGTAGACTGAAATTTTCCACTAATGTTTTTTCCATGAAAAGTGAATTCTTATTTGAAGAGAATATTTAATTTGCATCTCAAAATCCTTTAACTTAGGTTAAAGATGTAACATTCCTTGAAAAACTAGAAATAGAGAGTGTATTTTAGACTTCAAGCCAAATTGTTGTTGGTTTTCAGACAGATAAAAGGTTTTGATTTTTTTCAGAAGTTACATTTTTAGCAAGGACTTTTGGAGGAGGCAGAATATTTCAAGGGGTTTTTTTTGTGAAAATGGTGTATTTTAAAGATGTTCTTGTCAACCTGATTTCACCAGCTGAAAGAAGCTCCATTTAGCAGTGAGTCATTAGGAAAACCTGAAAGATAAGACAATTAAAAGGGGTATATACGGTTTAACGTAAACTCTTTCCAGATCTTTACTTCAGAGAGAAGGGGTTTCCAGTGCAAATAATTTGTCTACAAATGGAACAGCTCATGTGAATTGGCAGTGTCTCCTGCCAGAATGTCATGTGACACCACTTACTAATATAATGCTGTTATCAATATAGTTAATCACATTTAATTTCAGTACTTGGAACAATGCAACACAATAAATTGTGCTTAGAGGCGTTTTCCAACATAAACGATTCTACGATTCTTTGCAGTCAGATGGACTCAGCTCAGTTTTGACTGTGCTACATTTGGAAAGCGTTGCATATGTTGTAAGGTGCTTCTTCTTAACAATAGTTTTTACATCCCTGAATTAACAATTTATGTTTTAGAAAGAAGTCAAAATAATGGTAGAATAGTTCTACATGGTTCTCTACTAGTCCTAATACAAGTTCTGCTAGTGTTTGTCCAGTTTACATGCAAGCATTTATATAAACTCATGTTGCAGCCACAAATGTTAGCCAGAGTTTCAGCCCAAAATACTTAACTGGCCAAACTGTATTTGTATGCAGTAATGATTTATTTGTAAATTAGAGAGATAGAGACAGGCTTTGTAAGGAAAACACACACTCAGATACACACACTTGTACCACCATCCTGCTCAGTGTTGTGTAGGTCAACAGTTTCTGAAGATACAAGGTTCTTGCAACCAGCAGGCAGGCAAGGAACAAGAGGGAGGGAGAAGAGTTCTTCTAGGAATCAGTGTCCTTGAATAAGGCAGAAAGAGCAGAAGGAGGGAGAGGAGACAATGGGTCCTTAAACATGCAGAGACTACAGGCAGGGTGCTCTCAGTTGTGATGACCTTGTGATTATTCCACAGCTTTGGTTTCCATGATGAGTGTTGCCCCTAAATTCAGTGTTCCTTTGTAAGAAGTTTGCGTTTCCAGGCAGTTCTTAGCTTTTGATTTCTTAAATACAGTAAAAAGGAAGCGTGCAAAGCAATGAAGCAAGAGGAAAAGATGCATTTCTGCTAAAATCATGACTACTTAGAATAGCTTTACTTCTCAAGGATCCTAGCAGCGCTTAGCAGGCCCATTTTAACTTCACCCTGTCTTATCAGTATGGATCCCTAAGAACTGCTTAGATTTAGGCAATAAATATCCTAATAGTTGTTTTTCATCAGTGTTATCATATTGAAGAGCAGGATGGGGAATAAATGAATATGCCTGCTTACTTTGGACATCTGAATTTTAATACAAGGATAGTTTTGTTTACTGCTTCCATAGAGGCCAGCAAGAAGCCAGGCAGGAGACTTTTGTCTTCCTCTTCCTCTGGAGGAGGTGGCCTTTGGGAGAAGAACATTTTCTTACAAGCCCAGTGAAAACTAATTGCTTGGATGCAAATGTTAAAAATAAAAAAGTTTAATGAGGGCATGTTCACCAGTCAGAGTTGGTATTCTGCATCACAGTGCACAGAATTGACATCGTTTGTTTTTCCCCAACATTTGTATTTGTGGATTCATCTAGGGACAAGTGCCAAGTGGGGAGTAAGTGGTCTGTCCAAAGTCTTTGGCTACCTGTTTTGGAATCCATAATGCTGTCACTTTAGGCATATTTTCTGTTTTTCTCCTGTTTCACAGTTAATATTGTTGAGACATTGCTTCAGATATATAACATGGATTTTTATCCTTCTTTAGCTTTAAGGGTTTGTTTTGGTTTTTTTCCTTAACCAGTAATCTTCTGAAGAGGAGAAATTTCATTTATATGACTTTGATGCAGGTATAACACATTACCTTCTCCCAGGTCTTCTTCCTCCTTCATTTCTGCTGAGCTCCCTTGCCTTGAAATAAATTGTAAGTAATTTTATGGAATCTTAAAACCTTGTTGTGGTATAAATGAAGTTTTAAGCTTGCAGATAGCAAAGCAGGTGATCCTAATGATTCCCTTAATCTTTAAAAGCTAATCAGGTCTGGCTGGAGAGTTTCTGTTAAGACTGAGTCTAAACAGTCTATTAAGACTGATTCTAAACAGAATTTGGTCCTCCCACATATATCTACTGATAAGAATGGAATTTCTACATAACTAAGTTTTTTCTTTTATAGACCAGTGGATGTGGGACTCCTCTGTTGTCTGCCTTTTCTACACCCCTGAAATTATTTTTGTGACACATTTCTTTCAGACTATCTTCTTGTGGTCCCTCCTAGGAACTCCAGCCTGCCTCAGATCTCTCCCTCCTGAGTTAAACTCCCCACACCCATTCCATGGTGTATAATCTCCTAAAATGAGGAGTCATGAGAGATTGTGTACATCATGAGAGAAGTGATTTCAAGCTGTGTGGAAGAGGCTTTGATGATACATTTCATCACAAGCCTTTGTGACTTGCATGTTTTTACTTGAAAAGTCAAAACTGGAGGAATGAAAGTCCCCTTTTTTTTCATCTGGTTCTGTCTAGGTGTTGGTTAGGCCAAGCTTTACAAAGGTTGTCTTAGTCATAGTTGAGAAAAAGCAGGTAGTTTCTTGAGCACACAACTTTGTATCTCTGCTAGTTGTTTTCAGTGTGGGACCTGAATTTTTATGTTGGATGGTCATAAAACCTTTTTTAAAACGGATAGAAGTAACACTGAGGTCCACTGATCTAGACATCTTTCTCAAGGAATGATCATCTCTGCCGTTATTTGCAGATTTGTGTTTGGTCTGTCCTTCCATGATGGCAGAACTGCACTGCCCTTGCAGCCAGGGGTTCAGTGCTCCACCTTCTTTATCCTTGGCTGGGTGTTCATGTCTAGCTTGTCTGACATGTTTGCTTCTTGTGGATTGTATGATGTGCATAGGGAGCATTTTTCTCCAATCCCGCACCTAGAAAACTCCTATGTACTTGAGGTTGGTTATTGTGCTCTCTTTGGTCTTAGCAGTCCCATTCCTCTGTCATTCCCTGTAGGTCCTGCTTTTTTTTGATTCTTCCTTGATGAACCATTTGGCCTTAGTTAAGTTAAAGAAACTATAATTTTCCAGTTTAAATTGAAAGGATTCTACAACAGAGTTCACTGTCTAACTGGATGAACACTTGCTCAAAAGCAGGGCAGAGCAGTAGGGAACAGCACAACTTCGTCAGCAGGCTTGTGCCAATGGAGAGTATTTGTGGTGATACATTTTAGCTTTAGGAGCTCTTCAGCATAATGCTGGAAGATAACTAACTCTGACACTAAGTTATTTATGAAGAGGTCCCTGCTCGTGTGTCAGGCATACTACACTGCAGCTGTGGGTCATTTTAACAAAGATAATTTGGTTGTAGGAAATAAGTATTTCTTGTAGAAAAATTATGCAATCTGTTTTTTATTTTCTGAAGTCTGTAAAACATAAGTGTTCTCTCTCATAACAGTGTTTTGTATAAATCCAAGGTGACCTTGGTGTTAAGTAAGCTTTCTGTATTTTTCAGCTGGTGATATGTTTTGAAGTGTGCTGCAGAAAAGTTGTACCTGTAAACACATGCTAAGAAAAAGATTTCACTGAAACCTAAAAACTCAAGAGATATGAGGGCAGGAAAAACAGCTCTCTAGGTTTTTATCTATCACAGTTAGGGACAACAGGGTTGTCACACATCGTGACTTGTGAAATCTCTGGTTCAACATTGCTCTGTACTTCTAGAGTTTGGTGATTTACAGTAGACATGACTGGAAATGATGAAAAAGTAATTTAGAATACTAACAGTGACCTGCCTTTTGCAGACCCAAAATTTACCTCATGATTAATGGACAAAAACCTCATAAATCACACATCCTTGCTTAATATTTGGAGCTGTGCTTGTTTGCATCAGATCATGATATGACCTATTTTGCATAGTGAAGTGTGTTTGTAGCTAAAAGAATGGAAATCAAAGGTCTTAATAGAATTGATTTTGTCAGCCATTTGTTTTCTAAAGGAGATGGATGAGTGAATGGAATTACCTGTGTTATTTAAAACTGGCCTTGAGGTAATTACAGTTCTGATTCAGTAATGTGGGACAAATTGCAGTTTTAATCTTTCATGTTACTACCAGCATTTGCGAAGTATCAGGACACTGTAGGAATTATGATGAACTCTATCAGCTTTAGAAGCTGCCATAAGGATTAAGAATTTTTGCAGATGCTCTGATTTAATTTTCTGCTGTATTGAAGATACTCACTGCGTAGCAAGTTTTTATGATGTGTATGAAAGGTGGGGCAACTTATAAGAAGGTGAGGCTCTCATGATGTATGTAATTTCGTTCTGTGGTATGGAAGTATTTAGAAAGCATGGTGATGTTTGCTGAATTGTACTGTTTGCTAACTGCAAACAGCTTTATCAAAGTGCATGTAGTGCCTTTTTGTTCCACCATTTTTAATCTGCTTTTGTATTTCTGTTCTTCACTTGCAATTTGCTATCTATTCCTTGCACAGTTTTTCTTTTTTCTTAAGGAAGTCTAATGGACTGTGCAGAGGCAGGCACTAGCAGCACTTATTATTATGATTAGCTTGGCCTGTTCCTGCAGTTTTGGCCTTTTGAGAAATTCTTGAGATGTGAAAAAAAATAAAAAGGAAAAAAAAAAAGAAAAAGAAAAGAAGAAAAAATCTAATACACTTTGAGTCTGGGTCAGATCTTTAGGCTGCACTTTTCCCATTGGACTTTTGGTGTTTTTAAACCTGTTTTTAAGTTAGTGTCATTGCTGAGTTGAAACTGATGGCCTGGTTTGTTGCCTCATGCACTGGTGTCAGTCAGGAGTGAGCTGTATTGAAGTAAGTGAGGTTCAGGTGGGTAAAAGCAGTATGAAAGGGGAATTTTATGCAGACTATTATACCACTGTAGCCTGATTGGGGCTTTACATCTGATCCGCTTGTGGGTGGCCATATACAGCGAGAGCAAAGATTCATCTGGCTTGTATACTGTTTTTAAGACTGCTGTTAGAAACATCATGGAAAGGATTAAGAAACAGGGCAATTATGGAGTGATCTTTTCCTTTGTGCATCTTCCCAGCTACTGAATGTTGGTCAGACTTTCTGAGCTAGAAATTTTCTTCATAAGAGAAAGAGATTACAGGTGTTCAGGCAGCTGTAATAGGCAAAAGCCCCTTGTTCTGTGTGACCAGAATTCCCTGTGACAGCATTTTCTAGCCTTGTTAATTATCCAGGAGTGCTGACACGGGTGCTCTGGCAGGCTTTGGTGCCTCTTGGGGTGTGGAGTGTGGCTTGTCCCAGCAGAGAGCTCATGTTGGGTGCAGGTGTGGGCAGAAGCTGCATTCATATGCCTGGTCTTGGGGTTTATAAGGCACCCTTGACTGCTGTACATTAAAGTTCAAGCAGGACCCACCACGAGGGAGGAGTTTCCTAAGGTGGAGTGATACGGGGTTTAGACATCACTTGGCTTCTTTCAGAGTGTTTTTTCTTCTCCTGCTTGTAACGTTGCTTAGCAAGGATTCTGACAGCTAGGTCTTTAGCCATGTAGCCAAAATTCTTTCAATACTTTCTTTGGAAAGTATTTGAGCAACAGTCCTGGGATGATTGGAGTGATAAAAGAGAGGAGGGAGGGAGAGGAAAATTACTTAAGTTTGCAGATTTTTTTCACATGGTTTCAGAGGGGCTGGGTGATTTGCTCACCAAAATCTTAGTTTGGTTTGAAGTCAATGGCTGTTTGCAGTGCATTTATATTTACAAGCAATGTGGGAAGTCCAACTGCCTGGCCCATAGCTATCAGAGAAATCACTTTGTCATGGGAAGCTCTGTGAAATTCTTGGAAGATGCTGTGTTCTAAGAGCACCAGGTTTGAACTTAAGCATAGAGTAAAACAGGCTCTGGCTGAGCTGCTCTGTCTATGTGATCAGAGTCTTTTCACCTTAAGAAGCTACATAGACACGCCTAAGGTCTTGTTTACTCATATTTTACCTTCACATCCATGCAATGTGAGGCCTTTGCTCTGAAGACAACAAGTGTTTCAGATTTAAACAATTTTCACTGGCCTCTGTTGAAGTTGTTCCAGGTTGTGCCAGTCATACTGGATCAGAATCAGGCTATATTCTCTTATAATAGTCAAATGCCTTCCAAAATTCTTTGTTGTATTAAATATTTTCAGACAAATCAGTGTCTACTTTAGGTAGACCTACTTAGATAAGCAGAACTAAGAATTCAAGATGAATATATGAAGTCAAATTGTAGTGACTTTAAATTACTTTTGCCTTTACCTGTTCTTCTTGTGTTTTCTTGTTCATGTTGATTGGTTGTCCATATTTCTTGTCAAACTGGCTGATTTTGCTCTGAGATTCCATTTCAGAGCTAATTTTGTCTTCTTCTTCCCTCGGACTCCCCCTTCCTTGTTCATCATCCCATTTGCAGTGTCTTTAGTGCAACCCATCAAGGGCAAGCATTTTCAAAAGGCTTTTTCTTCTAAGCTTTAGTGCCTAATTAAAGAGATGGTTAGTAAGAGATTGTGGAAAGCATCATTAAGAGTGTCTGATTTGCTTTTCTCCTTACCTTCCATGCACAGGTTTCAGATCAGAATTTACGGGTAAATGGGATAGCAGCATCCCCGGATATTCCTGAGCTGAGGTTGTAACCATGGACAGAATAAAAGGAGACTGCGCCAGTCCTGTGCAACCAGGAGATGCAGAAAGGAGCAGGACTGGAGAACAAGACCCAGAACTAACTGTGCTGGGAAAAGCACGAGAGTTCTTTCAGATTTGTGATCTGGAAGGCAAAGGCTTCGTCACTCGTCAAGACATGCAGGTAAAACAAACTTGGTTATGTGAAATAGGCAGTGAGAAAAGCCCCTAAGACCCTTAATGAGTTGAGACTGATTAATTTAGAGTTAAAAATGTTAACACCCTCCTCAGAGTTAACACCCTCATATCCCTTTAAAGAGATATCTGGGATTTAAAATAATATCTTTGAAGTCTTATATAATGGTTGCATTTTTTCTCATAGACAAAGCAACAAAAAAGTGGAAAATCAAAGTAAATTAAGTTTAAAAAAATGCCCCAGGAATTTAATTCCATTCTTGTTGAAAAGTCGTAACACCATTAAATTCATTACTTTGCGATTTGCCACAGTGTAAGGAGTGTATTCAGTCCGCCAATTTTAACCTTTTTCTCAGCAAAATTGTGCAAATGAAGTCTTTCACTGTGGCTACACTGTCAGACAATGATGAACTCTCAGCTGGATCACATATATATGTAGGAAGTATAGAGGAACAGTATTTTTAGCATTATTCAGTGTTTGCAGTAATCTTATGAAATTGTGCTTAATTGGTTTGAGGGCCCAAAATCAGATTTGCTGAATATGCTGATGAAAAAGAGCAATTACATATGACAAAATCTTTTGCAAATGTGATTGTTGCACATTGCAGAAGCGATAAGATGATTTGAACCAGTATGTGGCAGAAAACAGGAATGTACTCATGCTTGACATGTCAAACATAATTTGAGTTAATCCATTTCTACTTTTGTACTTACGGATGAAACAGAATTGGAGAGCAGGAGCAAAACAAATTCATCATGAACTACTACCAAAGAAAGCATCTAATAGAAAGCTTAGAAACTTTCCCTGTCCTCATGAACAAAGATGTCTGTATGTATGAAAATACAGTTGAAACCACTTTAACTACTTATTTTGGAAAAGCAAAAATCTCCTAAGTAAACTGCTCAGTTTACTAGCTCTCAAGAGCTTTCTTTGCAGTTGTGTGTTGCTGAGTTTTCTGATGACCTCTGTTAATTATGCAAAGTTGAAAAAAGAGAGGAATGCAGATGCTTGCTGTGCTGTAGGCTTTGCCAGTCTACATTATCTCACTGAAGTAACTGAATGCAAAAAAACCCCAAATATGTCGCCAGTGGTAGTTTTTGGTAAATCCAGACCCACAGAGAATTTAATGGATTACAATTTTATAGTCTTTCTAAAAACTGAATGGCATATATTTTTACCTAATGGAAAACCTGTATATTTGTATGTATGTATACTTATATAAAAAGTTTTAATACCTGTTTTTGCAAGGAACGTAAAATTATTTGTTTCTGTTTGATTCTAGGTTTATACTTAGAGTGCTGCTAAATTTATGCTTCAGGTTCTAAAACAGATGCTGCAAAAGATGCAGTAGAAACAGAGTTTCAAAGAACAAATAAAGTTCTATTTTATTCTTCTATTTCATCATGAGTGTTTGTTTACTATATCTGAAAACTTCATATATGTATTTAGGTGTATGTAAGTTCTTTAATACAGAAATAAAGGTGCTCAGGACATTTGGGACGAGTTTCTTTATACTTTTATTTCCTGTACTTTTCGTGATGTTTACTCCCCATAGGAAAGACACAAATCAATAAAGTAAAAAAACCACCCAGTTTTTTCCTTAAAAGGTACTAAGTGTTGATCACTTTTGCATTGTGCATTTGGTAGGTCTGTACTGCTTATCATTCCTGAAGCTTTGCTTCAAATATAGGATGCTGATGCTAATGCTAAGCTTTTTAATCTTTAGCCATGTGAGAGAGGGCATGATTTCAACAGAGAGGGCTAAGTATCTGAGATTCAATTAATTTCGATGGAACAAATCTTACAGAGTTTTCTCTTGTGTCTACAATATAGTAACTGTACTGAAGATTTACTCCTCTTTGATTATATGATATTGTTTATTGTGAGACTGTTAATAGTTGTTTTTTTTAAAAAAAACTTTCATTCCATTTCCAAATACCAAATGTACCCAACTTTCAAACCAAGAAGAGATTTTCTGAAATGGCAAGAAAGCAAATTCTATGTGAGACTTGAAACCAGTTTCATCTGTTGGTCCTTGAGGTTATAATGAATAATGAGAATTAGTGCTGTAAAATGTTTTGTTCTAATGTGCCTAGCAGGATTGGGTTCAGGTCTTGCTCTTAGCTATTTGATCTCTGTCCTTTTATTTAGCTGAGTAAAAGCTTGGTATTTTAAGAGAATTAAGCATAGACGTCATGAAACCACGGAACACATTTGGTGGCATTGCAGATAGCTTCTTTTGAAACTCCAGTGGTATCTCTGAATATTTTTTATTTTGTTTTCTTTTCTTTTAAAAATTTTAGGAGCCTCATATTGAAAGGGTCTATGTATTTTTACAGTAAGCCTGAAATGAGCAAATAAACAAAACCACAGCTATGAGACCGATAAGGTTTGCTTTCCTAGCCACAAACCACCTTAATTTTTTTGTTAAGAAAAAACCCCAAGATGTTGGGAAAACATTCACTTAATCTTAGTAAGTGTGGCTCAGTTCATCAAAGTCTGTAAATTATCCACAGGGAATTTAATGGAACAAACTTTTGGTACATTCCTCAGACTGTCCTAGATTTTAATTCTTTTTTTTTTTCAAGAAAATGCAAGTAATTGTGGTGTTTTCTACTGTAAATTTAGTGTAATTCTCATCAGAATTTGGATGCTGCATTAGGGCACTGCAGCTGTGGTTGGAGAAGCACATATTTGTCAGTCAGGTTTGCAGCAAGACCTGCAGGCTGTTGCACTGGAATGGCAGGTGGGTCTGTGTTCATGGCATGGTCAGACCAGTGCTCCTTCAGCACGTCCCAAAGATCTGGTGCTAAGAGTACAGCGTCTGTTTTTCTGAATGTAAAAAGACTAATTGGTTTGAAGCTTCTTCCACCTTCTCCCTCATCAGTGCGGTGGTGGCTGTAAGAATTTTACAGGAGAAGCTGATTTTAAAAGTTTCCCTTAAGATCTTAGCGATTAAAATCCAGACTTTGGGAAGATGGGTGTGTTTAAGCAAGAAACTGAGAACAGGTGTATCACTGATGAAATAAGTTCTTTAAACTGCATGTACATCAAGTTTTCCAGGTTTTTTTTAGAAGCAGGCAGCAATACACAACTAATGCTGCTCAGAAGTCCCTTTGTGACTATTCCAGATAGTTCTGTGCTTTAGGAACTCTGTTGCTTTCTCTTCTCAGGACCACCTTGGAATTCCTTTTACTGCTCTTTCATTTAACTCATACAGTTCTTAAAGCATACCCTAAACCCCTTGTGGCAACCAGGGAACTCCTGGTTAATGCACTCAGCCAATTCTTACCTTGCCTATATGGCCTAGCATATTGAATAGTGGTTTCTGCTGTTTCGGATTGCAGAAGAAACGTTTTTTGGCCCTAAATCCCTCCCCCACAGTGGAACAGATTAACACTTTTAATCTAATGAACTTTTTCAACCTACTAGCTTGCAGTTTTAATATGTTGTATATACAACAACAGTTCAGGGAGGGGATTAAAATGTTAAGTAATAAGGCAGAAGACTGAACCAGTGTGCATTTATATTGCTTCTCAAGCTGAGGAAAGGTTTTAATCTTCCTAGTGCTGTCTCCCAGTGGAAATGCTGGTTATTGGGGTTGTTTGCCACTCCAGTTTCATCCTGTTTCTGGGAATCTGTCTACACTGTTAAAAGAATTAGATTAAAACCATTAGGATCATTTTTACAGAATTCTTTTCTTTTATGCTTTTCTTTAGATTATCAGGAAAAAATATCTGATTTTTGTGGAGCTGGTTTCATGCAGCTACGTCTTTCTTGGTGTGAGCATGCTGCATTTCAGAAGTAGACAGCCATGAACTCCATTTAACTCATTGTGGGAGCAACAGGTTTGGTCCTTAGACCATGCAGCTTTCTTAGCTTTGTTTTATTTACTTATTTATTTACGTACATTTTTTGAATCAGCATTGATTAGGACAGTATATCCTCTATAATGTAGTCATCTAGAGATGTCTCTTGCTTGACTTTATGATGTGGAAGGAACTAGTTGTACAATTCTGCTGCCTAGTTCATCCAGTAGCCTGATAATCAAGGCATTTCACCAGGATGCTGAGACTCCAGCTCAAGTTCTTCCTCTTCCCAGTGGGATTGGAATTTGTGGCACAAGGCGCTTGTTCTCATTGCTTTGTCAGAATGGATCCATAAAAGCAAATACAGAAGTCATTAAAGCGAATGTTGCTCAGTTTATCTTGTTTTGCTCTGTAATTGGATTTTCACTCGGGGAAGCAAAGGGCCTATCCTTCTGTATTATGGATGTTTTGTAGAACCCAGTCTTCCTCTTACCCTGTAGTAATGGATAAAGCTGCTGCATGTTTTGTCATTACAGAGACTGCATCCTGAGTTACCTCTTAGCCTGGAAGAACTTGAAAAAGTTTTTGTTACGTTGGATGCTGATGGCAATGGCTCACTTACCCCAAAGGAGTTCATCACAGGACTCAGTGAGTTTTGGAAAGCATGTCTCCTCTTTCGAGCTTTATTCATGTTCTGTACTCTCCACATCAATAAAGAAGAATTTTGTCTTAACAGTACACTTAATAATGCACGCAGGGAGCCAGTCTATTCCCTAAATACAGCAGATATATGTAGCAGAGGAAGAAGTGGTCAAATTATGTCAGTAAACAGACAAAGGGCTCCAGGGCTCTTTCTCTCCTGTGTAAAATGGCAAGCCATGACACAATACGAAAAAAAAGATGTAATCATCTGAATGACACCTGTTTTAAGCTGTTGAGTAAATCTATGTACAACTGATTGGAGGTTTCCCTTGGTGGGGGTGGGGGGAAAAGTTTTGTGTGTTATTTCATATCAGGCAATAAGACATGAAAGATAATTAAAATGATCTCTAAGATTAATGTAAGACAATGCTAGGAATGTGTTAATGCCACAGTCCTTAGAGCTGTGGGAATGCTTTCTACAATGAATTAATTCTTCAAGTGATGTTAATGTATTTCAAAACAAAACAGGATGAGGCAATTACTATTACTGTAAGACGTGATCTGATAAATTCTTTGTAACTGCCTGTTTTGCAACAGCACTCTTACTGTCATGTTCTCCGTGTTTGTCACAGGGTGGTTTCTCCCCAGCTGTGACATTCCAGATAAGAAGACAGTGTTAGTTAGACTGTCCTTGGTTGTTTACACAGAATCAGTTTTGTACCTAATTTTAGCTCTGCTGACTAAAGTTTAAGCATTTTCTCTAGAAAACTGAATCTCATCTATGCGTGAATTGTAACAGTAAATCTCAATTTAATTGCTATGTATAGGTCCAGCAAACAGGACCTTCATTTTTGTTTGCAAATCATCAGTCATTTGAAATCCTAATTCTCTCATTTCCCACCTCTCCCACTGTAGAGGTAGATCAAGTATCTTCATAGAGTATACTCCAATCTGAAAATTGACGCTATTTAAAAATGAAATAATGTATTGCTGCTTTGCTTTTCATAAGTTAAAGTTAAGTTAAATTAAGATCACTTTCATAAGCAGTCCCTGCATAACCAAAACTCTCTATTAAGGGAGGTTGTAAGTGGCTGCCATCTCAAACAGCTCCAGATCCTGGGGATTCCTCCCGCTCAGCTGCTGGAGCCCAGCTAAAAGGTGGATGTGGCCGCTTCTTTCCCGTTTGTGTGTTCAGCTGGTAGTAAAGTTAAACATGTACCCCAAAGACACCCACGCAGGCACACGAGGGACATGGACCACATCATGTAAAAGATAAGGATAGGCAGTGTAAAGCGTGGTACCTTTTAACCTGCTACACAGCACTGACAGGTGTTTTCCAGAGCAGGCAGTCCTACATTTGGCTAGGTGATGATGTTGGCATTCCTGTTAGAAGCAGAAGCTGTAGTAGAGCTTAGAAAGCTAGAGAATGGAGAAGGCAGAGTAGTGTCTGGATAAAGGTCATACTGCACCAGTTACTATGGGAGAGTCCTGTTCATATTTCTAAATGGTGGCAAATCTGAAATTTACTGTAACCTCTCTTTGCAACATACTCTCTTCTGTTGCCAACGTGCTCTGCTGGGTGCTATGAGAAAGAATGCAAGATGGAGTTAATAGAAATATAAAACCTTACCAGCATTTCTCTTTCCTCGGGCCTATAGTAATTTCTGTACTGGAATTTAAAATATAACAAAAAATCCTCTGCATAAAATCACAATATTCCACCCCCCTGCAATTTCACGGTGGCAATTTCACTTCTGCATCCTCACCATACAACTACTGTTAATAAAATATAGCTTTCTGTATGCAATTTATATAGGAATTGAATGTGTGTCTTTGGTCATGCACTAAAACGAACATTAAATTTTATTTAATATACATTTTATCAGTACCAATGCTATGGTTATTTGAGATTCCTAACATCTACTTAAACCTATCAAGAAAGAAAACCACAACATTTATGAAGAGTTGTTACTGCAATTTATGTCCTTTTATTTTTTTGCATGGAGATATGAATTTTTTTATTATGCTTGTGAATTTTGAGGTGGATGATTTACTGAAGCTTAGACATTAAACTGGGCACAAAGTCAGCTGTAGAACTCAGGTATCCTCTTGCCATGTCTCATCCTTTTGCTGTTTATTTACTGTAAAATTTGAGCTTTAGTATGTTTAATATGACATTGCTTTTTATAGTAAGTTCTGAATATGCTAATGTGTGCAATTTCTAATTCTTAGGCCAATTTCTTTTGGAGCAGATTGCTTTGAAAAATGACATGGTGCAACCATCAGAAGGTGAAACAGTCGGCCCAGTTAGATGCGAGGAGACCATGAGTGGTGATGAGGATGAAGAATTCCAGTTCTCAAATCTGATGGATCGGCTTGGAGCTAAAAAGGTTTTGGATGAGTGAGTCCTCACAGCAATAGTAATCAGTTGTTTGACCTTTTGTGATTCACCTCTGGGTTTGATTTTAATGGAATCCAAGATGAATGGAGAGAACGAAAGCTGCTCAAAGCCACAGAGATTCTTAAAAAAACTAATTTTCTTGTTGCCAGGATAAAATGCCACTCAATCAAAATTTTCAAGAGCAAAACTGTTGTACTCCAGGCACATGAAACAAGTTTTTCTGCCATGTGAGAGCTCCACCACTTGATGTGCCATGGGATTTGAACATAGATAATTACAAGCATGTAATCCCCAGATGCCACTGATTTTCAATCAATGCATGATGACTGCTATTTTTGGCAAAGGCGGTGTTTAAAGTGCACCATAAGTAGGGAGGTTTTCTCCACTTCTTCTGCTTTTTCTCCCCTTCATGTATAATTGCATGTTGTGATTGCTCTGGTAACACTACATCTTCCAAGGCCAGGATGGCTCATTCTGAAGCATGGAACACAAAACCTGCTCAAATAGCTTCTTGTGTGTTGGCCTGGCATTCATTGGTCAATCAAAATGAATACTGTAGAACAAAAAAAAAAAAAGCATCGGGCAAAAATGGGAGAGAATCTGGACAGGTGGTACAAATATTTAAGAAATACATCAGCGATTCTTACTGTGGAATAAAAGTGCTCTGAGTCCTTCTCTTCCCCTGAATGCCTGTTCCAGGAAACAGTTCATTGTCAGTCATCCTGAAAGGCTTTCATTATGAAGAGATATTTATCACCCACTTCTTCTGTCCTTATCCTCATTTTGTCCTTTAAATATAGCACTCTTTGCTGGCTAGGTTCAGGCTTGCAATGCACATGGAAGAGAGTGAGTCAGGAAGAAACAAAGTCTTTCAGAAGCATTCCGGCAAAGTGTTAGAAACCTGTTATCATTCACAATAGAGCATCTTTTTTCCAGTGTCTGCTGAGCAGATTTGGAAACACGACATTATCTTGGTAAATCTTTAAATCAAAATTTCAAGACGTTTTGTTCTGATTTTTGTAGCATACTCACCATGGATAAAAATGTGTTGGAAATGAAAGAATGCAGTACAAATGCAATTTGTTAACATAACTTAGAAATCTGAATCTCATTCATTTCTTATGAGGAAGGCATTTTGATTAGCTTTCCCACTGCCCCCTCCCCTCTAGATTTGTGGGAATTTCTTTGCTTCTAATAGAAGAGATGGCAGGGCACGCTTTATCTCATCTGTCTTTCTCACCCATTCCTGTTTAGGTGAAGTGTCAGGCAAGGCACCCAGAAAACAAGCAGTTCCTGTGCTATTCTGCAGTCAGGAATGACCAGATTTTACAAGGCATTTTTTTTAAAATAAATTCAATCTCCATCATTTCCCACCCCCTCCTCCTTTTCAAGTCTGGCACAGTTTAAGTTGTTTTTAATAAGTTTTGTGTTCTGACTAGTGATGCCCTGAAGCCTCCATCTACTAAGGGTGCTAAGAACATTTACTGCAGCCTGGGAAATGTTCTCTCTTAATGAATCCTTTATGATCTCTTCTTTCAGTGAGAGTGATGTGAAGCAACTTTGGTTGCAGCTAAGAAAAGAAGAACCTCATTTACTTTCCAATTTTGAAGAGTTCCTGGTCAGAATTTTTTCCCAGCTCCAAGAAGCAGATAATGAGAAGAATGAGTTGGAATGTGCTCTAAAAAAGTTGGTATTTCTCTTTGTTAGACTTCTTGTTTAGTTTTGCAACTATTTTACCTACTATTTGGACTTTTGAAATCAACAAGGTATTTCAGAGGAGAACTGAGGACAAGACTTCCCAAAATGTAAAATTTTATCAGGCATTAAGAGTACTGGTAAAACTATTCATATGGCAGAACAGAATGAAATTAGCTTTTCTCTTCCAGTAAAGATTTTATTAACTGAAATTCTTTTGCAGATGTCTGTTATTGCATTGAAGTTTTAAGACAATATTGAGTGATTCCAATCTAGTTAATCAGTTTGATTCCAGAGGAAAGTCATATTTAACAGTAAATCTGATAAATTGTCTGTGCTTTGCAAGCATTGCGTGCAGAAAAGCTATAAACCTGGATTAACTGGCCAGACATAAGAGGTTTAAGATGTTAGAGCAGCACAAAGCACTGATACTAGTGAAAGTGTAAGCTAACAAATATATATATATAAAGCAAACCTATGAAATATGGAATAACGTGTATGTTTTATATATAAAACATATAAAATGTGTATATAAACAAATGCATAAAGTGCATATACAAAAAATATATATAAGGACTAAAAATAGATAGATCATTCTTTTATATGTAGCTATCTAGAGGGAAAAAAGTTGTGATGCTAAATCTAAACAGAATGCAAAATTATGGGCATAGTTGAAGTTCCACTGTATTTTTATTTTAAAGTGTCACTTCTGAATTTCAGATTCTTACAGACTGAGTAATAAAGGCAAATATATTGTTGAACATTTACTTCATTTGTTCAGCATTTTGCTGGCTATTCTGAGAGTATAACAAGGCTTATGAAGAAGGAAAAAACCTAAAAATATATGGTCATTAAAGGCAATTGGTTTATATTCGTAGTAGCATTTTCATCTAATTCCGTGTGTGGTTTTAGCCTTCAGACAGCTGGAAACTGCATACAGAGAGTTTTGCTGTCTGTTCAGACTAGAGATTATTAACTACCATGTGTGGTGAGAGGTTTGTTCTGTGGTTGTTTGGGGGTTTTTTTGTGAGTGTTTTTTTGGGAAGTGAATGAATAAATGTGTCTGTTTAGTAACTCTGATCAGTGCAGAGGTGCACATAGAGTACATTAGCATTATCTTTTCTAGCTGATGTGAAACCTCTACCTTGAAAATGCATTGGATTTTTATGCCTTTGTAGTAAAAACATGTTTAAGCTAATTTCTTCTTTTTGTTGCTCCTGATAACACCACTGATTTCAGCATGTCGATTGTTGTTTTGTTTGTAGTTGATTGCAGGAAGGAATTGGAGTAGTGATGTTGTCTTTGGTAACAGTGGGAATGAATAACCTGTTTTCTTTTAAACTATGTATGAATAACAGCAAAGATCAACACAGCACCATTGAGGGGAGAAGTTTAATTTTGTGTAATACGCACATACTTATTAGCACTAAGATGCATGTACCTGCATAGACTGGCCAGGATTTACTGGGGGATCACAGAAGATAAGGAATGCTGGGTTTTGGGTTCTTATAATGTCTCCTGGGTTGTTCTTGATTGGTGACAATAGTACTCTTTGGAAATAGAATATGAATTTGTTCTTTCATCTTTCCTTCCTGACTCACCTCCGTGAGTCATTAGGCAATAAGGCAGTCTACTCAGTCTTTTGTCTCCTTTCCTGGGTGTAGGCTGTGCTTTTGTCTTAAGTTGTTCGTTTTTCTTCTATCCTGGATGCCCTGAGAAGCTTCATGTGCGTGTGCTGGGATTATTATGCCATAAAAATCTATGCTCTTAACGCATGATGTTCTTCTCTACCTGTTTTCTGTCTTTTCTTCTGGAGCTTTCACACATGCATATTTTCATTCATGAGCCTGAGTCCTGTGGTCTAAGAGATCCAGGAGTTTCCTCATGTTCTGGTTCAATAGATCCAGTAGGCTGCTGTTGTTCCTGTTTGTAGGTCCAGGCAGAAGTGAGGCTGAACATGCATTCTCAATACACAAACATGCAAATACAGCACACACAAGGGACTCTGCAGGTTAATACTGATGTAACTATCTAGAGGGAAAAGAATTGTGATTTTAAATCTAAACACAATGCAATTTTGTGGGTACAGTATTTATTTGCCAGGGTAAGTTAGTTCTCCTTGATTTTTGGTATTTGTGTTTCATTTTAAAGGCTAAATTAAAATTAGACGGCTTCTTAAAATTAGCAGTAATGTTTTTTAAAATAACAGTGATGTATTGAGCGCACAAGAAAAGCAGAGATGAACGCTAGGAAAAGAAAATAAAATCATGCCAATGCGATGGGCAGTCACAATTCCAGAGAAAGCCCATGGGGGCATTGCAGAGAGCTTCCTGAAATCAGCCAGAAGAGCCCTGTAAACTGCTGGGCATTACCAAGGAGGGTACTGAGCATGTGGCAAAGCATGTTTTGGCACCACATGGAATCTTAGTGCGCCCATGTCCCGAGTGCACTGTGGGAAGTTCTGGTCTTTGCAACACAGGGAGAATGTAGTGGGATGAGGAAAAGTGCAGAGAATGGCAACTCAGTGGTTAAAGGAATAGAACAGCTATTCTGAGAGAGCTATTTTTAGAAGGTCGTATCTCTTGAATGAGGAGGCAAAGGCTGGAGTGGGATGTGACAGACCTTGTTATTCTTCAAATCCCTGGCAGTAGAACCAAGGGGCTTTTAATAAGACTGATAGGAAGTAAGCCTAAAAGAGATGAGAAAGACCTTTTTCTTCTAATAGCAGATAAAACCTTCAACTGCCATTAGCTCTGTCTGCTGCTGTGCTTTGCATTTGAAGGATAAACCTAATAAAATGTAGACTGTTTCAAACAACACAGTTCTAAACAGAGAAGATAAACAAAAGGGTGTAAAAGGGAAGGGAAGGATGAACTGACTTCTCATTTGGCTTAGCATGAGATGGTGTCAGAATCCATCTTCGTGGAAGAAGAGAAGAATCAGCATCTCAGGAGATTAGTTCACACTGTGCACAAATCACTCTATTTTTGAAGGAGAAAAAACCATTACGACAAACTGCATGAACAGCAGTTGTGAAATCAAAACAATTCACGTTGCAACTACATGAATGGGCAGAAATTAAACCCTTGTGAGTGTGTTGATCCTGAACTTATCATCTGAACTTAGTGAGCTCACGTCACATTTCATCTGCTCTTGTCTCCATCTGTTTATTCCACAGCATTACTGAAGAGAGAGATTACATTTTCAAATGTTGCTGAAATTATAAAATTATGTGTTAAGTAAAACTTGAAGGGATAATCCAAGGGAATAGAACTTTTAGTCAAAACATGCTGCCTTTTTCACGTAACAATGATATATCCTTATGGATTCAGTTTTTTTCTCCTGAATATGTGTGGGGAATATTTGCCAGCTAATGTATTGGATTTTTTTTTTCTGCCGCTTGTTAGTTATTTTACTGAAAATTGTTACACTTTTGATTACAAGGGGATATCATTTTCTCCTTCTGTTTGATTTGACCATGAGATAAGAATGGAAATCCATGAATGAAATGCTTGGAGAGTATTCAGCCTGCAGAAATGGCATGTGCTTATGTGTCAGACCAGCTAAAAACATTCCTACATCCAGCAGTACCACCTGGGTGTAGTCTTCATGGTGCTGCCATATCCTTTGCTCCCAAACACATAAGAGGAGAGAAATACCTAAATCAGCAGGCTAAAACACAGGACTAAAGATATTCTCCCTGTCACACAGAAGCCAAGAAAATCTTTATGATTCCCATGGAAACACCGACTGCTGTGCAATGTGTTCTGCCTCTGCAGAGTTACAGGGCTTTTCAGCAGTCAGTCTAGTGCTGGTCAAAGTGACATTATACTGCATGAATACAGCAGGTGTACGATCTTAGCATCTCTGCCATGCCTTTCTAAGTAGCTGTTATTTCTCTATGAATCTGAGTGATTTGATTCCATTGATGGGTGCTAATTCCTTATCAAGCATTTTCTTAGTTTCAAGAAAATAAAATCTGAGATCAGAACATGAACCATCTTTACAGTATAAGGGGAGCAAGGCAAAAAAGGGCTTCTGGATTTTCTGACGCTCTCTGTTTGAAGTGTTGCAGTCACGTGGCAGAGGCCCTTCTGGGGCCTTGTTTTCTCACCTAGGCAGAGTTTACAAAAGTCTAAGTGACAGCCATAGTTTCCCTCAAATTCTTGTAGCTTGACAGTTGTTTGTTGCTTCTGTAGATCCTGGGAAAATGTCTCACATTTTTTTGTCTGTGACTGAAAAAGCAAGCTGGCAGTGTCAAGTGTTCTGCTGTTGAAAGGGGGAAAGATAGACTTGTTTCTGGTTTTACTCATGCTTCTTAGATTAGGTAAAGTTTTTGAAATTTCTTTAAAATTGGCTTTGTTTTAAATGAGAAGAGAACCAGGCCTTCAATAAGGCAAAAACATAGAATATGTAGAGCATCAGGTTAAAAAAAAAAAAAAGTAAATACAAAATAAATATTGGTGGTTTTTTCTGCTGTGTGTTCCTTGTCTTGCTCTTGCTGATGTGGACGCCCTTGAAGATTCTGTACTTTATTTGAACAGATGCATTATTACAGATTGCTCAAGGAACAGCTATGGCAGGAGGAATATGGGGGAATATACAGTACTGTCATAGAAAGGTCCTAGCTATCTCTATTAAAATCTTTTCTAGGATGTCCCCTGAGTTTGATACAAAGAGACTTTGCATTTCAGTTTCTGCATTAATGAGAATAGAATAGAGTGGTAGCAGAACAAAGATCTCTTGTTCCCTGCCAACAGTTAAATTTTTTCTGCCCAAGCTAAAGCGTTTGCTCTTCACGTATCAAACTGCAGTGATACTAATTGCAATATTCTACTGGAAAAAAGTGAACTTTGTAGGTTCTTCTTTTTTTTTTTTTTTCCCCTACAGTCACATACACTTGTGCACAGCGTATTTATTTCTGTTCCTCATTTGGGCTTTTCAAATTTGTTTCAGCAAAGCTGTTAGAGAGGCAGTAAGGCTGCTTTCAAGAAGGTCTTTCAAGAGTTCCATTCTAGCTAATGTGTCTTAGAAGTACCTCATTCACTACCCTTGAATGGGGAACAGTGCAGTTAAGAGTAGAAAAAAAGGAAGTTGCAGTGAAAATAGTTTTAACTGTCAAATTTAGGCTCTAATATCTTGGTACTGTCATTGGGAAACTCTCTTCCTTATACCTAAGATCTAGTAGTCATTAAAATTGCATAATGAACAGCTGCTTTATATGGAAACATCAGCTTTGTATTACCTTTTGAGTTGTTGAAGCTTTACTTCCATGAGAAAAAAAAAAAAAAAATTAATCTGTGAGCTTTGCTGCACAAAAAATTCTATTTCCTTGACACCAGAACATACTTTGGAGTCTTGTGTTACGGCAGAGATGTGGAGCTTAGCTGGTAATGTGAGCCATGACTTGAAGTAATGCTACAAAGACCCACTCAGTGTTTTTTTATCTCTTATTAGGAAAATTGCTGCTTATGATGAAGAAATTCAACATCTCTATGAGGAAATGGAACAGCAAATCAAAAAGGAGAAAGAGCAGTTTCTCTTGAAAGTGAGTGTCTCTTTGTTATGGTGGCCATGGATTCTGCTCCCCCTTTCAGTGGTTTTAAACTCATTCTGGGTGTGAAATTAAAGCCCACAAAATGTGTTTCACAACAGAGGTAGAAAAAACATGTCACAGCTACTTTTCTACTGCAGCTTCAAACTTTTAGTCTCTGAAGCTTCAAACTGAGTGAATGAAGTTGGATGAAGGAGCACCGATGTCCTGTGCTCAGTGGCTGGCATAGAGCAGCAGCCACTGGCATTCTTTGGAAAGTCAGTTTAACTGCAAACATTGTATTATTGGTGCTACTCTAGGTCCCACTTCTGGTCACAATTAGGAAGAACACTCTGTGAGGTTGTTCAGAGCAGCACCAGTCCTGCTGACTTCTACAGTCTGTGCTTTTTGGGAGGGGATAACAACAAGAGATGAATCAGGTGATGGTAATTTGCAAAACAACCACAGGTTATTTGCAAAATAAACACGGGTCAGATTCTTTTGCCACTGCCATGGTGCTTCCAGAACACCTGAAAGGAAATTCCGAATTCCCTTTCCTTGGGAAGTCTTCTTTAAATCTCCTCTATTGAGTTCATAGTCTTTTCTTTGGATTTTTCTGTCGTGCTTTTTCTTGTAACACAAGGAAATTAACAAGAACTTCCAGCATGCTCTAGGAAAGAGTCATCTTAGAACCATGTAGGTGGGATGCCTTCCTTCCTGACTAGATCAGGATTCTCAGGAACTTGGGCAATTAAGTTTTGAGTATTAAATATTGGAGGTTCCACAGCTACTCTGGGTGGCCTGGGACAGTCAGTCATGAGCTACTGGCTCATCCCTTTTTGTTGTCTTGGCATCAGTCATATAAATGACACAAATGCAGGGTTTCAGCAGTACATGATAAAAATAGTTGCCAAAATAGTGGTTATTGTCTCCAGTTTCAATCAAATATATATAAATATATCTAGACAATATAATAAAATATATCTAAAGCTTCCTTTTGTGATGCAAATATATCAAGTATTTTTTGTTTCCTGCCAACCAAAAAAAAAGGTGCCTTTATCAGCTGTCTAAGGAATCATTCTTTTCACTTGCCTTACAGGGTAGTGAACCTGACTCAAATTTTCAAGTTTTTTTCCATTCCAAGCTGAGAGCAGTTTTTAGTGGTGGATGAGATGAAGCACTTAAATACGTTTGTATATCAACTGAAGGATAAAAAGTATTTTCAACTTTGCCTGACAGCAGTTTTGTGGAAAAAATAGTTTATGTGCTCTTAATAGCTCACAGCTGAAGTGGTACTGAAAACCCCCAAACAACAAAGACTTTTCCATAAGCAATGATTGTTGGATCTCCTAATTAGTTGTATATTTGAGGTTAAGCCATTTCTTTCAGGCTTTTTCATGAAAGCTTCCCACTCAAGCTATTTACAGTTTAGTCAGCAGCCACACTAAGGGCTGCCAGACACTCAAGACGTATTGTTTCTTTGCGTGACTAATTTGAGATCTGGGGAGATCTGACTGTGAAATTCTTTCTCTAATGCAAAGTCTTACAAAGACTTTACAGCCTGGAGAGATGCATTGATGCCATATAAAGGGGAAATTATTGTGGCTTGAATGAAGAGCAGCTCTTGAAGAATACATTTAAAGAAATTGGTAAGATGCAAATGAGTACAAATTGTAGCTATTTACAATACTTAATACCCTGCTGACTGAATGTTACACAAAAGGGGCAGTTAGTCTGTTTTTTCATTTGGATATATATTCTTCCCCAGAAAGAGCCAGTTATCATGCATTTGATTACCCCATTACGTGTACTGCTTCAGGGAAAACACATGTAAGAGCCGCTGCTGTTTTGAGGGAAATTTTATTTTTGTTTAGAAGCATTTTCCTGGGGACCTTAGAGAGTAGAAGCCTGTTTTTGGAGGAACAGGACAGATTCTCAGCTGATACAAACTGCTGGAACCTGATTTTACTCAGGAGAGGTCTGAAAATTTTTCTCAGCTGAGGAGTGTCAGAAGGAGTAATCCCAAATATGACTGGGAGTTCCCAGTGATTGCAGGACACTTACAAAGTGGACAGGTTAATATAATTGCTAAGTGAAAGGCAGAGCTTGGAGCCCCAGTGGCTTGTTTATACCAGTGGAACATCTGTGAAAAATTGTTGTTAGTGATGGATTTTAAGTGTGGCAGTTGTTGTTTCTTTGACATCAACCTGAGTTGCTGTGGCTGGAGATGAGAGGATACCTTCTGGCTGCATTGATTTAGGTTGGCTAAGCTCCTCAGCCTCCTGCCTGAGACATCTGCCTCCACTTTCTAGACTCGATACCCACTCATGGGCAATCAGCACATTCTGTAGAAACCACAGTCAGTGAAGCTGCTGGATTACCCCAGTTTACAGATTTATGGGTGATACCATCCCTAAACTGAGTACTACCCGTGTTTTGTTATATTCACTGTGGAAAGCTTCATCCCTGATTTGTTATTACTCCTCCTGCTGATGCAGTTGAGCTGTTCTATTAATCCATTTCCTCTCTGAATTTTGCAGGACACAGAGAGGTTTCAGTCCTACAGTCAAGAGCTGGAGTGCAAGCTGCTGTCAAAAGAACAAGAACTGGAACAGCTGGTTCAAAAACAGAAAAGGGTACTAACTGATATTCTTTAGAGTTAAAAAATAGATAGCTCTTATTTGTTCACGTGATTTTCTTTAGGTACTATTTTAGGTCCCAAAACTACAAGTCAGTGTGATGTTGTTCTGCCAAATTGTGACTCTCTGTTGTTTTTGTGTCACGTGCTTAGGAAAAATGTTAACCTCTATTTCTAAAGTAATTTTCCTTTTATGTGCTAAAATGGAAAGTAAAATAATGCTTTGGATATTCTCCCCAGGTACTAGGGTAATTTTTATGAAAGCAACAGAATTCCAGTGCCTTCAATGTTCTAGGACCTGGCTTAACACCCAGACAACTTAAGAGCAGAGAACAATGATTTGGCTCTTCTAGTGCACTCCTTTGCTCAAAGCCTGTACCAGCCACTCATTTACTTGTTTTGGACAATTCAGCACTATGAACTTGAAATGCTCCCTCCTGAACAACCTGCTCCTGATATATCTCTGTGATAACAGTTTTATAGCAGTGCATGTTTCCCTTGCATTGGTAACAGCTTGTCAAGTTCCCATATTAAAACCTGATGTGTTTTACTTCTTAAAATGCGTGGCCTGCTTGGGGGAGCAGAGAATTTGCTGTAAAGTGGCTCCAAGGTCATTGCAGGAAAGACTAGCAATGGGGAAAGGAGGTAGCTCTGGAATTTAAAGGGCAGAAATGGAATGCTGTAAATGCAATTCCCTCTGTAGAATACGAATATGTGGAAAAAAGAAGAAAATTTTTCACAATGAGGACAATCAGCTGTTGCAATAAACTTCCACGGGAAGTGGTGGATTCCCTAGCATTGGACACTAAAGATTTAGCTGGGCAGGCCGCTGGCTCATCTTGCCTAGACTCTGTTTTTGCCAAGAAAGGTTGGAACAGATGGATCTTGAGTTCCCTTTCCAACCTGGTACTCTGTGATTCTGTGAAGTTTAGCTGATAAGGATACAGGACTGAACTAAAAGTCCATTCCATAGCTGAAATCAACTGCCTGATGTTAATTACCCTTGTTCAGTACCACTGTGAATCAGAATATATGTGGTTTTATGAAGGCTCTTTACCACATTGCAGCACTAGAGTGAAATAATCTATACTTTGAAGATATCTGTGGGGGCACACAGATCAGGCATTTTTAGTCTGAAACTAACTGCAAAAGTATAAGAAATTACTTATTCTAATTTTGTAATGATTATATTTTAATGTATTCCTTTGTTTTTGCTTTAAAGCTCTGTTTGAAACTTAGTTATCAACCAGTAATTCTGTAAAACCTTCTTCTTGTGTTTTTTTTTCAAGAATGCATTTTCCAAATTTGGTATAAAACCAACAGAAGCTATTCAAAGGGTTTCACTCAATTTTAAGCCTGGTATAATTAATCAATATAGGCAACAATACCAGGAAGTCTTATCTTATGATTGTTGTCTACATTGCCATTGTCTACTATTGCCTATCTTGGAGAACATAAAACAATGTCTGTGCTATTTTTGTTAGTATTATTTTTTTACCTAATTTTATGTTTCCCATTTCTATTTTCTACATTGCTTATTATTAATAGTATTACTGTGTTTTTTATTTTATTTGTAATTTCTAGCATTTGTCATTTCCCCTCTCCATTATGAATTTACATGAATCACAAGACAGGATCTTCATACGCCATAAAGATTGAACTATCCCATTTTAGTTTTATGGAAAGGAAGCTGTGTCGGGCTAAGGGAATTCACTATTTCTAATGATGGGATGAGTGACATAATTTCATTCAGATGATTGATGACAATTGAAACTTTTGTCATTCAACTAGCTGATTGGCCTATTGCTAATCTGATATGCAGTATTTGATGGGATTTTTTTTTTTCTGGTGTAGCAACCTAGCCTATTTATTTGAGTGCTATACTCAGTGTAGTTAGAGGCACTGTTTTCTACATATATTTTTCTAATTTCTACTGATAATTTCTGAAAGTGACTCTCGTCTTTACTCAGATCTGTTTTCATAATGCCATGTCCCCACTCATTTTCTGGTATTGCTTTTCATTCACTGAAATATCCATGTGTGGTGTCTAATGTTTGCCTTATCCAGAGATCTCTTTCACTTTTGCCTCCTCCTCTGGCATGGAAATATACTTTAATAATTAAATCTCTTCTTACAAATCAAGTAAGGTAACTTGATTTAATTGCAACTTCTAAGCTTGATTGTATGAGAGAACCTCTTGAGAGGCACACAAATGCTTTTTTCCAAACTTCATTAATAAGTCTTTTTTTAAAATTTAAAATACAATGTAATTATTTCTGTGTAGGAAATTGTTAACAAAAATGTGAAAGGAAGCTTTTAAACCAGATGAGCTCAGTGTTGTTTTGCTGACACAGCCAGAGGGATTCTCCCTTATGAGGGTTGTCTGGCTGGCATGACTGAAATGTGGGTCTGATTTCATGTTGACTGGCCAAGATTCCTTTGTCTAGACCCTTTTGCTGGCTGCCATGATCACAAATTGTCAGCTTGCTCTGTATGGCTTAGATAATGAACGAGGTTTTCCCTTGTTCCTCAAGGGATGTGAGATGGAACGTCTCAGGAGGAGGCACTGGGGGCAGAGGATACCCAGCATAACCTGTAGGGCACAGACTCTTGTGTGAGGGGAAGAAAGTAGGTGTGGACCAGGTGAAATGAGGGGGAGTTACTAGACTTCTCACATAAAATTCTGGGTTCTGTGCTGAGGACAGCCACTGAAGAACATGATCTTGGGATTGAAAATGAGATGCATGAGAACATGGATCACTGGTAGTCAAGTGCTTATAACTGCCTTATGGCACTGTATAAATGTTTCATCTTTCACATGCAACTGAAATAACTAAGGAGAAAAAAAAGATAAAAACTACAGAAAGGGTGCTGAGCTAAGAATAAGGGATTGCATGGAGAGTGCTCAATGTGTGTGGTCCTCAGCAACAGCTCATTTGCATTGGATAATCCCAGTTTTTTACTCAACTTAAACTTGTTTTTTTCTCTCACCTGTGTCAAAAAAAGAGAATATGCACCATCAGCTACTGTGTCTGTGCTTGACCTGTGGTAATGGGTTAATTCTCTCTGCTACTTAGATTTTCTTAAACATGTCTGTGGGCCATGAGTCTTTTCCCCATCAGTTTCCATCTACCAGATGGGCATGGGAGCCAATTTTCAGCTCCAATAAACAGCTAGAAGCTATAGGATCTATGCCATTCTATTACCAGCTGAGCATGCACATAATGAGTTATTTCTGTGTATTGGGAGTTGTTTAAATGAATGCTTTAAAGGTAGTGCTTGGCATTTCTCAAAGGATTGTATGGGTACAGTGGAAGAAGGGAGATCTGAATTGCTGTGGAACAACCCTTTCTTCTCTCGTTATGTTCTGGGCTTTAGATGATATGTTATAGTTTTTCTGACAAGAGTGAGCACCAGGATTTATAGCAAGTATTTCTAACATCAGTACAGATGATTCTGGGAGCTGATGTTGGCTACCATTGCAGTTACATTTCCAGAACAGTCTCTGTGCTAGCTTTCAGATGGCCATACTATTCTGTAAGTGGGATTTCTGTCTGCAGTTTGTTGTTGCTCCTAAGATTTTTGAAAGTTCATCTTTGAGTTGTCACTTTTTTCTTCTCCCAAAGCCACTCCTCTGGATAAGTCTTGTCTTCAGTATCTGAAGCATCTGGTCTTTTACTTACAATGGAGAGCTTCATTCTGTTGAGGAGTGGGAGCAATAATCAGGAACTGGTGTAATCTATCCACGTAAACCAACCTTGTTCAGCAGTAATCCGATGCCCAGCCAGTGTTCCATGTGAAATGTGAGCCTGCTGAGGCTACAGTTCAGCAAAGACATTAAGCTGGTGCTGCTGCTGCTGCTGAGATAAGTGCTCCCACTCAATGCTTGCTCCTGACTTCTCACAATCCGGGATAGATGCTTTTGTTTTTAACCTGGGCCTTGTTCAAAACCAAGACCAGAACAACAGCAGTGTTGTGAGGTAGGAACAGATTGGCAGAGCTGGGTGAAGACAGGTTTTGGTTGGGTGAGCTCTGCTTGTTCAGATGGGCAAAATGAGAGTTCTAACAACGTTATGTCTCAGATCCAGAAGATTGAAATGGTATAAATGTAATTCTCCTAGTATGTTCTACATCCCTTAAAATGAATACAGAATAAAAAGTAAAAATAAAGCTTTTATATTTTAAGGTCATCAATGCCCATCAATTCCCTAATGTGAAGTTTTGCTCTGTTGTCTAAATTTGCTCAGTTGGCCAGGGAGAAGCAGATAGAACTTCTTTATGTACCAGAAACCACTATCATCTGCTGTTACCTGTTTCACAGGGAAGGTGTATCTTTCCTTTGATGTACTTTGGAGAATGAATATAAAACTGGATAAAAAGGCTCTAATTCACACTTCTTGGCAGATCTGTCTGAGGTGGCAAAAAGGTTACTGCTTGTTCATATTACTGGGGATGGAAAGGTTTATCAGCTATCAGATTTAAATCTAACAGTTTTTAGGTAGAACTCTGAATCACTCTGTGTAGGCCTGGTCTTTGTGGAAATTGGTCTAAAATAGCAGTTGTAAATATCAACTTAATGCTGCTAATCTGCTCAGTAGCACCTTTTTTATGGTTTTATGGTTTGTACTGATGTGTTTTTGAACTGGATAAAATTCAGTCGTAGACTGGAATGGCTTTGTTTTGTGTAACATAATTATGTCTGTACAAAGAACAGTGGAAGAGCACCGTATGTGTTTTATTCATCTTTTGGCTTTGATAGAAATAGCTCCCTACTGAGCTAACCTCTAAGACCCAAATTGAAAGCCTCAAAACCAAGATGTCTAAGTTAGTTTAAATGCTTTCTGTTCTCTTTTCTTCCACCCCAGTTAGAGCATCAGTGTACAGAACTCCTCAGTGGCAAGGAAGAAACCAAAGTAGAGAACACCAAGCTGAAGCTAACCAACCAGGAGCTGCTGAGAGACCTGGAGAGAACATCCCATGAACTAAGCCTGGCTCAACAACAGCTACAGGTGCTTCAGGAGGAGGCGTCGAGGCTCAGTGAGGAGAAGGAAATGTAAGTCTCCAGCTGCAGCAGTTCTAGTGCACTTGTTTAGGGTGCCTGTGAGCCTCCCCACAGTATTCAGTGCTGTGATTTAAGCTTGTGTCATAAGCAGAAACCACCTGCAAAGCCAAGTGCAGTTCTAGCTGCTTTCCCCCAGGTAACTCAGCATGTTTTCTGTAGCATATCTGGCTTCTATGGAATCTTTTGCTACATGTTCAAATTGTCAGTGTTCTCCCTGCTGCCATTTGTTGAGGGTATTTGGAATTAAAAATCTGTGTCATGTCTTAGTTTTGAAATACCAATGGAATTCCTTGTGGAAATGCCTTACAGTTGTGGCACATAGTGCTCCATCCTCCTCAAAGCTGAGTCTATCTGAAATTTGCTTCTCAGAATGCACTCTGACTGTGAGATGCCTAGGATCTTCTTTTTTTTCCTTCATCAAAAGTAAGCCTAGTAAGGCCAGCAAGATAAAACTTAGCTTATCACAATTCCCACAAAGCCTTATGGCAATTCAGAACCATAATTTTGGGGTTTCCAGTTCAAATGTTGTGGATTTCAGATTCTGACTCTGAATTACAATTAAAAAAATAAAATTCAAGAGGAAATATTTACGGTTCATATTTTGAGGGATAAAAATTACCTCTGACAGATCAAGCTACCTGTCTTGCTCCAGCCTTCTGCACAAAGGAGAAGAATCATTACCCTGAATCTGTAATTGGCAGAAATGTTCATTGAAGTCCATTTTAAAAGAAATGCTCAGGGGTCTGTAAAACCCTCTCCTTGCCAATGGAGAGCACATGAATGACAGAGATACCTAGCCATTGCAGCAATGAACCACATAATTCAGAACTGTTGCTGCTTGACGTATTTCAGGATAGAGCAGAACATTAGTTCAAATGTCACATTCTTTTTCTCTTAAGCTTTGTGCCAAGCTCTGCTTAGTTATTACTTGTTTAATTTTTCTTGATGGTATGAATAATGAATTTTGTTGATAAATTAGTGTTAAAGAATGGCCACCGTGACTAGAACTTTTAGGTTTGCATGTTTGATGTGTGTTTTGGAAGTAGACAGTAAAAATATTCCTCCTCAAGGTGGTTTGTTTCCTCTTTGAGGCCTCTCTTTTCAGATCCAGAGCAAAGACTATGGAATGATCTGATTTAAAAGCTACAGAGGAAATCTGCCCAGTGGTCAGACTGCTGAATAATACTACTGCATTTACAAAGCACTTTGGATTCAATAGTGGTTTATGGAATTAGAGCTTAGCCCTGCTCAACTGCACCTGCAGTGTTGCTTTAAACATCTGTATCAGTCTGGTAAGACCTGAGCTGTTGAAGCAGGTGTGATATTCAGACAGTGCACAGGAAGAACTTGAGGCTTCACTGAAAGGCAAAAAAAACATTTAAGGCCAAACACCAAAAGGCCAAACACCAAATTGTGTTAAATCAAAGTAAATGGTGTTAAAATGGCTTCATAAGTGCCAGGAATTGGAAAGAAATTGAAGGGCTTGTAGACATGTGTGAGCCTGACATATGGTTCCCAGCAGCAAGATAAGCTCTAATTTTGGATAAAATGTCACCTGTTTTTTAGTGGCCATGGGTGAGAAGTATGTCAGCATCTTTTCTGAATGTTCAAAGTGCCAGTATCAACAAATATTAAGCTCTCTGGATGAAGAAATTAAAAAGCTGTATTTTTATAAAAAAGAACCTCTACTCCTTCCTCTGCTAACTCAAACTGCTGTGCTACTGTGAGCCTTATACTGTATATGTCTTTAAAATTTGTAGCCATTCATGCAGAATAGAATCTACAGGCTTCAAGAAGCTGAGGTCTCAAATGTAGATACCCCTAGGTGGAAGCATTTTAGCAGTGTTTTTACCATGGTTAGAACAATTTTTTTTTTTTTAATTGCAGGGAGGTGTACCGGGTGACGGAAACCTTACAGAGAGAGAAGTCAGGACTTATGAAGCAGCTGGATTTTTTAAGGTACTGTAGGTCTTCCATTCAAGAACTTCTTATACAATTCTAAAGAGGTCCCTTAAAGGATGAAATTGTGTGGGGAGATATAGTGAGTGTAGGTGTCCAGGTGTTGACAGTGGAGTGCCACCAGGGCAGCCTCTGTGCCAGAGAGAAGCCAGGGCTGCCCTGTGGCAGTGGACACAGCACAGGGCACAGTGGAGCCCCACAGCCACAATGTGGTTCTGGGAAAGCCCAGTAAGAATGGGTGGAAAACAGCGCAGCAGTTGTGAGAGAAGAGTGAGAAAAAAAGGTGTGAGAAAGCCCTTCAGACACCAAGGTCAGTGAAGAAGGGGGGGTAGAAGGTGCTCCAGGCACCACTGGAGCAGAGTCCCTTGTAGTCTGTGCAGAGTCCACAGAAGAGCAGGCTCCTGGCAGGAGCTTGGTCCATGGAGAGGAGCCCATGCAGGAGCAGGTTTTCTGGCAGGAGCTGTGGCCCATGGGCAACCCATGCTGGAGCAGTCCATTTTGGAGGACTGTTCCTCATAGGAAGGATCTGTACTGGAGTTTGTGAAGGACTGTAACCTGTGTGAGGGAGCCCACACCAGAGCAAGGAAACAGTGTGAGGAGGAAGGAGCCACAGAGAGAAGCTGTTACGGACTGACCACAAACCCCACTATTCCCCATCCCCTTGTGCCACTCAGGATTGGTGAGGAGGTAGAAGAGCTAAAGGTGTAGGAGTGAAGTTGAGTCTGAGAAGAAAGGGGATTGTGGAGAAGGTGATTTTAGTTTTGTCTCTGTTTCTCATCATCCTACAATTGAGTCTGTTTTGTCTGTAATGGGTAGTTGGTAAGTAATTTTCTTGTCTTTATCTTGGCCCACAAGCTTTTCCATGTTATTATCTTCCCTAGTTGTGTTGAAGAAGGAGAGTGAGAGAGTGGCTGGGTGTGCATCTGGCAGCCAGTCAAGGTCAACCTGCCACAGGATAATGACACAAAAATAGTAAAAATGGTTACAAAAGACTTTTGTATGCTCTGTTCTTGCATAGAGTAGAAGGCAGCACACCTGAAAAATATGCTTAATTTTGACAATTCAGTATTGTAGGACAATCTCCTTTCCAAAAGTCTAATGTAAAACAGAACAGCAGTGAACAGTTCTAAGCTGGTTCTGAGGTAGAAGCCTGGCTGCAGGAGCTTGCTGAAAGGCTCTGTTGCTTCTCAAGTGTTGGGATTTGAGCCAAAATGAAGATTCTTTCACCAAAATATTTGTAAAATGATACCAAAATGTATTTATTTTAAATAGCACTCCTTTATTGATAGACTTCAAAGTTTGGAGCTGCATTCAGACAACTGTAGTCCTCTTTTTAATGTTGAGCAGTATTGGGTTTTGTTAGGTCAGTGGTCAGTCAGCATGGGCTGTAGGTTTCACCTGTCTGTAGGCCTCCATTGACTGCATTTCCCTCAGGGGGCCTCCTTTTAGAGTTACCTAAATTTCTGCAGGCTTGAGGAAAGGCTCTTATTTTGCAGTGTGTGTTTTCCACAGGCCAGTCTGGGATCTTGCCTGCTGCAAATTTTGGGGGCATAGATAGAAACATCTGACAACACAGGTTGTTTCGGTTCACCCTGGCTGCTCAGTCTCTCCTGTGGCCAGCCCAGCAACAGATGGAGACAATAGATGATGTACTAAGCAGGTGTGTTGTCAGATCTGATCAGAGCTTGCTGATTGCCTGGAGTATCTGTTTCTTGACAATTTCATTGTTTTTGCACAAAGGATGGAAGATGGATGCTTTCCTAGGCTGACTTTTCCATGGCAGCCACAACTGCAGCCCTCAGAGGGGCATAACTGGCCTTCACAGCTGTCACCAGATGAACAAGAGATGGTGTTCACTGCACCCTCTCCACATCTTTAGTGTGAAAATCATGAAACATTCTAATTTATAGTAGGTGAAGGCATGTTGACCACAACTGATTTCTACGTGTTAAGGCATTTGTTTAGATAAAATACAGAAAGAGATCCAGATCCCATCTGGCTTTAATCAGCATAGCCCTGCTGGAGAATCAATAGCCCAGGCAAGGAACTGGCTGAGGTGAGAATATAAATAAAGGATGATGAAAGGTTTACACTGCCAACTGTCCAGTTTCTTTGTTAGTGTGGGGTAGAAAAGTCAGCAGTTCTAAATACTTGGCTTCAGTGTTTCTTTTGTTTGTGTTCTCTTTGCAGAGAAAGGAACAAACATCTCAAGGATGAACGTGACATATTTTTACAGGTAACCAACCATTATTTTCAAACCCAGTTTTGAGCAGGCACATATGAGAACAGCTTCAAAAGAAGGGGAACAGGAGGCTGTGTGGGAGATGGACTTTTGTGCCACTTAAATCTTGCCCTGTTCTTAATTTTTACTGTCTTTTTTTTTTCTCACTTGGAAATAAGATTTTATTAATTTGCTGAACAATTTTGAGCTACGTATTTAGAATTATAAAGTGTGAGCTATCTGAAGAGAGATTATTGTATTTTAGAAGAAACTAAGGATGCAATCATGAAAGGATAAAATAACCTAAAAATTGAACAATTAAATTGTGTTAATTTACTTAGTCAAGCATAGGTAATTTATCCTGAAACATTTATACAACAGTACAATAACTGAGTTCCCAAATCAGTACCTGGATAACTCTTCACTCTGGGGTAAGAGCAGTTCCTATTAACTTTTTTAAGCAGCAGCAAAGAATGGACCCATAAGATGTTCTAGAAGTACCCTGGTGTAAGGAGACTAAGGCCACTTAGTATATATTTGCTTGTGTTCTTAGTCCTGCAAGAAGCTGCTGGTGTAAAAAAATATATCCATTTATTTTTTTTCATGTCATTGTGCTGTTTTATTTACAAAGCAGATGCATTTTTGCAGGATCTGGAGTTCTCTGTTCTGATTGTTTATCAGTTGGAATTCTGAAGTATTTATACCTCTAGGATTTTTTCTACATTTTTTTCTTTTATTTGCATTGCATTATTTAAGTAGGAAAGAGGGTGGTTGACCATAATGGACAGCAGAAGTAAATCAGTAAGAAGTATTCTGTATTTCTGCAGAAATGCAAAACAACTGTTCCAAAAGCCAGCTGGAAGCAAAGATCAGGGTCTATCATTGGGAAATACATAGAGGGCAAGATGCTGCCTAACAGGTAAGAACTTTTTTTTCGTGTGTTCCCCGTTTGAGTATAATGAAGCTTATAGAAAGAAGATGTGGAATGCTTCTTTTCTGATACTTTTGAACTTTTCAAAGAGTGTATTTCTAAAGTGCCTGTCACTATAAGATTACTGTGCTCATTAAGAAATTTGAAAATGAAGAGGCAAATTTTCACATAAAACAAGTGTACTGTCTGCAAAGGCAAGTGATTTCCCCACTGTGGATGAGTATATGCTGGGAGACACAAAAACCTGCCCATGACCCTACGTTAATGTGGTACAAATGTTGAATCTCAACTTGGACTTTTTTTATCCATATCAAACAAACCCATGTCCCTTCTATCTGCTAAAGAGAGAATTAGATTACACACAGAAAGGATCTGGGTTGGGGGCTCTTTTATTCCTCCACAATGGGAGTGGGAGGTGGGAAAGGAGAAAATCACAGTAGAGAAATTTACTTTATCTCTTCTATGAGGTTAGAATTGAGGTTAATCTAATGTTTTCCATTCTGATTCAGGTTTCTCCTGTAAGTTATTGGCTTTCCCCATGATGCTTATAATTATCAAGCATGCTATATATATACACATGGTATGATGAGCTGAATTTTCAGCAGACATTGGAATGACTCTTCTCTGCCTGCTGTGACTAGTCAAAAACATGGAAGATTACATTCAGTTATTCAGATTAAATTCAGAATAAAATAGCAGGTCCATTATATTTTTGTGATGTACTTTCTTTTTTCTCTGCTTAGCCATGCATTGGAAGAGGATGATATTTTCAGCAACTCAAAGAGAAGGAATTCTGCTGGACTGAATGGAGTTCTCTGTGAAGAGCCTGATACTGGAGTCACTGGGGGAATGCCTAAAACATCACATCTCCAAAGAATAATATCAATTGAAGAAGATCACCTACCCCAGCTGCTTGACAGGATGGTTGATAAGCAGCTGAGCAGATGGAGTGGAGAAGATGAAAATACTTCTGAGACAGAAATGAGTAACAAAACCAGAGAGCAATCAATGGAACACTCATCATCATCTTCTAGAGAGCAGCCTGTAGGGAAGGAAACACTGTCAAATGTAAGAGGACAAAGGAGACCTCACCTTGAGTAGAGTGTGAACTTCTGGGCCCTATGATTTAAGGAGAATGTGAAGGTCCTTGAATGCATCCAGAGGAGGGCAACAAAGCTGCTGGAGAGGCTGGAAAGTGTGCCCTCTGAGGAGTGGCTGAGGGCTCTGGGTTTGTCCGGTTTGGAAAAACAGGCTGAGGGACGACCCCCTTGCTCTCTGCAGCTCCCTGACGAGGGGAAGGCGAGAGGGAGGTGCTGACCCCTTCTCCCTGGGATCCAGTGATAGGATGTGGGGGAATAGTCCAAAGCTGCCTTTTGGGAGGCTCAGAATTGACATCAGGAAGCATTTCTTTACTGAGAGGGTGGTGAGACACTAGAACAGGCTTCCTAGGGAGGTGGTCCATGCCACAAGTCTGTCAATGTTTAACAGGCTTTTTGATAATGCCCTTCATAACATGCTTTAACTTCTGGTCAGCCCTGAAGTGGTCAGGCTATTCTATTCTATTCTGAAGGACTTTGGATGCCATGAATGGTGTCAAAGGTTAATGAGTTATTCCTAGAATCTAAAATTATTTAGTTTTCTAAGTTGGAGCATGACAAATTAAGCCATTGCATGCAGTGGGGGAAGAAAATGTACTGCAGACAGGTGCTGAAGGTGCGAAGAAGGCAAACTCAACCTAAGGGAGTGGTAACTGCAGACAGTGTGTGCATAGACTTACATTTGAAGGACTGTTTAGGGAAAGTGAAGTTAAGCCTTGTAATAGATGATACAAGAACATCCACTGGAGGGTAGAAATTGTCTTAAAAAGGAAGCAAGTCCTTTTTTTAAAAAATCGGTTGGTTGTTTGGGGTTTTTTTTGCCACAAAGTGATATTTCTCATATTCTAATTCTTTTGAGTCAGCTTTGGTAGCTGTTACAGTATCTGAGAAATAATGAGAGGAATATCATTACTTTTAAATTATTTTTGAAATGACTTTTATTTAGCAAATTGAAATCCCATTTTTTTTCAGCTGTAGCTTGTATATGCATGTTAGCAATGAATTCACCATTCAGTAATAATCCTTAAAACAATATGCTGGAAGGTACATTTCTTTGGAATCTAGAGTTCTTTTTGCACTGCTATTGCTTCAGAGCTAGCTGTGCATGTTTTCTAATTTTAGAATCATTGTTCAGTATTACTCATTTTTAGATTCTTGAGGCACATATTAAAAAGATTAAAGTATAGGAAAAATTGGTTTGCTTGGTCATAATTATATGGTTCTTTTAGAAGAAGCAAGCATATCTTAAAAATTATGATAGAATTATGCCATGGTTACATAATAATTTCTAAGTGGTACCTTTTAATAAAATGTCAAGGGTACAGAACAGAGCTTCATATTTTGAAATTATTTCATTCAATGCATGCTTTTTGCTTGCTGTATGACTTATTTTGTATCACATTTTCAAAGCGTGGCATCACTGGACTTTAGGATGACAAAAGCCAGGTAACTCACCCTATCCAGCTAGGACAAACGTGTCTTGCTTGCTCTGTTTCAGCAGTCATGCCCCTTGAAAGCACATCCTCTCAGCTGGGTAGGAACTAGATCTTGTTTCTTATCATAACTACTCTGCAATGGCTTTGTATTACTGCATTCCATGACCTTATTGCTTGCTGTATGGAACTCAGGCTCCTAGCTGCTGGCATTAAGCCTTCCTAACAGCCATATATTCACAGTAGTTCAGCTGCTAATCCTGTATGACCTACTGCATCTTCTAGGTGAGTAGAACCAATGGTGGCAGCAGTGCATGAGGCCAAGCAACCGCTGCTTTATCTGGGAGTTGACAATCAGATAGAGCATTTTTCTGAGTGGCTATGAAGATAAGCTGCAGTTAACATTACCAGAAATATCACTAGGAAAGCACCTGAAGGAACCATAATGGAAATTAAAGCAAGATTTTCTGTCCAAAACTTCTCCATGAGATTCACTTCCTCTCCCCTCTGGTCTTTCAGTATGGAATATGAACCACTGTGTTTATACCTGTTATCTCCCACATTTGTGTTAAATTGTACAAAAGCGAGGTGTGTTACTTTACCTGGCTACTGTTTATATAAAGAACACTCAAAAGACACACCTAGGGAAGACTTTTTCAGACTGCATTTTAAACTAAAATAAATTTACATCCTACTGCTATTCTATTTTCCCATCAGCACTTTGCTGAAGCAGACTATGGAGTAGCTTATCCCTTAGCATAGTGTTCACATGCAGATTTATAATCAACTTTGATTATTAAGGTTATTTTCATGAGTGGACTTGATACATATCAGTGAAAAATGGCTTCTTACTGTGTTGGAAGTTGAGCTGAAGACCTCTGGGGTCTTTGAGTCTTAGTGCTACTGGAGTGTGTCTGACCACCAGGGACAAAGTATTTCAGGTCATGTAGTCCATATATTGAGCTGTGGTTCTCAGAAGCACTGTGATAATACTGCCATGCTGATGATTGTATGTTAGCTTGTTTTATTTCCCAGAGTACGCAGACTAATAAGCTGGGAATGATTTTCAGCAGGACTGAGAATGTGCTTTGTATAAATGTATGTGTACTAGTAGTAGCCTATAGTTGCTGTGGGGTTTGGGATTTTAATAGAAAAGGAGAATAAGAAACCTCTCTGTAACTATGATGGGCTATAAGCCCAGCTCATGAAAGAGACATGTATTTTTGTCCTCAAAATTTACAGCAGTGAATTTTTTTTTTTCACAGGAAGACAGGAGCTCGAGGCTTTGTTGTTTGGGTTTTTTTCCCATCAAGAGCAGCTCTCTATTTCTTCTTCTTTCTCTTGGACTTCTGTATGTTTGTAGAAAAGACTTCCAAGGGCAGACTTCAATGTCTCATTCCAAGGACTGTCGGGCAGTAAATTCGGTTCTGATGTCTTCATGAAGGCAGCAGTCTTATGGATTCTGCACATCAAATGACTGGCAGAGGGCCTTTCCCTCCCTCCTCTCCCCTTCCCTCCTTTCCCTCCTTGCAACCCACACCTCAACAAACTAATGTCAGGACCATCCATGATCTTGCTACCCTTCTGCAGCATTGAAAACAAACTTTCCATCTCCCTCTTCCTTCGCCTTTGCACAAAATAGAAGAGACCAGCTAGGGCACCCCCTGCAAACCAGCTGGTGCTACAGAGTGCTTCCCTAAGCAACTCCTGATCTACATACAAAAGAATGATGACCTACTTGACAGAGGATATAAATATTCTCTCCAGCATCCACTTTGCTTAGCCTGCAGTAAACAGGACCTGGATAAGCAGAACAAATTGTTGTTCCTTCTGCTTAAAAAGCAAAATGACAGAAACATAGCTGAATGTTTACAGCCTGATTAACTGGTCTAATTCTCTGTCTGTGTCTTTCCTCCATGCTTGTGCCTGTAATGTTAAACAGATGTAGAAATTCAGTAATTGGATGGAAGTTCTTGGCTCTATGGTAGTAGCAAGGAGAAGAATCTGGTGGCATAAGCCAAAAAATTGTGATTTTGCTTCTGTTATCTAGGTGAAGATGTGCTGCTTCCTCTGTGGCATTGGTATAGGATGAAGCTACTGAGCAGAGCTGTGTGAAGCTTTATAAATTTTGATTTGTGGCCATGAACATAAACTGTTTTATTTTGGCAGTTTCATGTAAAGGTTCATATTCAGTATGCTTCCAGAGTTCAGTGCAAATCAGTGCACTTCAGATGATCTGGAATGATGCATGGCAAATGCTGAGTTATTTTAAGAAACAGAATATTGCTTCATGAGTAATGAAGAATATGATAGGATAAAATCTATTATTTTCCCCATATCAGCCTTAAATTGGAGAGGCAACAGGATTTATAGAACAGTTGGAGGCTAATTTTTGCTCTTACTTGAAGGAGGAGAGAATAAACTCTGTCCCAGAGCGCTTATTCAAGATCATTTTTGTTGGCAATTCGAGTGTTGGAAAGACTTCATTCTTAAGAAGATTTTGTGAAGATCGTTTTTTCCCAGGCACAGCTGCTACTGTAGGTAAGTTTAAGAGACAATATAACTACTATTATTTTTTTTCTGACAGTACTTAACAGTTTCTACTGAGATCAGGCCCTGTATTATAAAACAGAAGCATACAGATGTTGTAAAAGTAGGACATGCAAAGTGACTTCTCCTAAACTGGGAAGCACATAATTGATGGAGAGGTTTCAGAGTAGATTATTCTGTACTGAAATCCTGGCAGCATGGAAATAAATCAGAAAAATCCTACTGATTTCTGTGAAGCTAGAATTTCCTTGTGGGTCTCACAGTTCTGAAAGAGATATCCTGTCCTCTGGACTGCACTGTGCTAACCATTCCACCTTCATACCTCGTCTCTATCCCTCTAAGTAATTTGATTTTGTTTTAAAGAGAAAGTAGAATGTCTGAATCACCTATTTGAAGATTTAGCATTATACTAATCACCAAAAAAATATGTCAGACCAGTGCTTTCAAAGCCAAAGTTTTCAAAGCCTACTTTATTCTTACCTTGCCTGAAGTTGTAGACCAAGCTTTCAGCCCTCAGACACAAAATCAAGGCACAAAAACTGAAGCATAGGTTTTTGCAATGCAGCTGGGTTAAATGACCAGATTCTTTATGCTTAGCCTATATTTAGACCTTACTTCTTCTGCAGCATATATGAAATAAAACTTACCTACTTCAAGGTGAGCTTAGTAATGCCCTAGTTTTTCATTGCCTGTATTGTCATTAACTGGAATGGGAGCTTAGACACCTATATGTAGTTGTCTATTCATATATGTTCTATAGACCTAAATGCTGTGTCCTGTCCATGTTGTCCTGTAACTGGCTGATACACTTCTCTACTCTGAGGTCTTACACCGTGTGTGCAGTTTTCCAGAGGAAAAAACCACAGGAATGACCTCTGAACGTTTTCATCTTTTGGCTGGTCATCCAGGGTTCTTGCAAAGAAATTGGCAAGAAAGCATTTATCATAGCTTTGATTTAGTGTTCATGTCAATAAGTTTCACAGGTGTGGGCTATGGCTGGCAAGGTACAGACCATGGAAAAATCAAGTGAACAATATGGAGAGGAGTGTTCCCAATGAATTTCTACAGAACAGTTCAAATTTCTTCCCTTGAGGTGTAAGCAATGGATATAGCCTCCATCCAGATTTTTTAATCACCTATTGAAGAAATGCAGGCATAGATGCTTCTCTATTGATGCCACTGGCAAAAATCCCATTGTTGTGGAAAATGGCCCCAAAGATATTGTTGCTGCCCTACTGAGATCCCTTCTAACCTGAATTATTAAATGATTCTGTGATTTTTGTGACACACTTCAGTGTGATACAAAAACATGCAGGTTGTCATTAGGAGGAGGTAGTGACTAATTAACATTGAAGACTCTAATTATTGTTATAAATATCCAGAAAATACTTACGTCATCACAGGTTAGGAGAGTCAGGAGACAATTAATTTAAAAGTTTAAATAAATGAATTTTTATCTCAACTAACCTAAGTGAAGTGAGCTCCTCTTCTATGTTATAAATAGGGGAAGAGTTTCTCCACATGTTCAGTCCATCTATCTTCAGCATTTATCTGAGGTTCCACTGTTCCCTGTGCCATGCCTTGTGTTTTTCCACTAACTGTAGAAGGCACCTGTGTGGTTAGCCCAGACTAAACTAACACATTTCATACAACTGATGTTGTACAGTGAATTCCAGGCTAAATGGCTTAGACTGCTGTGCACTGTCAAATGGACCGTTGACTCGTGTTCCATGATTTGGAAAGTGACTTATCTTGCGTATTTTACAAAACTGAACTACTCTATTACCATTCAGTATTTTATTGCTGGAGAACTTCAGGCAAATAAAAGCTCTTGTCCTCTGATAGCTGGAGACTCCGGGCATAATTTTTAATGTAGTGCCTATCTTTTTACTTTTCTGGAATTGTTGCTATTTTCTGGATCCAGTTTTCAAAGATCAAACAGCCTGTAGAGAGACAACTTTCCTTGCATTTCTGTTGCAGGTGTGGATTACAACGTGAGGACTGTCACAGTAGATCACACCCAGGTAGCGCTGCAGCTTTGGGACACTGCTGGCCAGGAACGGTGAGAAAGGTTCTCTTGTGGTTCAAGCCTGGTAGTCAGCCAAGCTGCGTAGCTGCTCCCTCTCACTCCCCCATCCACTGGGATGGAGGAGGCAACTGGAGGGATGAAAGCGACAGAACTCACTGCTTGAAGTACAGACAGTATGATGAAATTTAACACCATGCCAGTCAAAACCTGTATGCATTTTAAAGTTTCACTTCCTTGAATCATCTGTTTGAAGATTACTAAGCATGGACCTAATCCTGCTTCTTGGAGAGGAACAAATATAGGAGCATTCCTAACAGAGCCAGTGGATTCACAGTTTAGCTCATTCCCTTGTGGCACTAATGTGCTGATTTGCTGCTAAGTCCATTGAAAAACTGCCGGTCTGCAAAAAGGACTCTTAATTAAACTCTGAGAAGTTTAGTACCACACTATTTCTTGAGGAGGAAGACCGATTTTAAAATGCACCTAGAATTATTTCTATAGCAGAAAATGCCTTAATAGGTAAAAAAAGGTGTTTGTTTTTTTACCAAAACAATAGCATTGTAGTAGAACACCAGGTTTTTGTAAGCATTCAGTGGTAATTTCCCTCCCCGTCTCCTCACCTATTGTGTAATTTTCTATTACTAAAAGCAAGGATGATAATGACAATCTATGTTTTCTACAGGAAGCTTGGGAAAAAGGTCTCCAAAAACCTAGCTAGCTTTAGAAGAGCAGTTAGTGAGGGAGAAATTTCTGCTCCAAGCTTAAAATGAAAGAGGTAGGAGAAGGTGAGATATGCAGCTAATTATCCAGCCTAACCCAGAATCAATTAAAGAAGGCAGGGGGAAGTTTTCCAAACATTTTCTTTAAAAAAAACTTTTTTTTTTTCTTTTTTTTTTTTGTTTTCAAATAATTTATTTGCCTATGCATGGAGGAATTACTATAAATTTTAACTTGTCAGATTGTTGCTTCTGTTGAAGAGAGCTGTAACCAGGTTCTTACTTGTAGGTACCGAAGCATTACCAAGCAGTTTTTCAGAAAAGCTGATGGTGTCATTGTGATGTATGACATAACAGCAAAAGACACATTCACGGCTGTCAAGCAGTGGCTGATAAGCATTGAGGTAACTTGACATAACTTTAAATCTAAACCCTGGTGTTATTCTCTGCCTTCTTCTGAACAAGGGCTGTTAGCAGGGTAAAAGAGAGAGCAGCATGTTTTTTGTGTTGTCACAATTATGTTTTTTCTAGTGAGTTTGGGCTGCACTGTTGCCAGTGAAGTTGTTTTTGGTCTCTGTTTCTATGAAAAAAAATCGTAGTTCCAGGGTTTTAAGGACTTCGAATGAGCAGTGGGAAAATCCCAGCATGGAGTTCTCTGATTTCTCATGAAGGGAGCTTAGCTGATGGCCCCCACTGGATCACTGAGAGGTGTTTCGGATCAGTGATGGTGGTCTGGCGATCACTGATGACCACTAGAAATTTGATAACCAAGTGTGTAGCTCGTGGAAAATAGACTATATTGTGAGCATAAGCCATAAACTTAGAACTATTTAATCTACATTAGTGCTGTGAAACTGCCTCGTGAAAGACAGTTCAGTTTCCTGGGGATCATCCTTTCAACCACTTGAAAAGAAAATCATAGCCTATGTCACTGAGTGACATCACTTAATTAAAAATTAAAGCATTTTAAGAGTGTAAGCAACGGAATTTGCTTGTGGCTAGAACAAGAGTAAAAATAAAACTGAGGCAGCTGCCACAAAGGGCTGACTTGTAGCAAGAACAAAGTGTGACTTCCTGTTAGCTCACTGGAAGAGTAAGGGACAAATTGATATGCAAAGATCATTTGGTCTGATTTTATTTGGCATGTGCTCTGGTGTAACACACTGTTTTCCATAATATCCAAGAGGTGGCTTTGGGAGTTCAGACTAGGACTCAGTCATTTAAATGCCTCCAAACAGTCATAGTTATTCCAGATATGAGTAGCCTTATTGAAGCAATATTAGCATGCATTTGGGAAGAATGGGCCCTTGCTAATTGTATGATCTTAATAAAGCATTGGCATGTTTTAATTCAGTATGGTAAAAGCTAGAGGAGCATTGCAGATTTTGATTCAGAAAAATGGAATGTTGTGGTCAAAACTTTTTTCCAAGCTGTAATAATTCACTCTTCTTTACTAACTAATTTTTGTTTGCTGAATACTGTTGCTAATTTGGACATACAGCCAAGTCCATTTACTGCTGTAGCATTCAGTCCACCTAATGAAAGCACTCACTGTGGTAATTATAACCCTTTTCAGAATGAATTTTGATTTCTGTCTATTCTGTGTATTTTTGGGGGTCTATTCTGTGTATTTCTTCAGTATTTCGTGTAATTCCTTTGGCATCATAGTACCCAGGTGTTGCCATTATTTTTCCTGGCCATGTAATTAGAAAAGCAGTGGCTATAAACACATAATATCTGAGCCTGTGTAGCATGGTGGTTTTCTCTCTCCCATTTTAATATAGAATCTAGTGAGCTTCTGTGCTGCTATTAAAAAAAATCCCTAGTTAGTGTAATCGTAGCATACTGTCTTTTTCATGTCTTTTATCCAACTTCAATTCCTGACATGTTTGTAAGCAAAGCGGCACATACCTGGTTTGTGTGAAGTCTTAAATGTCTTGTTATATTGTGACATTTTTTAGCTTTTATCCTCTTCATCTGTGGTCTTTTGAATTCAATGCCTCAGCTGATATTAGCTGTTTATTCTGCAGGAGGCAACTGGGGAGAATGTGCCTGTTCTTTTGTTGGGCAATAAGACCGACAACGAAAAGGAGCGCGAGGTCCCGATGGGAATGGGAGACCATCTTGCAAAGGTACTGTACTTAGGGAGCCCCTTACAAGGCTTGAAGGTGAAGGTTTTAAAACGGAGTCCCAATGTGTCTAAATTCATAGAAACACGGTTTAATGTTAGTTAGACAGGTATTTTTAAGGATTAGGAACCCCATCACAGTCATCAATTCAGCTTTCAGTGATGTAAGCGCTGATAATTACAGTAATTACAACACTGCCTAGATAAAGAGAACACCCTAACATCAAACCAAACAAATAAAGAACCCTAAACCAAACCAAAAAGTGAGTGGAGAAGAAAAATATTTAAGAATTCACTCTCATTGTGTCTCCTCTGTCTCTTTTTGTTATCTCTTTTTCTCTATTTCTTTCCTTGCTGCTTTTTTTCTCTCTCTTTTTTTCTCCATTTTCTCTGTGGAAGGATTCTTAACACAGAGATAATTTGGGGACCTTTTCTCCCTCCTACCTCCTGTAAAACCACAGAAGACCATCTGTTACTCCTGTGGTAGGAGTAGAAAACATGTTTACTTTTAGTAACTTTCCATCAAAGAGATAAAATAAGTAGAGTTAACAGTCTGCATCTACCAGAGCACTGGTGATCCATGGGCATAATTTAAGCATTCAAGGGACTGCAAATACCAGATACTTGTTTATATTCCTGTGTACCATGCCCATCAATTTTTCTTTTGAATCTCTCTATGCACTGCTTATAGTTTGAACATGAATGCCTGCAGAATATTCATTTATTTGGGAATAAGTCATCACAATATTGCTGAAAAATTCATTGAATTGGTAGGAATATACCTAAATTAAACGGTGTGCTGGATTTCACAGATTTACCTGTTTTGCCTTTGAAAATAAATTTACTGCCAGTAATAAAAAGGGTATTTTCAAAGTTTGAAGTGCAGCTGAATCGTTCTTCCAGGAAAGGTTGCTGCTAGGCACCTCTCTGTAACTGAAAGAATTAGGCCCAGATCTCTTTCTGTCTAATTTTGATTATTCACGTAGCCTTTTGAAATTATACCTCCCTATTCAGGTTTCTGTCCATTATTTGGTTTTTATCAGAGAGGATTATCAGCCTTGAACTTTATCCCCCAAAGGTTCTCCCTTTAGGAAATCAGCTTTATTTTCTTCTGTGCATGGAAATGCAGATAACTTTGAGACCCTGGAAGCTAGGAGGGACTCCAGGGTGTAACACTGAATCCTTCTGTGAAAAAACAAGTGACACATAAATGCTAAATGGACAGAGAGTAGGTGTCTTGTGTGTCATCTCACTCTAAAAAAGTTGTACTAGTAAAACAAAGATGAATCATTCTAGTATATAGAGCTCACAGCCCACCAGGCTATTAATTCTAACATGTCATGCAAGAAAATAAAATGTTTTGCATAAGTAAAACAAAAAGTTGTCAAATAAGATGGTTATAATCAAATGAATGGATCTGAATGACTCATTTGAATGTTTGAATGTGCTGCCTGAGGTAGTTAAGAGAAGGAATGATTAATGGCAATGGATTAGTTGAAAAGCAGCATAGATATAATTAAATTATAATAATTTGCTTGCTGCGCTAATAATAACCATGAATTTTAATGAAATATTAATTCTTGCTAAATGGCCATGTAATTCCTATGAAACCACATACCACTGTCTCTGTTAGTGTATGCAGTTGAGTTACTTACTTTGTGAATAATCCCATGAATTACTCACAAATGATCCCAAATACACAGGGCTAGATGCTGAGCTGATACCAATTTGTATGGCCATATTTGGTGAAAACAAGCTCTTCTTGTGCAGGCAAGAATCAGTTTAGCCTGCTGGCTCTGAAGTCCAACAGTTTTAAGGACTGTTTCAGTGTCTCACAGGATGGGATTGTTTTTACCCAGCTTTTTCTGTAGTCAGAAAGGAACATGTACTTTCAGAGGGCATTTCAGGCCAGCTGTATTAACTCTTGCTTTGTTTCAGTCCCACATCTTGCAAGTACTGTACTGTATTACAAATTTAGTCAGAAATCCAAAGGCTTCCATTATAATGCACTTGTCACGTAACTTCTTTGCCAGGCAGGCAGCACAGTTAATTTTTAAAAGGAATAATGGCAGCCTGAAGGGAGTTGTTGTCATTTGAGAAGACTGGTAGTTCCAGTGTGTTTGTTATACCCTGTAAAAGGGGAAATGGAATGAGTGATTCTGGATGACTTTTTTTAAGCAGAGGATCCAGAGGGAAAACTCCATATAGCAAATTTCTCTTTAGCTTAGCTTGATCCAGTGATCAAGAGTTTATATGAGCACAGCAAGAGAGAGTATTCAGATCATATTGTGAGTGTCAGGAACAGCCAATGTTCTGTTTGAGTGGGTAAGTGTAACCACTGCCAATTACTTAAATAAAATGCCTTATGACAAAGGTGCTGCTCAGGCATGCTCATACCCAGCATGATTTTATTTTGGCCCTGCACATACTTCCTGAGTGGTCTTAAATGGGTCAATAAATCCTTCTCTGTTGCTGTTCCTCAACTATAAAATAATAATGCCTTGCCTGCCTTGGCTTTGCAGTGTGTGTGCTTCATGGAATGAGGACTGTTTCTGTGTACTCATACAGTATCTCCTTTGTCAACCTGTCAGTGCCATTCTTACACAAATACTGCTAATGAGGGAGCTATTCTCAGAGTGATGCTACTTTACAGGACAGAAAGTGCCCATCTCTCTCTGGTAATAATTAATTTTCCTCCCTATTCTTTAGATGTCTTCTGATTTATAGGTAAGTTTTTAAAATGAAGTAATTGCCAGTGGTCTCCAAGGTTCAATAGCTAATTCCTGGGTGGAGATGGATGGCATTTCCTAGCTTAATAATTATATGTGTCCTGCCTGCTCCTACTTTGTGCTCCTTGTGTATGCTATCAATTAAAGTTTCCTCTTTGAATCAAAGAAATGGCACTTTGTATTTGCAGACTGTCTCCCCTTTCAGACAAGAACCTTTTTGCCAGACTGAGAGAATTAAGCACTTATTATCAAGTTTAAATTGTTATCTTTCCACCCAAGCAATTTGTTGAAAAATCCATTCAGATTCATGCCAGCATAAATGAGAGTTCTCCTCTAGTGACATGCTGTTGTATGTGGGGAATATGTTGGAGAAGTATCACTCTCAGCTTGACTGACAGGGAATACCTATAAACTGACCACAATAGGGTTTCCATTAGAGTTCTGATCAGCTGAGCAGAAAAAGAGTGTGTAATTTTTATTTCAAGCTTCTGTTTGCATAGCTAGCAAGAAATTTGACCCAGTCAAATTTTATCTTAAAACTTTTCTAAGAAAAGTGAGAGAATCATAGGGTTGCATCATTGAAAATGTTATGTATGTTAAAAAAATAATCAATAAAATATTCAGCACTAACATTGCCTGATTCCTTCTCTGCTCTTCTGTGCTTATCTGGTCATCCAGAAATTGTTGCAAGTTTTTCAATCCTGTTTTTCATCAGAACAAAAATTATAACCATTGACAACATATTCAAAACTGACATTGGATAACACTGAAGCACTTTTTTTGAGGTGTTAAAATAAACTACTGTATTTACAAAATTATTTCCCCCACTTTTTGTCTCTGAAATTTCATGAAGATGACAAAAATTTCCAAAAGTTGTGCAATTCTGGAAGCATGGTATATAGGAAAAAAAACCAAAAAAACCAAACCAAAACTGAAATACCTGGTCATCTTAATGGAAGATTTTGAAAACTGAATTATAAGTGTCTTCTGAAGAGTGGTTAAATAAGTATAAGGCAGTAACCACAGTTAGTAACAAGCAAATGAAAATATGCAGACATGATTGTAATTTCCTAAGGTACTGACTGACTTACTTGAATTTTAAGCTACTGCTATAAATAGCAATAAGACACATAGAAAAGTGGAAAGTGAATAGAAATTTGAGATCTGGATGGGTAAAAGTACATGCAGTAATACCACAGAGGCAATGTAGGTGACCTTTGATGTAGTAGGTTGTGAAAGGAGACGGATATTTATTTTGGAGGATTATCTGTCATTCCCTTTCAAAGTGCTCTGCCATCAGAACTGCCAGGCCAGGCTCTTGTGCAGATGATCACTTGCATTTGCATTTATGGTGATAAGACTTCAGCTCAAGTGCTGAGAATTTCTCCCAAGACTTGATCATTTACCCACTGTTCTTAATTACAAAGCTCCCAGTGGGGTACAAAACTGAAGATGCAGGTTGACTGCAAAAGAAGGTGCAGAAAAATTTCGCAAGTACAAAAAGATGAAAGAAGAGTTACTGGAATTGTTTTCACTTTCTTTGTCCAGCACTCAGTGATGTGGGAATTGCCTGATCATCACAAGGAAAGTTCACAAGACTTCAGTACCTTACGAGACATCTTTGCATTTGAGCTCTTACATTAAAAGCCACTCTACAGAACAAGTATCTACTAAGAGAAGCATATAGTTGTTTGTGAGGCACACTTGGACTTCATTTGTTACTCTTTACTGTTAGCTCTAGAATTAAGATCCTATGATGATCTATTTCTCCTTTATTTTCGTATTTCAGAATATCTGTGTTGCTATTTTTAAAGCTGGAGCAAGATATTGTGCAAAAGTAATTGAAACGGTCTTTCTGTTTGATTGTAGGATTACAATTTAATTTTCTATGAATGCAGTGCATATTCTGGGTACAATGTGGAAAAGTCTGTGCTTCACTTAGCTAGGTAAGAAGAAAACACAAACAATGAGTTTTTTACGTGCCTGACTGCCCTGTCACTGATGACATCGTGAATTCTCTTTGTTAAATTAGTTTCATAGGAACTCAGGGTGGTGCTTGTAAGCTACTCTGTAGGCTGATCCTGTTGCTCTGACTGAACAGTTGCTCAGGTTCATAAAGAGTTAAGTTAGTGGAGCTCTGTATAGATCCAGAAACATCTGAATTGTTGCTAGGAAAGCTGAGGGCCTTGGATGTTGTGATAGTTCTTGCAAGAATTTCCTGAAGGTTTGGAGAAATATACTTGCAAATGGATGCTGCTGACTCCTTGCAGTGGGACAGTGGATATGCTTCTTTCTTCCCTCTGCTCATTACAGCTCAAATTCTGCTGTCTGCCTCGGGGCTGGGAGACAGAAGAAGTGGATCTTTGAAGTTATAAAGGCTAGAGGTAAAAATACAGGAAAATAGGGTCCCTCTGAACTACTTACAGAGGTGAAGACACTGGTAATGATTTAGCAAATGTCTGATATTGTTGCTGAAATCAGTGAAATTCTGTGAAAGTGTTGGTAATTGATAAGTGTCTAGGCAGCCAGATTTGTTTTAGATTTGTTCCAGCCTTAAAAGTAAGATATGAAAGTCACTGTTTTGAGTCTCCGTAATGTGCAATAAATATTAACAATCAGCACTAACTACATTTTTCTAACTAAATGAACAAAGGCAGTTGTGTGATGGGGCCATAATTGCACTTTTCTGTTTGTTTGTTAGTTCACAAAATTCTATCATATTCTGTTAAATCTCTGGACAATTTTATACTCTTGGGTTTTTATACTCTTGGGTTGTTTCATCTCTTATGGGTTTTATTGACTTATTTTCTCACAAGTATTCTTTCTTTCCCCCAGGATTTTAAAAGAACATGAAGATAAAGTGAAAGAGAAAACCATCGAACTTCAATCTGATGCGAACAAAAAGTCATGCTGTATCAGGCAATAAGATGCTGAGGCATGTTTAGACAATTCATACATTTATACAACACTACCTGACACTATCAGATTTGCTTTTATGTTCCAAATATTTCTTCTGCTGTGTTCTGAGTGTAGGTGTATGTGAAAGTTAAAATCTTTTTATGCTCTGATCTTGCTTTTATAAATATTGTCTTTAGTTAATTGACAGTGTATTTGGGGCAGTAACAGTCTTTTATTCTGTTTGATGCCTAACACCACTGAATCCTACTTTGTCATCAGACTTGTAGAAGCTGCCACATTATTAATAATAAGAAATAATTTTATGGGAAGAAACGATTTGGAATATGAAGTAAATTCTTGTTAGTGTGAATGACCCATCCTCTGAATACTGCTTATTTCATTACTGTTCATAACTTTGGATCCTGATTTTGTGCTAACCTTTGTTTAGAGATTTTTAAAATTTGCCATAGGTGTACTTGTTTGTAGTACAAAACATGTTAAGGCTGGCTGAACAGCTCTTTGTCTCCAAAAGTCTGTCACAGAAGGTGTCATAGCAGATGTTGGAGGTAGAATGCTCAGAAACAGCAGATCTTATTTTGAGGAAGATTTTGAAAAACTTACCAGCATTTAAGGAGTGAAAAATCTCACCAAAATCCAGTGAGATATTGCTCTTTTAGCAATGCTAAGAAAAAATTCCTCCTCATGTAGCTAAACACACGACTGATTTTTCAAAAGCAGCTGCCACACAACATTCCTCCGGGGCCTGATAGCACTGAAGCACAGTGCACCCACAGGGACACATTTTAGAAAACCATGGCCCACTCTGGATCATAAGAAATGCAAATGTCAATTATCTTTTGAAGCTTTTGTGGAATATAAATGGAAATAAGAAACTTGAGAGTGCGTCACCCAGCCACCACATGAACAACAATTATTCCTGGTGGGATATGTCTTCACTGCATCCAGCTATTGTGGTAAGCATTCAAGAACAAATACTCACAATGGTGAGCTTGTTGGGAAAGTGGAACCAGTAGCATAATTTATTTCATTAAAATATCACACAAGACGGTAGATGTCATTATGTAAGACTGTTACAGACATTATGCTTTTAATCCATTTTCTAAATGTTTTTAAAAAGTTATTTTTCATTTGAATAATGAATCAATTTAAAACTAAAGATGAATGTTAAGCACTAGCTCAATAAGTAACTGTATTTTTGGATAAAAACTTTGTCAGTAATTAATTGTGCTCTTGGGATTTCAGTCTGATCAAAGGTGTTTATCTAGTTCCAAGAACTGCACAATAGGGGGTTACAGACTTTCCCTTACAGCAATTTCTATATCCATACCAGCACTCAAATGCCCTTTCCTGTAAGCTGGGATCCAAATGTGACCCCTTCCCTATCAGGTAGAATAACCAGGGGTTTCCTTCTATCAGGAGTGATGGATGAACCAAGCAGCCCAGGATAAGCTTATTATTAAGAGTTTTCCCCTTCTTGATTCCTGAGAATCTGCTCATCCAAATGAAAAAACCTCCCCTTGCCTTCGGTGAGGTGCCTAAGAAGCTCTAAAACACTAAAGGAGCAAAATGAGCATCCATTACTGAAAATCAATAGGCTTTCTGTTCGCTTCCCAGGGTTGCTTCTTGAAGTCCATTACTGGTTGTGGAGAGTTGAGTCACCTTATCGACTGTGGCATGTTATCCATCATGGAAATCTCAGAACTGAACTATCTGTGTTCAGCCCTGGCTGGAGCTGAACTACTGCAAACCATTAATTTATACATCAACAAAACCGACACTTTATCCCGATTTCAATTAGGAAAGAAATGTCATCAGTTTAAATATTGGCTTTGCTAATTGACTTTGAGTGATCTGTTCCCCCATCGATTTTGGAACCAGCAATATTTCCTCCAGCCTCTGTCAGCCTCAGCAAGACAGCTTGAAGGCTTAATTTCAGCTTTACTGCCCATGATTCTAGCCCCAAAAATGCCGAAATTCAGATCCCTAATTTCTTTTTCCCTGAAGTTCATTTTGATTTTGAAGGACAGTGACAGGTGAAGTGGATTTTCTTTCTGTGACTTCCACGGGATCATTTATATTTGGGTGTCTTTCAGCGTGCACTGAGACTGTGCCAGCAGGATGTACACAGTTTGAGAGCAGACAATACTAAGGAGCAGCTGAATCCTGGGATGAGGGGGATTTCTTCTTCTAGAGACAAATCTGGTGCTGTCTAGGACCCAGGCAATGTCTTCCATCTCGGATTGATAGCTGTGGCTGCTGCTGATCCTTTTTGCAAATCCAGCCAAAACCCAAGCTGAGTACGCGTTGCAAAGGTGCAGATACACACACAGCACTGACATCATCAGCTACGCTGAAATTGATGTCTTCACTGCTTGTCACCCACATATACACAAGCAGCATTTAGAAATATGAACACCGATAACCTAATCCTCCTCTTCTTTCCAACAGTTCAGGATTGAAGTTTGCTGATGAAAACACACATATACACAACTCCTGTGACTTGCAGTGCTCTCTTTCTCCCACTCTGCCCTACACCTCTCCCCAGGATCATGCAGAAAATAAGGTTTAATGAAAAGACTGGATGTCCTGCAGCTGTGAGCCACAAGGCTCAGTCAGATAAACTCTGACCAGCAACTTGCTTTTATACAACTGGTCCCTTTTATTCTACCTTCTCTTGATTTTTTTCCATGCTTATTCTTCTTCCATCTACCCTGACCCCTCCCTTTCTCTGTCCTTCATATCCCAAAGGAACCACTTGTCCCTAGTTGCCTTTTCCCTCTTAGTCCCAGGTTTTCTACATCTGTACCCACATACCTATTTCTCTGCCATTTCCTAAGTCACCTTGACTTTACCTGCTGTTATTGATATAGTTACTGAGGTGCTGCTGGCCTCGCAGGTTTCCACTCCCAGAAGAGTCCTAACTATTCCCTTCCAATGATTTGTGAAGTTACAGTGTAACTCCCCCTTCTCCACCTGTAAAGTCCTGCATTGCTCACAGTGCTGTTTGTAACTGCTTTCAGCTTCTCACTGTGTTATTTGCAATGTTCAGGGTTGCTTGTGTCATGTCCAGGGTTTCTCATGGCCTGTTTGGTTATCCAAACCTCAGGCCAGGGCTTAGTCACCTGTTGACACACCTGAACAAACAGCAGTTACTGGTGGATTAATGCTCACAGAAGACAGGTATGAATAACATGCTACAAGGCTCTACTTCTGGACAGATTCTGCTGTCCAGCTGGCCATCAAACTGGTGTGGGAATTTTCAGGTTCCCGTGTTCCTTGATGCTAACTGTGTTTCTGGGTTGCTGTCTCCTGACTCTCCACCAGCGGTTCATACCTCCTGGCAGTATTTTTCTCAGCTCTTCAGAAAGTTAGTACTGGCTTAATAGTAGTAGTTTTAATTTTTCCTTTTTTATTTTTCTTTTTATTTTTCTTTTTTTAAATTTTTTTTTCCTTTTTTTCTTCTTTCCTTTTTTCCTCTTTCTCCCCTTCCCATTTCCCTTTCCCTTTCCCTTTCCCTTTCCGAATTAGCTTTAACTTGCTCATAGTCTCCCCCTCCTGTTTCCCCAAAACTTTTTGGATAAAGATAAGCCAAGATTGTGATGCAGCTGTACACCATGAAACTGGCCTATGGGTCATGGAGACTTCTCTGAACAAAATTCATAGCTGGTGTAAGATTGATGACAGTAGTATTTTCTTTTAGGGATATGTAAGGTCTTGAAAATTTCCTTTACTAGAATGAAAAGTACCAGCAATAGAGAATGAGAAATTCTGCTGCAAAAATAACTCCTTACACTCAGCAGGCTTCATCCTGCTCTCACATTCACTGATGTAACTCTTTGACTCAGCAATGTTTCTTCTAATGCCACCCTGTGTACAGTAAATCAGCTCACAGGCTGTGTGCACCTACATAAACTCTTAGAGGGGATGATGAGTTGGAAGGAGAAAGTGGGAGAAATTTATCTCTGCCTGGTCAGGTACCCAATACTGACAGATCTTTGGGCATTGTGCACAATACAAAGCCCATTTGCATGGATATAACACAGTGCTCCCAGCCCTTTGGAACTGAACATCCATGAATCGCTGTGTACAAATCAAAACAGGTTCCAGCCTGCTCAGATGCGAATGGAGCAACAGAGGAAAGAAATCATTGCGCACTATGGCCTTCCTGAGAGAAGTGTACAGCACCTCCTCACATACCCGATTTAAGGAGTAATCTGCAGCTGTTAAAGTGGGAACACTCCACACACGAGGAATATGTGAGGAGCAACCAGGCTGAAACAAGTTTGCCTCTGACAGAACTGCAGTCAATGGTCACTCCCCATGCTGGAGCAGGGACAAATGAGGAACAGGACAACTGGAAGCATTGGAACTGAATGGCAGAAACTGTATTACTTGGGGTGTCAGAAAGCATTACACACAGCCCCTCCTTTTCTGTTCTGCCTTTTGGCTCCCTGGACAAATTCTGACAGAGCTGACCTCACAGTGAAAACAAAGGAAGCTGAAAATCAGGAGCAGAGGAGAGAAAAAATGTACACAAATATATTCATCTAATGGTTTGCACTCTTTTTTCTTTCCCCAGAACCTCAATCATCGACAAAAGATTTGTGTACTTTGGTAGTAAATTAACTCAAGTAAAATTTCCCAACTTGGGACCATTTTTGTTTGCAACATCCGTATATTGGCAGAATTTTCTACCATGTGAGATCATTTTGGAATAAATCCACTTTATCATCTGCACAAGTGGAAGCTTGTTTTAGAAAGCAGAAACATGCTCATAAAGCTCATCAGTAGCAACTTCCTGAATTCATCCACAGCTGTTGAAATAATGGATCTTTCTGATTATTGAAATTACAGGAATTGCAATAGCATTCACATACACTTCTGAAAAAAGGAGACAGTTGGGCACTTTGGCCTGTTTACACACCAAACAACTAAAGTTCTTTTAATATGAAGCTAGTAAAAGCCACCTGATTATTGTATGATGAAATTAGGCTTCACAAGGGAAAAAAAACCCCAAAACAATAGGTTAAGTTTACAGAGCAGGTATAAAAGTTCATTCCTATTACTAATCTGAAGTATTGTATGCAGTGACACTGAATCCTTCCAAATGTACTTAGAACTTAAAGGACATTGGATTAGTCAGATAAGCATTGCTTCTTTCCTTTCAAACACTGAAGAGGGAAGTGTTTCAAACAAGTCCAGCTATACTGGACAGCTGTGTTTAGCTTCTGCAGTTCTCAGGGCCTTTTCTGCAACACGCTTTTCCTGAGCACAACAATCATTGCAAGAAAAACTCAGATTCAGAGGAGCTTTCTCACTGGAGATGTCTGGTTTCCATGGGTTGAGCAGGAAGGGAGTAGGGAATCCTGTGGAACTGAGACATTCAAGTAACACACTATGTGGCTCTGACTCTTACTCAAGTACTTGCATTACTTGAGCTGCTGTTTGTGTGTGTGTGGGTAATGAACAATGAGGACCCTGCTGTGTTGTCTGTGTGGCTGATGACATTAGTGTGTTGTGTGTGCATCTGCATCTTTGCAGCATGTACTCAGCTCAGGTTTTGGCTGGACTTGCAGAAGGGAAGAGCAGCAGCCACAGCTATCATCCCTCTATGACATACTGTGTTGTGCCTGGCGTTTTGTCTTGTGCCATCTTTACCTCACGTTGTGAGATCCGTGTTCTTTTGCTCGGAGCATACATAATGCGCTTTCTTAGGTCTTGTGCCACTGTATCCAGCTTAATCTTTTTTTTTGCTGTCTTCTTAATGAACTCATTGCAAAGTGAGTATTATCAGCTTTGGAACATCAGTCTGCCTGTTTTCAGGATTCAGGGCTGCTGCAGCACTACACTTAAATCTTGCCTTTTCAGAGCAAATCAAGTCTATGAATCGGGAATGTGAATATTGCTGTGACTGTACAGCTGCTGTTAAAGCTCGGGTGCTGCTCTTTTCAGAGGGTAGAGTACGGGGTAGGTTTGCAGCCCTCCTTTCCTGCCAGTCATTACTCCTCCATTTTACCTTTTACAAGTTGTTAGAACCCTGCAACATGCCATTTTAGGCCTTGGCAGAATCTCAAGGGAAAAAAAAATAATAGAGGAAAGAAGAAAAAGACAGAATTCTCTCCTGCATTAGTGAGCTGAACTAACCCAGCAAAATCTGACAAATACCACAGTTAGTGGGAGGATATGGGTGGAAAACACAGCTAAGATCACAGTTTGAGAAAAGAAGTCTAGAGGGGTTGGCAGCCCATTTTCAGTATCAGGAAGGTTTGATTGTCTTACCTCTTTGTAACCTCATCTTTAAATACTAGTAAATGGAACTGGATGTGAACCATGTTTCTCAGGTAGCCTCGGGAGCTCAGCATTGCTGCAGCCAAACACCGGTTTGGATACTTCTGCTGGGGGCTGAAAAGGCTCAGGACTAGCACTGCCTAGCTCAGAGGTAAAGAAGGCTCTTGGCTGCAAAGCTCTGGTGCCTCCCCTGAGTGTGAGTGAACCCTTCTGTTTCTGCATGGCTTTTTCCCAGGTCTTACAGGTGCAAATGACTGAACTGCATTGAACTGCACTACTTGACAGTTTTGAACAAGGTCCTTTGAATCTAGGCTATTAAGGCTCATCAGTTGTCATAGCAACCCTGTATTGTATGGATTTATATTATGAAGCTGTAATAAGGCTGTTGCTCATCCCTCTGAAATGAGGCATAAATCACTAATGCGGCTTCTCAGTGACAGGACTTCTTTAAGTATTATTCTGACAGAGAAACTGATTTGCATGAAATGACATTTCTGTCAGCAAAGACAAATGAATGATAGGAGTGAAACTTTTTGCAGGTGTGCTATAGGCATTTTTTTTTTAACCCTCTATAAAGTCACCTTCTACACTGAAATAATTCATGTCATTAGGAGCCCCAGGGGAGGTTGTGCAAGGAAGTACTAAACTCAGGTAAGATGTGTGAAGCCCTTGCTCTTGGCTTGTCCCATGCAGGGAATGCTGCACAGCAATCAAGTGCTGCTCACATCAAGGCACATGGAGAACATATACACATTAAATATTAAATTTTAATTTTAATATTGATAAAATATTGGTATTTTTGTTTAATATTTGTTCCTTGCTGACACGATTCTTGTGTAGAACAGTAGCCAATGTACCTTTTTGTCATTGCTGTGCAGACAATGCAGCTGTGCAAACATGGTCTATTTAGATTTCTGTAGGGTGCCATTGATCAAGAAAGTGAAGTCGCACAAAATTACAGACATCTATCAAATGATTAAAAATTAACTGCTGGCAGGTTTCAAAATGTGATGCTAAATAAGCTAGGCATGGTTTATTGTGAAGGGGAGTTGTATCCAATTTGCCAATAACTTATAAAATCCCCATCCCTGAAAGTTTTCAGGACAGATTTTATACAAAGCCACAGTGATTTGACATAGCTTTGAGGAAATTTCTGCTTGGAGTAGAAACCTCCAAAGTTTCCTCACAACCAACATTTCGGTGGTACAGATGGAAAAAACCCTAAACAAATAGCATTTTAATTAAGCAGACTGTTTGCCTGTCTGCTTTGTATACCAACATTAAAGCCTAGCAGTTAATCTAAGGTCACCACAACACCTGCAACAGAGCATTCAAGGGTATTATGAAAGCACTCTGTGATGCAAGACATGTCTAAGAAAGCAAATGTCAGTCCTGTCTTCCAGAAGGGCATGAAGAAGTGTCCAGACAGCTATGAGCCTTACCACAGTTCCTGGGAAAGTGATGGACAACTAGTCCTGGAAACCATTTTGAGATACATGAAGGACAAGATGGTGATCAGGAATAATCAGCATGGAATTACAATGGGGAAATTGTGCATAATCAACCTGATAGTTTCTACAATGAGATGTCTAGCTTGATGGATGAGGGGAGATTCATGGATGTTGTTTAACTCAGCTTTGGTAAGGCTTTTGACGCTCTCTCCCATAACAGCCTCATTGACAAGGTGACAAAGTACATGTCAGATAATTGAACAGGAAAGCGCTTTGGAAACCAGCTGAATGACTGAGCCCAGGGGGCATAAAGAAGGGAAAGCTCAAGAGGGATCTTATCAGTAAATGTAAATACTTGATGGACCTTGGGAATGAAGAGGAGGGAGCCAGACTCCTCTCCAGAGTACCCAGTGACTGTAGAAGAGGCTACAGGCACAAATTGAAACACATGAAATTCCATCTGAACAGAAGAAATTTTTTTTTTTTTTTCCTATGGAAGTGGTCAAACACTGGAATAGTTTTCCAAGAGAGGTTGTGGAATATCCACCCTGGAAGATACTCCGAACCTAACTGTAAATGGTCCTGGGCAACCTGTTCCAGCTTGCCTTGCTTCAGCAGTGGGGTTGGATGTTTTCAAGAGATTGGTAAATCACAGTGGTACTTTCTGTATTCTAGAATTCTAGCTGTCTATAAAAGTTCAAAGTCTCACAGGACTGGCAATATCTCCAGGCCAACTAGATTTATCCTCCCTCCCACAGGCACTAACGTGAGTGGACTGTAATAAAAAGGACACGACACAGAGGCAAAAAAGAGATGAGGACAGCTTAGTAGAAAAGTTTGATATAGGTCTGGTTTTGGTTTATAAGCAGATTCCACAAAGGGAATCCTGTATATCACTGAAGTACCAGCTAGAAACTTCTCGAGATGAAGGAGAAGAAACAGCATGTTATGCCAGTACTTGTTGAAGGAACAAGAACGGGAAGAACATAACACAGTGTCAATGTTCTGGCAAGTAGAAGTGAATTTTGCATTTGGACCCGTGAACATTAGGTTGCAAGGGTCTAGGAATTTGCCCAGATGGAGAGTAGACATCCTGCTGCTTAAGAGAATTCCTGCTTAATGGTATCATTTAGCAGCAGAATTCAAATGGAAAATTCTCCCAGAAAATGTAAGGCCTTAATGTCTTCACTATGTTTGTTAGTGGGAGGTGTCAGGACAATTTACCCAGTCTTCTGAATGTTTTCCAATTATTTTTTGAAGTTCTTTCTTCAGTTACCTCCACATCTTTACTGGTAAAGGACACCTTCACTTTTTGAATTCTGCTGCTTCCATACCCTCAATTCATAGCTCCAAATGTATTGTCATCACGTGTTTTGTTGTTGGCTACTTGACATACAAATGCTATCCATCACATGCTGCTGCTTCAGCTTCACACACCACTTATATTTCTTGCAATCTACACTCACCCCATAGGAAAGCAAGCGAAATAATGAGCTTTTTTTTCTGAGATACTTTCTTGGTGCTGATAACAGCAATTATATTTGCTTCAATCATATCTCATTTGCTAATGACATTGATATGTCATGCCAATAAATGTGAAAAATATGCTACTATGATGATAAAGTACTTCTGCTAACTGATCAGCATTGCAAGTCACTGTTAATGAGTTACATGTGTCTTTCTGGGCTGCCATTTCATATTCCTGCATCAAAATGGTAGGGCATGTATGGTTTGTGATTAAATTCTCTTGTGACCTTAACACAGGGGGCCATTTCTGGTTCTAGGGCTGTGTTGTACCGGAAATGCTGATGGTTCATGTGAGTAAATGGGAAATGGCTGGACGAAAAGCACAGAACCAAGCTGCAAAAGAGGATGTTCTGTTTTCCACATGAAGATTTAGGGGTCAGCTCAGGCTTGATCTTGCTGATTGCTGCGCTTCTAATAGACCACACTTGATGATTCAGAGGAATGACTTGGATTGTAGCCCAAACCTGTGTGCTGTGTGAGGAAGTAAGACTGATTTTGTGTTGCAGTTGTTACCTCAAAGCTAACACGGTTTCTTTCTGTTTCATAATCACACTATAGTATCTCTCCAAGCTTTCTCAAAAAATGCTATTTTCATGTTGTTTGCATCATCACTTATCTCCATTGTTCATTTCCACTAAAAAATGAGAAAAACATCAAACAAAGAAAAGGAAAAAAACTCAGAAAAGGAAAAGGGAAGGGAGTTGGGGAGATTGTATTGGTACCTGTAGAGCCTGAAAGAGATGCAAAGAGAACAGCAGAGATCGCAAAAATTCTGAGATCATGAAAATCTTTTTCTTTCCTGTCAGCTGTATCTGGACTCTAGAATATTTTTTGTTTTTGTCTAAGAGACAGGTGTTTTGCTTTAGCAGTCATCTGTGAGCAGTGCTTTGCTTCTTTCTCTGTCTCAACTGTATAGAACACATCTTTTACCCTTTTTGTGTCTATCCTCAGAAGCAGCAGCTATTTTCAGGGTACGCTCTTAAGCGTACCACCGCCCTGGCTCACCCCAGTCATACTGTGCAGAAACACCAGTTTTCTGGGAAATCTCTAGCTGATGATTCATGTTCTCTTTACTCTAAACATATTGTTATATCAGATCTAAAACATCAGGTTTGTTTCTTTAGTTGCTTTTAAAAAATATTTGTAGGTGCTGTTAATTCACACTTAATTTCTAGGAAATTTAGATGCAATCTAAAGGATTTGTCTTCCTCCCACGTACCTGTGTGCTTAGCAGATTAAGATCTGAGATGATCTCTGAGAAATGCTGAAAAGAAATGTTTCAGAAAAGGCTAAAAACCTCCCACTTTTCCCACTGGAACTAGTCTGTGAATGCCTCATACCTATTGAAAAAGAAATCACCTGGCTTAGTTGCATATTCCAACTAGGCAAGTGCACACACTGGCATAAACTTAGACCTTATAAGCCAATGGAAATTGCTCATAAAATGTGTCTTCCATGCCACCAACACAACACAGTAAGAAAACTGAAGTTCTCTGTTAAATAGTGATCCTTGGGATTACATTTGTTGCAAACCCCTTAGATGCATTTGTTAAGCACTGTGTAACAGCAGCAACGTAGGCTGTTAGAAGGAAAAATGGAGGAGGGGGGACTACAGGTGGATAGGAGGTGTAATTCATATAGGAGGCTGGGGTGCAATCACGGGTTGCGTAGGGAAGAGAGGAGTTACCATGAGGGGACTAAGGTGGGAATTAATTGTATCTTCCAGCACCGAATGGAGAGTTACAGCCAGGCTTTTCTCAGGGGCAAATAATGAAGTAACAAGAACCAACAGTCCCAAGTTAAAACATGAGACATTCCAGTTGAATATTGTGTCCCTGTGAGATTAGCGTAGCACTGGAACAGCTGCCCAGAGAGGCTGGGGAGTCTCTGTGCTTGGAAGTCAAAGAATCCCAGAATGGTTAGGTTTGGAAAGGACCACTGGGGGCCATGTAGTCTAACCCCCTGCTCAAGCAGGGTCCCTTAGAATACATTACTCAGGATTAGTTTCCAAGTGATTTTTTAATATTTCCAGGGAAGGAGATTCCAGAACCTCTCTGGCCTATCTGTTCCAGTGCTTGGTCACCCACACAGTAAAGTTCTTCCTCATGGAATCATAGAATATGCTGTGAACACATCAGGATCATTGAGTCCAACTCCTGGCCCTGCACAGGACACTCCAAGGGTCACACCATGTGCCTGAGAGCGTTGTCCAAACGCTTCCTGAACTCTGTCAGGCTTGGTGCTGTGACCTTCGGCCTGGGGAGCCTGTTCCAGTGCTCAGCCACCCTCTGTGTGAAAAACCTTTTCCTGATATCCAACGTAAACCTCCCCTGACTGAGCTTCATTCTGTTTCCCTCAGTCCTGCCACTGGCTGCAAGGGTGCAAAGGTCAGTACTTTCCCCTCCGCTTCTCCTCGTGAGGATGCTGAAGACCACAATGAGGTCTCCCCTCAATCTCCTCTAGGCTGAACAAACCAAGTGACAGGCTCGTGTGGAACATCCTGAGCATCAGTTTCTGCCCGTTGCCTCTTGTCCTACTGATTAGCACCACTGAGAAGAGTCTGGACCCATTCTCTTGGCACTCTCCCTTAAGGTACTTACAGACCCTGATAAAAGTCCCCTCTCAGTCTTCTTGAGGCTGGACAGGCCCAGCTCCCTCAGCCTTTCCTCCTAAGAGAAATGCTCCAGTCCCCCAGCCATCCTCATTCCCCTCTGCTGGACCTGCTCCAGGAGCTCCGTGTCTCTCTGGGACTGAAGAGCCCAGAACTGGACACTGCAGCCCAGATTCACCTCACCAGGGCTGACTGGAGGGGCAGGATCACCTCCTTCAACCTGTTGACAATGTTCTTCCTAAGCCAGCCCCAGGACACCATTGGCCTTCTTGGCCACCAGGATACACTGCTGGCTCATAGGCAGCTTGTTGTCCACCAGCACCCCCAGGTCCTTCTCTGCAGAGCTGCTTTCCAGCAGGTCAGCCCTGTTCTTTCTAATCTTCTTAAAGCAGGGATTTATTCTTCATTAGATACATAGAATACCACGTATCCTTTATAAACTTAACTTCTAAGTGAATGAAGTTATCCATAATCAAATCTGTATGTGCTAAACTAATTTCTGAATTAATATTAAATTTAAAACAAATCCTGTAAGAAATGATCTCTGAGAAGATTCTTCAAATTAGCTCTGTGGTAAAAACATGCCTTGAGTATTACTGGGTAAATATTACTGCCTTGGGTTATATTCTTGTTCTATTCTGGACAGTTTCAACTCCTATTAGAAGTCTAAGACAGTATAAAAAGGCTGTAAACCCCTAATTCTGCACACAGAAAGGTCCCCAGAACAACCCCTGCAGAACCCAAACCTGAAACTAATGACATCTGGCAAGGGCTAATTGGTGCTGGGAATAAGAAATGCTTATGAGAATAGAGCCATACTGCACTGTTCTTTAGAGAACCTTGGGAATACAGAGTGGCCCCCCTAACACTGCGGACTCCTTCCTTAATCCTATCAAGCACTGCAAGTGTGAATTGCCCACTGTGCCTTTCAGAGGCATGCTCAGCATTTAGCTTCTTTTTGGATTGTCCTTTTTGTTTCAAGTGACAGAACAATCCCTGAGAAGAGTTTTAATACTTTTGCCTTAAGATCAGAGTCAAGGCAGAAGCGACCTGCTTTCTCTTTTCTCCAGTGCTGTGTTACTCATCAGGGACAGTCTTTTGTGTAAATACTGTATTTCAGTTTCTTTCTCATGCTCTGACCTCAGCTCATGATCTTCTTTTCCTGTCCGTGGGAAGGGAATTAAACGTTTTAAACACGTGTCTGTTTCAGTTCTCAACGGTCATTTTGTCATGATATTTTAATGCAAAGCTTTGAAAATCAGTGGCTTTGGTTCAGTCCTGGAGTCCACGAGAGACCTTCTTATTCAAGCCTTGGGAAAATGAGGCTCTGTGGTAGTTACCTGGACTTGGTGGATTGCTGAGGAAAGCCTTGTAGCTGATTGCACCTGACCTGCAAGGTCTTTGCCTACCTGTTTCACTAATGCTGACCTAACTGATCCTACGTGTGCCGAACTCACTGGTGCTTTCACAGCCTTGTTGGTAGGTAACAGCTTTAATGGCTTTGGAAGCCTGAATTTACTTTTTGATCACTGTGACATGAAGACACTCAGCTCTGCAGTAGGCACTCAGTTCTTTTTGTGATGGAGAAATACATGATATTTTTTTTTGATGTGAAGAAAAGCACAAGCTAATATTCCAGGACAGAACGTGCCTGAGGTGTGGTGACCACCTCAGAACTGTGCCAATAACAATATCAGTCAGGATTTTAATCTTGAAATACTAAAGTGAATGAGCGCTTCAAGTACTAAGGCAAAGTGGCCGCTACTGAAGAGACACCAACACTTCACTGTCAGTAGTTAAAAGATGAGGCAGAAAGGGCAGTCAGTGGACAGCAGTGCTTAAATACTTCTCAAATTGGTTAATGAGCTGTTCTGATCTAGTGGGGGGATTTTTGCTGCTTGACCTGTGCTTTTTGTCAGGCAAAAATGACACATTCTCAGTAAAGACTCTTGGGAATATTTTTTTTTCTTTTTTTTTTCTTTTTTTTCTCATTTGTCTTTTTTTTTTGTTTGTTTGTTTTAAACAAGGTATGAGATTTTTTTCTTCTTTGTTATTCTTTTAATATTAAAGTTATTAAATATTTATGCAATGGGCTAGAGAAGTGGATGGTTTGAAGTGCTTTCAAAGTATAATTTAAGCAAACAAAGCAAGAGTCTTTCCTCTTTCAGTAATAGTCAGCTCAGTGATTAGTGGCAGAGAAGAAGATGAAAACATCATTTGAGTAGATTTATAGAAATGGAGGGCCTGAGAAAAAATTGGCTAGAATTCCTTACCTTAAATTCCTAGAATCACAAAAGTGTTACTAGAAAGGGACTTGTAGAGGGTTTTTTTCCAGTCCATTACTGAAAGAGTAGCTGAACTAATTTCCTGAAAATGACAGCAATATTTGACAGATAAACTCGATTGTGTGAGGAAAGTTGTTCATCCACACTCCAAAAGTATGAAAGAAAAGTGCTTTAAAACAACAATGATGAACTAAATTGAAAACAGTATCTTTTACTGCTGAATTACAGTTTAATTTCACTCTACATAGATACCATGTGATACAATCCCTAGACCATATTCTTTAGACCATAAGAAAATGGAGGCACTGTACAGTTTCTGTGGAGGGAAATTCAATAGAAATAGGTTTCTAAAAAGTGGGAAGTTGACAAATACTGGCAAAATACATCTTCAAGTATGCTTTATTTGCAGGTGATTAAAAATATTTTTAGGCAAAAAACTAGTCAATCTTATCCAGTACAAGATAGAACATGATTTAGTGCCTAATGCCAGACGGACTGGAAAATGTGTAGATAGGACTGGTGATGCAGTAGTTGATGAATTACATGTGATTAAATGGCCCACATTCATATAGTAAAAAGACCTGATACATACATATGAGGAATTATAAGCACTTTATATTTTAACAATAAGCAGGAGGTTTTGTAAGAAAAACAAGAGACTCAAGGGGATGGGAAAGCTACAGACATCTTAGTAATATCAGAAGCCATCGACATTTTTTTTTAAAGACATTAACTTGCTCCTGCAAATTACTGTACTCTTGAGAATAGTATTTGCAATTTAAAACTTATCTAAAACATCACCAAAAGGTAACACTAATTCCTATTTTTTTAAAATTATTTTGTATTAAGAATTTTGCAAAAACTGAAATATGGCATGGCCAAGAAGCATGAATTATCCACCATTTCAGAGACTTTGCATTCATCACATTTAAATACTAGGTGTCTGATTTCTGAAAGTCTCATGCAAAATCCAGCTATAAAAACTCACCACAGAATATTTTCAAGGATAAAAAGCTAATGGTTTTTAAAGCTCTGACAGACATCCAGTTGTGAAGGTGAATTTCAAAACGAATGGTCCACATTTTCAGAGGACATTCAAAAATATAGTTGTTGAACTTCCTGTAAATGCCCAGCTCTTATCTACACTTTGCATGGAATATTTACCAAAGCTGTAACATTGGACAGTTAATGGAATATATCACTGCCTAGAGTAGTGCCAGAGGTAACATCATTATCTTTCCATAACTGCATGATGAGAATTAAATAATCACAAAACAAACTCCTATTATGAAATGACTTCTTTTTTTCTCATATACAATATATATATTCATTTATATTGAATATAAGTCCAGTAATACTATCACAGTAATGTGCTGTAGTAGTCTTTCATAGTGAGAAAACTGCCCTAATCATCTTTAACATGCAAAGCTTGGAAGAACCAGAAATTCACAGTAAGTAATACAATTTGTATATGCATCTTCTGCCATCCTAAAGTTAACCAGAACACTCAAGACTGTTGCTTATTTTTTTTCCTATGTTTAACAAAAGCTACAGTTCTGTATACTGTACATTCACAGTGGGATCCCAGCCCCCTGTACTATCTGCAAGAAAGATCAGGTTACCACCCTCCATCAGAGTAAACATTCTAGTATTTAATACAATAATCTTGTGAACAGTTGTTCCTAGCTTGAAGCTCAGCAGTTCAAGACTTGATAAAATTTTCCTTTTCATCTCTCTGAAAGGTTTCTTGCTAACGCATTTTGTAGTCATTAGATACTGACATTTCACATAGCTGTCCTTTAAAATCCAAGTCTACTGTGAAATCCAGGTCACGCTGTAAAAAGATTTAAATGTAACATGTAAGTAAGACCATAAGTTTAGTGTATTAATTCAGTTATCATTGCTTGGGTTAAAAAGACCAGCAGATTCAAGAGATTCCTGTGGTGGTTTCTAACTTCTTCTGTTTTTAAATAGTGCTGACACTGAGAAAGCAGGCTGTAAGATGTGTAATAGCATTCACCATACAATCTGTGCTTAGGTCATATTTCTATAATCTTCCTGAGGTGGATTTAATGTCCTGGTTACTACCAGGAAGCTTCTGAAATGCTGTTATTGTATGTATCCTAGGAAAATTTTTGAACGGTATCCCCCATTGAGATGCTCTTAATTTAGGCTAAAGGGCTCTCCCACTAGGGGTTATTCCAGAATATATCTAGTAAACCTTCCATTGTACAGAAGCCCTTAGTAATTTTTTATCTTATAATGACACGTTTTTAGGGAAGAGGCACTACACAGCCCTACAGAAGGAAGTTGTGTCTATGCAAGCTTTTGAAAAACTTCGTGTTTGAGAAGAACAAAGCATGAGCAAATCCTTTTGAACCAAGGTGGTTTCTCTGTCTTATGACAGCACAATAATTTTAGCACCTAAATCTGCATTCAGGTGCTTACTGCTGTGTGAACAGATTTGAGATATTTTATTCATTTTTCCCTCAAAGAAAATTGATACATTTAACCCAAAAGAAACTATTCCAGTCCCCCTAGGACAACATAAGGGTGGGAAACAGATTATTTTCCTCTTGCAGCAAGTAGCTTCAGGGGTGAATGTGTTTGTTTTAATGCCAAATTTCTTTTGTGTTTATTTCTCCCCCTGTATCAACACTACTATGAAAATCATATCCAAGCTGTGTTTGGTATAAAAATGGAAAAGCAACGCAAAAAGAGAAGACAATGAAATGTTAAGATTTGTTGCAGTTAACAAATGTAATTTTTCAACAATTACAACAGCCGCGTAGATGCATAACCAGGTTATTTTAACTGCTGTTTACTGTAATAGAAAATGAAGAGATACTGCTCAAGATTTTGGGTAGAAAATGGTGCCAGTGTTTCTCCCAGAAGCCATACTTCTCATGTCTTATTCTATCCAGCCATGAGTTGTCCATCAGACCATGACTCACAGTCCCCTTACAAGTTAAAAGAAGCACTGAATATAACCCATATAGGGGGATTCAGCCCGTAGCAGAGAAACTGAGGAAGTTTTCAGCAGGCATGGTAGTGTGATATCCATCATGCTTTAGCTTTAGTCTTAAATAAATTTATTTATTTTCTATGGAAAGGCATAATTTTAAAACAACCCTATCACTCAATTAGTGAGCTCAGGTACATTTGATCAGTGAGTTGATACAAGCATTCCTCTGAAATGTGTTACTTAATTTCCTGTTGGACTGTCTTTGGGCACTGAGTGGCAAATCACTCAGTGCCCATAGGTGTGGAACTGAAGCACTTACTCTTGATCATCCTGTGTTGGCAGAAGAGATCTTTCTACTGATTTCAGTGACAGTGTGAAGAGCTCCTTGCCTGCTTTTGTCACAAAAATCAGTCAAGCTGATTGCAGAGGGCAGCTGACTCGGTGATGTATTTGAATCCTTTCTGCCTTCCCATGCCAACCTGCGTGCAGGCTGACTTCTGTAACATTAGTGCTGCTTTATCATTGCTCTCATCAGCTTTGGTGAAGCTGGAGCTGGAGCTCTTACTAATAAACATGAATGCCTTTAGCATTCTCATTGTTTTACTCCTATTCATTTTCTTTATTGCTGATTGTAGTTTGTGATCAATAGAGGTGGAATTAGGATCAGGGATGCTGACTTACCACATTTTTTGCATTTGGTTTCATGGATATAGTCCCATAGATTTCTTCTCCTCGTCTCACAGTTAAATAGTCCTCCAAGTAGAAGACAGTTTGCTTCCAGTGAGTATAAGGAGCATCAGGTGCTAAAAAATATGTATGGATATCATTTATTGAAAATTCCTACATGCTTTGAAAATCAAATTATGACTTGGGGACAATTGGGAAAAACTCTTTCTTCTCATAGAATGCTTTATGTACTATATTAGCAAACATACTTTACAACAGCACAATTCTATTCAGTGTCAGTGGGTTGTCTTCTGATTTTTACTGGAATATGTCAGATATGAATCCCACCCAGCAAGAAGGATTCTGCAAAAGGGGTTACAAGGCAAAATAGGCACTTTTTTATGTTCTCCTTTCAACCCACACATGTTCAAATAGGGAAAAAATCTTTATCACTAAGTGCTTTGAATTTCAGAAGTCTAAATTAGTTAAAAAAAAAAAAATATACAGAAGCATGAAGGAAAGGTTCATCAAAAACTATTAATCACAATTTCACAGATGAAACATTTGACTAGTGATCCCAAACCAGCAGATTTTATAGTTTCAAGGAGGATAGAGCTGATGAAAGGGCACTTGCACCTTGATCTGTTTTGGACTTTGAAAAGGCATTTTGGGCAATTTTCCAGAGATGGAAACTGGTCTAAATTAATTTCTAGTCTTGCTTAGAAGAATCAATTTCAGGCTTTTAATTTACTTATTTGATTTTATTTCTAATTTAAATTTCAATCTTTGAGCAGTGCCTAATGAACTGGTATTGGTCACTTCTGGTTCCTACCACTCTTGCAGTCAAGAGGATCTAGGAACCTAAGAATAGATGTACAAGCACAAAGACTTCCTAGCCTGGCAAAAAAAGCCTCTGATAAATTAATTTTTCTTCTGTTTGTATACCCCAGTCACATGAGGTCGCTGTATTGTATCATTATTAACACTGTTTAATAAAATAATGATCTTATTTCATTTCAACGTCAACGTTTCAAAAAAAAATACTTGGCCTTGAAAATTGGTTGTGACTGGACAAATACTGATACTTTTTTAAAAAACTGGCAGGACAGGAATTTTTAACTGTTTTCTAAAATTCTAGAATCAGATGACCAATATAAACCAACTTTTTTCATAAACTGTGCTGGCAAACTGGTATCTTCGAAAGGAAAAGGATTTTACCACATAATTTCTGTCTAAGTGTCCAGACAGTTTTAATGACTGTTAATTTCAATTGTTTAATGAGATATCTTCTTGAAGGAGTTCAGATCCGGACTGTTTATTATTTGGACATGGCTGTGTAAAATTTCTAACTGAAAACATGTTAGACCAGAATGAAATTGAATTTATATTCTAAATCATAACTGCTGCCTTGTACACACCCACGTGCATGTGCACATGCCCCTGTGCAAAGCCATCTTCCCTAGAAAAGCCTGACATAACTGGAAACTTGTGCCCCATGAACAGGGTGGGGGTGTGTGTCATGCAGGCCCGGGTCTCCAAGTCCACCCCAAATTATTCATTATTTAAGAAATAACACATCAGTGAAGTGGCACTTTGTCACGTCCTACAAACTGGTGTATTTTTACTGAATTCACTAGAGCTTTGCCAACAGACACCAGGTGAGAGTCCACACCAGTCTTCTAGACAGTGATGACCTTCAGCAGAGGATGGCCAAACAACCTTTTTATGGAGTAATTTCTTCTGCCCCTACCTTACCCTGATAAACTAAACAGAGGCAGAGAAACTCTTCCTTCAACCTCCTGTCTACACGCAGGCTGTCCACAGGATGAGGTTTTTACATTTATTGCAACACTCTCTGGTTTATTCAGTCTTGTAAACAATGCCTTAAGGGAATGGAGTTATTCCTTTAAATATCTGCTCACCAAGGCAAGCTAAGAATTTCCCAGCTGGGTTGTTAGAGACGATTCACATAATCACTATGGGTGATTTTATAGCTTGGAAAAAATGGTAGTTTTTTTCTAGAGTCTGGGGCAAGCCAGAGCTTTGCTGAGTTTTGGATTTGGGGAAAACTAGGATGCAGAGCTGCTATCTCTCACTGAGCCGATAATTCCCTGTCTAATCTGAGAAATTTGACACAGGATTTAGCTAAAACTGGTGGGGAACATAAATTCACAGGCCATAATTCCTGCTGAGCTCTAAGGTTGATAGCCTTTGTGAAATTCTGCCTCTGTTTCCACAGAATTCCTATAAGCAGTTGTCCTTTCCCCATCCTGCTCACCTCCCCCAAAATCACAATAGTTTTTATCACTGAAATTCAAACATGGTGGTACATTAAACCTTCCTGTACCATCTAATCAGCAGCACTGATAGACTGATAGCAACAGAAATGAAATTAAAAGAAATACAGATTACCTGTAGAAAATCCCATCTTCTTGTGGCACTTTGTAAATTCAATATTAAAATAGGTGACCAAGGCATGAATGTAATCATTGCGCTGAATTTGGAGGCAGAATGCAGAAGTAAATTCCAATTCTTCAGTCTTCACTGTATAAATGTCTACTTCCTGTTTTGAGGAGAAAGAAAAAGACATTTACACGCAGATGTCTGTGACTCCCAGGTAAGTGTTACATGATGTACTTTAGTATTTCATTTAATCATCAGACACAAAGATGACTGACAACCTTTTAACACTGTAAGAAATCAGAGGTACATTCTGATCTATCTAAATGATCCAGTTATCTGACTAAGCTGACAGAGAGGACACTCACTGAAGAGTGTGTGGTCTTGGGAACAGCAGGGAGGGGACGTAGAAGCTGGAGAAAATCAAGGTAAAAAGGTGCTTTGACAAATACAGGCATGATAGATATTGATAGGTACAGGTCCCAGTTCAAAGACCTCTTATCATCAGGGACTGTCAGCATGAGGACAGATGCCAGAGTTGGATTTTTAATAAAAATAAACTTATTTGTTTGTGCATCTCCGGAAAGGAAAGTGATTTGACTGTATCAAGCAGTCAAAACATTTCAGGCATGAGAGTGGCCTGCTTTTTGATGCTTTCTAGTCCTGTGTCAGATAACTGATTCCAAAAAGTGAGCACAGGGATCTTACTCTTGAGCAAGACAGAAGCAAATTATGTAAATCATACTATGGCTTGATTGCAGTAGTTGGAAGCAATGATGTAGTCTTCAAGTTTGCTTATTTCCATCAATATTTAAATCTCACTGTTCAAGGCTTGAAGTGTGTTTATCACATGGATCTGATTCTCCCAGCTAGGTACTGCTTTTCTCTGGGTTATTTCCAAAACTTGTAGTCATGACAGGGAGGATGGTAAGTCTGAAGTACTATTCTAATGCTGTGGGAAATGTTTCCTATGCACTTTCTGGTACCCTCATTGCTCATTCTCATACCCTTATTGCTCATGCATATAGGGAAACAGACTTTTTGTAGGCAGAAATCCAAATTTTCTCTACTCTACCAGCTGAAGTCAGGAATCATGTCTCTGACCTCACCAGCTTTTCTCAAGACTCACACTGCAGAAATGGAGAACAGAGTCCAGACTGCCCGTTAGAGGTCTCTTTTAGGGCACATTAGAGGGTTCTTGTAGAAAATGCCTTCTATAATTTAAGGTAAGTCTGCAAAAACAGACATAGAAAGATGCAGCCATATTTCAGTTACTGAGGCCTTTGCATTGACCCCATTTGTGTTTCTGAGGCTTAGAACACTTGCAGGTGGATGATTTAAGCAAACCATAGTTTTGGCCTGCCTGGTTAACATTACTGTTCAAGAACAACTTAATCATCATGAAAATTATTCTACTGCATTGCAATGACACCCTAAGGCACTAGTGTTTATGAATGACCTATGCATATAATTGGTCACTTAAAGCTGTGATAACCTTAAAATGTTTTTGGTTTTTCCCCTACAAAAGAAGGTAAGAAAAAAGCATGGTAGGAATGAGAACTTCTGAGGTCTTCTGGCAGAGTTCCATGGCAGCCTGCAAAATTTGCTTTGCCAAGCTAGACTGGACTGGTGGGTGACTGCAGACTTCTGTAATTTTTGGTGTGTTTTTTAGTGATCTCACCATGGGGAAATTGGGACTTAAGTCTAATGGTGAGGCACATAAAGGGAACTAGCTCCCTCTCTCTGAGCTGTGTTGGCTTTGCAGAGTAAAGGGGAATCAAAAGCACTAGAAAATATTTTCATTAGAGAAGTCAGTAGAAATTCCTCAAAAATATTAAGCAGGTGTGCTGGATAAACTGTTGGTCACTTTTGCAGTCCTTCTTTAAGGACAGAAACATAGCTTTTTTTACAATGCAAGGCATGAGACAAATGTGGGGGCTTTTTTATTAATGAATATAATTTTGAGAATGGCCGAGTCTGGTTTTGGCAATCTCTTTGAATTATACTCTGGCTACTATATATTCTTATTTAAAATGGCAGCACTCATTACATCTAACTGCACAGGGGACAAATGATACAAATTGGAGTTAAGGTTGCTTCTAGACTGCCAAGGGACCTCTTTCCTGATCTCCTTCCCAGACAGCCAGGTTACTCAGCTAGGATTTTGTGAGCATGGAAATAAGCTAAACATTCAAATCTCAGTGGATGGCTGGGTTTGGTGGAGTTCTTTCGTGGTTTGGGGTTTTTTTTGGTTGCTTGGTTTCTTTGTTTTTGGATCAGAGAGAAAAACACAACTGTTTTACTAAGTATGAAACAAACTTTTCCATTTTTTTCTGGCAGTGTTACTGACAGCAGTAGGCCCTCAGTAGGACACCTGTACACTTTTCCTGAGTTCAGTTATTGATTCTGGTGGTTTGAAGACGCTTTGTTCCCACTACTCTCCCTGGCTGATTTGGTTTGGAAGCCAAACAGAGTACTCCCCTTTGCCAGGACAATTCCTGTGCCCCTCAGATGCATTTAAGAGACCATGCAAAAGGGAATGGCTTTCAACAGAGAGAGGACGCCACATTCCCTGCATGCACCACCCCTAGTGCACCTGTGGCTTAGTGCCTGAAATTCCTTAAAGCATTCAGGACTTGAGTTACATCCAGTTTCTGAGGAGTACAAAAGAGAGAATTTTACTCAAGTCTCCCACATTTTAGGTAAGTGTCATGGCTACACAGCATGCACAGTTGATGTCTTATTTTGCTGATTTTGTAGAACAATTCAGAGCATCTAAATTGGGAATTGAAATAACTGCAGAAGCACAAGACTCTGACTGGTCTCTGAGGAATGTGTCTAGTGACTAGTCCATCCACTGACTAATGTAGAGAGAACCCAGACTCATCTGGTAGGCACCCTAAATTAGCTGGCTTTGGGTTAAATAGAACCCTAAAAATCCCTCTGTGAATCTAATATGAACAAGCTGTGCTATCCAAAAGTGCTGTAATAAAACATTTGAATAATTAAACATTATGGCTTTGTTTATTCTCAAATGTTTTCTTGGGCTAATATTACTCTCTGAATTCACAAATATTTTCAGGATGAAAGAAATGCACTTTATATAAATAAAACATGTGAAAAAGCAAACTAAATTTAAAAATATATAACTGCAGAGTCTGTTTTTCCTGCTTCCATATTGCTAGCTTGAACATAAACCTCCCTCCCTCATGCTTTTCATTGACAATTTTCTCTTTTTTTAGTGATCAGTTTTTGAGATTAGTGACTGATTCTGAAATGGAGGGTGGTTTGTACTTGTGTACTTATTACCTGCTTTGCTCCCATAGTACCTCTACAGGGTACAGCACCATTCAGTTTATGGACAAAAGATGTCAAAACTAAATATAAAACCTGAATAGAAACACTTTGAAAATTTTTGTCTGTCATCTTAAACCAAATTACTTTCAAAGACCTTCTAAATAAAGCATTAGATTTGCACTTCAATTAAGGGCGTGCAGCTTTTTGTTCCAGAGCAGCCAACCCATTTTGCTCCCTGATCTCTTTCTCTCTGGACATATTTCATAGAGTCTAAATAGCTGTTTCTTTTGTGTGTGCTGCAATTTTAAGTTCCTCTGGTTGAGGCTGTTTTCAGGCACAGCCATCTTGTGTTCCCCTCAGTGCAGATGGACTGTGCACACATACGTACTCATGCACAGTTTCTACTTCTGTTCCTTTCTGCTGCTTTCAGTAAAGGTTCTGCAGACTGGAGGCATGGCTTCCCCTTTTGCATATGGGAATACTTGATGCTGTGTTTCTTACTGGCAAAAAGTGAAAGGGAAAAGTCAGAACTGACTCTTTGGGATAAGTGAGCGTACTCCTGGATTCATGGACCTGGTACTACCACTGCTATCGATGCAGACAGCCTTGCTCATGAGAGCTGTCCCACATGAGGAGGATTCCTTCCCGTGAAGGGAATTTTAGAGCTTTCAAGTGTTCCTGCAGGCAGTTCTTGCATTGTTAACATCATCTTGTGAACAAGGATTAGTGACCATTCTGTTTTATATCTAGAGCAAGGTACTAGTTAACCTCTGGGTGCAGATGTTGGGGCTGAGAGAGCACAGTAACATTCTATATAAGGCTAAGAATTAGGAAGTTAGACAAATTAATTGAGTTCCAATTCTGATCACATGTTCTGGTGTTAGTTACTTCATCGTCAATTCAGAACTGATGCTTCAGACTTTCTTACTGCAAACAGAATCATTTACCCCTTCTCCTCAGCAGCATGCAATCAGTGATTCCCAACCTCTATTTACAAGAAGGTGGGGCAATTCAAATTCATATCTAAGTACACCACGTCTCTCTTCATCCAGTATTTGCACATGTAAAAGTTTTAAGAGTCTTGAGTTACAGCCTGCAGTAACCAGATGAGTAGAGACACAATGAGCATCTTGCTTTTGGGAATTCCATAAGAAATCAAGGTATCAATGTTCATGCTCAGGTCATGTGACAGTATTGAGCATGTGCAACACGCAAGTGCTGGCTAATTTAAAACTGCACCATTTTCCTTCTTAGTGTGACAGCATTCTGTGATGACAGCATTCTGCAGCTGGTTCAAAGCATGCAAAGATAGAAGCAAAACATAAGCAGTGGGTCCCAAAAGAATCCTACAGTTAGGTGTAAACATTCATAATTAGGTATATTTGGAATTAGCAAACCTTTATTAAGCAGGCGTTGGTCACCACTTGCTTTGGATCTACAATGTCCACCAAGGGCTCCTTCATGGCAACATCCCTAATACAGGTCATGTCAAAGCCGTACACATTCTCCCACCCTGTCAATCCAAATGAATGTGTCAAGGTTAGCAGTAAGAACAGAAAATATTTTTTCCTTCTCAAAGCATTTTTTTTTTTTGAAAGAATTTCTACCATCCCCTGATTTTCAGATGTCCCCTTTAGCTCTTTGGTCCCTGTCCCAGTTGTCTATCTCATCATTGCTATTTTACAGACAATGCAGTTGTGGCAAAATAAGCCCTCAGTGTACATCTTTGAACAAGTGACCCTTATTTTTTGGTGTCTCCAAAATTGTGTTGTATGAGATTTGTCAATGATTCTTGCGGCTTTAGACACTCGTGAGTGTTGCCCAAAATCATCTGATGTCAGGCTGAGTCTTGGGAATAGCTGTTAGGGATTCTATCCTTTCCTATCCATTCTGCTTAACACTTACTTTCTTTTTTTCCCCCATAGATTGCCACTCAGACAGCAGTTTACACGCTCTTTTGATTATTTAAGTAGTTTTAGCTTCAGCAAGTGAATTACTGGCAGGAGTAGAATTGCAGGTGTGTTTCAGTAGTTGGGGCTCCAGGTTTTAATCTGCACATACATCATGACAGAAAAGCAAAAGGTCTGCTTTGAAAAGATTTAAAAGTCATGCCAATCCTCTATATTTGAATTGTTCTTCTGATTGTTCCAATAGATGCTTCTTATCATGCTGAGGATTTTTTGCACAAAATGAAAACACTGAGAAATGGAAAAGTACACTGGCTTTGCTTTTCAGGTTGCTTAACAAAGTGAAAACAAGAACTTTCAAACAAGTGAAATCTTAGTCTTATGTAGGATGTACGTCAAGGTCCATTTACTGCTTCATCTAAAAGTCTAAACTGAATACTGGGAGTGTTTTAAAAAATGGTTTGAACAAAAAGCAAAGTTCACTCATAAACATTTTAGTGAGCATGTTTGAAATGTCTCATTTTTTTTTTAGAGCATAAGATTTGAGCTACTGGGGTTTCCAGAGGAGTATGACTGAAAATCTAATATGATAGAAACATCTGCATATTTCTAAACTGGAAAAAATATAGACATGAACAATTCTTTGATACCACTCTGTTATCTCTTTATTGGATTGTGAGTTTCAGGGGAGCTAGTCTTCAAACCTTTTGTTTCAGGCATCATGAGCATGTGGGAACTTCAGATTACATTTATAGAAGTCATATGTTTTTATGTGATTACTCAGAAAAGACTAACTAGGAAACCCTGAAGAAACAATTTATTAATTGCTTATTTATTATTGGGGCCTCCATCATTTACTGTACTTCAGGCTACATGGGATACCTTTGAAATATGTGCCTTTATCTGTATTACGCAGAGAGCTGTCACAGGAGCTAAAAAGTAAAGTTATATGTTTTACATTTTGCAGGAAATCAAAGTAATTGACTATAGCAGTACTCTGTGGCATTAATCTTCAGCTGGAAAAATCAGAAGTTAGATTTTTTTAGAAACCTCATATTGCATTATTTTTTAATCAATATAATGGTTCTTGAATGCCCTTTAAAATGCTCAGCCCCTGATCTCATATGAAGGCAAGACTCTGTCCTCCTTAAGAGAGAAAAAGATGAAAAATTGAAATGTAAAGAGACACCATCAAGGATTTATAAATGGAAAGGAGAGACAAGATGGTGGCACAGACGGGTAGTGAGATGGAAATAACTGATGACACAGAGGTATATAAGGTAAGGGGGGGAGAGGAAATCAGAGGTGAGATCAGAAAATAAAGTGTCTTAAAGGAAAACAACATTTTAGAAGAGGAAAAAATGACCTGAAACTTTTTTTTTTCAAATGACTAAAAAAGAAACAATTTGAAAACAGATTATTGTCAGTGAGAAAAGAAAAAGACTCAAGGTCTAGAAAAGAAGGTGTTCAAAAGCAAGGTGAAAGAACACGTAAAGGATTTTAGGCCAAAAGGGCTCTGATTCCTTTACAGAATGGATGCCTCATACATCCATTTGAATCTGTACATTTTGTAAGGAGTTTAGCTGTCAAGGTCATCACATAACTGAGGAAAAAATATAGGCTGTGCTTGAGGAGGAGATATAATCCTTCCTGGCACCTACAGAGAGTTCTTGTCACCGCCCCACTGCACTGGGCTCACTTTTGACCCAAAATAGCAATTTTGACCAACTGGCAGTTCTGTGTATTAGCACTGAATTTGATTACAGAAACACCAAGCCTTCTTTTCTGGGAGGAGGTGAGAGGAAAGGAATGAGGAGTTAGTGGGTTCAGACAACCTTTAAATAAAAATGCCTAATTTAACCCAAACTTTCACATTTATCTTTGGTTAATAAACCTGCTTAGGAATTTTGTGATTTTTTTTTCCCTAATGGAAAACACCTTTAAGTGTAACTGCCCACCTCTGAAAAATAAATAGAATCAAAAAAAGTTGAAAGGAAAAGAAGAATGAAATAATGCAAAACTTGTTCATTTGATCACAAGTTTTATGCTCTTATGATCACATAAATCCAAATTTTGGTGACCTGGGCACAAGTTGAACACAAACCAGCAGTATGATCTTGTGGTGATGGACGTGAGCCCCATGCTAAGATATAAGGAGTGTCCAACAAAACTGGCTTTGCTTAGCCTGAGACAGCAAGACTAATGGTGGGATCTAATTGCTGTCCGCTGCCACAGAAACAAAGAAGAAGTCAGATTCTCTTCAGGTGAGGAGGGAATGAAGGCAAGTTTCAGCAAGGAGAAGTCAGCCTGCATATTTAGAAACTTGTTCACTCCTAAGGGTGCTTCACTCAGAGGAGCTGTGGAATCCCCATCTCCTGACTGCAGGGCAGGGCCCTGGGGGTGACCTGCTTTAACTGTGAAGTCTGACTTGCCTGGAGCAGGAGCCTGGACTGGGTCACTTGCAGATGTCACTAACAGCACCAGTTATTCAATGATACTTCAAGGAAACCCTCCCAACATTTTAAAAGCAAAGGAAAAGTCAATTTTATGCATCTATGAAGTATAAAAAAAATAAAATTAGAACCCTTTTTTAACATATAAGTAAAATTTAAATTTCTGATCCTTATTTTTAATTTGAAAATTCTCACACAAAATGTGTTAAAAAAAGCATTACATACCGTGGGGTTTTTTCTTCCTGACAAGCTTATCATGGAGATATAATTTTTTTCTAGGTTTATTTCTTCACATTTACAATTAATTTGCATCTTACTGTTTCTGTGTTTTTTTGTTATGTTAAAAACAAAAATAAGGACCTGGATGGCAAAAGAATATTACCTGTTTTTGTGGCTGTTACGATGGATTACATATTTATCAAAACAACAACAAAACTAAATTTCCTATAATCCACATTTTAAATACATCTAGAGCTATTAATATAACTGTAGGCAAAGTCTGCATGAATTTATACATGCATCTTTCTTTTGTGCACTTTAAATTGCTGCAAATTTCCTAAATGTATCAGCAGACCAACATTTTCTCAGAGTTCACATTTATACTGGAATTCTGGCCTGCAAAGAGCTCACAGAAGGCTACTACAAATGAAGTATTTTAGGGAAATAGCCATAAGAAAGTGTTACTGGCAGGTGCTTACTCACAGTGAATTTTGAAGTCCTTGTACTGTCTGTCTTCAATTGCTACCACGTACAAAGCAGCTCGGTCTGGAAACATTAGCCCTCCAGGTTTCTGTTGATGAATTGTGGGGAAATGGATCTCGTAATCTATTCACCTGACAAAGACATCACATTTTGAACTGCACATACAAAAACCAGACAAGCACCCCTTGCATGCCTTTATTGTTTTCCGTCAGATTGTCACACCAGCTTTAACCTCAGCCACTCCTGCAGCCTGTGGCAATGTCATTAGACAGTGTCTAGCAAACTTTGCCAGCCAGCACTTAATCAAAAGCAAAGCTCTTTCACTGAGGTTCCCTTTGTTACCTCCTCGTTAAAGCCTACCAAATGGCACTCAGAGATGTGACCGTGTCTTGTTATGGCGACAGTGGGGAAGGGAAAGCTTGGAGTCAGAAAATAAATGATGATTGCTCCAGCAAGGAGCACGGCATGCAGAGCACCTACCAGCCACTTGTCTCGTGCGAAGATGACCGTGTTTAACATTGACTCATAGAACAGACAGTAACCCATCCACTCGCTGATGATGATGTCTACTTGATCCACAGGTAATTCAACTTCTTCCACTTTACCTTTAAATATTGTGATTACTGAAAAGAGAATCCAAAGAAATACGTTTCACATAATAAAACACCTGACTAAGTTCCTTTCTGGTGAATGTCAGGCTGACCTTTTCAATACGGTTCTCTTCTTGAATGCCTGTCGATAAGGGGTGACTCCATGTGACCCAATGCATTTCACACTTTTTAAAAACTATTCAGAGGAAGTATAATAAGTAGAATTTTTAGTATCAGTATAAAAGGAAAAAAAAACCCCAACCCAAAATCCAAAGGCCAAACAAAAAACCTCACCATGTCTAAAAACAACAGAAAAACAGGCCTTACCTGGTTACCTGTATGATCTCATTTTACAATGCCCTTTGGAATTTGGCAGATTTCTAGATCATTGACCAAGTAAGGCAAAGAATCCACTTAGAAGCCTTTAAACATCCCTGCAGGTTTACACATTAATATTTAAATAGTGGGCCATATTTAGTTCAGTTGTAACAAATAATTTTGTTTTAGGACCACTACATAAGTCACCAATCATTTCTGCTTTTAAAATAACATTTCCTATTTACAAATATATTTTCAGCTTGTGTTAAATATTTGTCAGCTTGTTTTTCTCTGCAGTGGATAAAGTCTCATGGTTTTGGATTCTTCCTTGACAAGGTAACAGATGCACTTGAAATTTAGGAATAAGGTGAATATTCTACTTTCCATTACTAATTGATAAAATTACTACTCTTAATTAATGGCAATTTTTAATGATAGGAACGTTTATTGATGAAATAGTCAACATTCAGTTTTGGAAAAGTGAAGGTAATTTAATTTAATTTAATTTAATTTAATTTAATTTAATTTAGCTAGAACTAGGTTAGCTGGCTGAGTGTGGAAGTGTGGGTTGAGTGATTTTTAGAACTCAGCCCAGGGAAAAGGAGGTTTTGTCTTTCCCAAATACATGCAGAAGTAGTATTACTCTAACCAGACGTGGCCACTTCATTTGACTAGCAGATTTTTAATCCAGGCTGGCCCCCTAAGAAATTGAGAACACTCTGACTCAGACTGGTACCACAAAGTATCATCTGATAAGAGCAACCTGACTGGAAAAGAGCAGAGTTCTCTTCTCTTTGCTGCCATTTAAACTCCTTCCTTTCACAGTTACTAATTCAACAGTTCATCTGTTGTTATACTGAAGACTCTTCATGTCTGTAAGCTCCAGCCACGAGTTCTCTTTAGTTCTCTTTTCTCCCAAGAACTTTCACTGCCACAATTCTTTCGGAGTGAATTTTAGCACTGCTGACAGCTGCCAGAGTGACACACCAGCAGACTTTGAAGCCCCCTGTTTACACCTAGAACAGTCACAGTGTAAGCAGCAGCAGCAGGGGTTCCTTCCACCTCCCTGCACTTCATAAGGCATCATGTGGGAACAAACTGTGCTGTCCCCAGCTGTACTGTATGCATCTCTTCTGCAAACAGTGGGTTTCTCTTGGTTCAGCCCCTTTTGCTGACTCTACATTTCTTTAAACATTTTGGGGTGGGGGCGAAGAAAAATTTCCATGAGCAACAAGATCCCTTGGCTCAGTACCTGGCTGCATAGAAATAAAAGTGAATGTGGGTCAGTGTAGAGTGTGAAAGTGTAAATGTTGGTTCAGGTGTGCAGTTTGGAGACCAAACTGCAGTCAGGCAGACTGCTGAACCTGTCCTGCCAAATCTCCTGCCAAAGGGACGGGGCTCTGCTTCTTCCTCCATGGTTTCCCAATGAGTTGCTCCTTGTAGAAACAGGAGGAAGAAGCAGAGATAAATACCTTCTGCACCCTCTGGAGCACACTGGAACCTTCTAATTTATTCTGACAATGGTCCCCTCACACACAATTCCTGTTGCTGGAAATCCAAATGCAAATTGATTTGTGTTGTGCTATTTGTGTCTCTAGCGGATGAAAGGCCATTCTGGGAACATACAGCCTCTGCATCCAAGGTTCAGGAGAACCAAGGAGATCACACCTCCCTGCTTTAGTGCCTTATCCCTACTGTGGAGATGAGTATTTTCTGGTCCTTTGCTTCCTTCTTTTCCTGAACCAAGAGTTGCATTCGCTGGCTGGCCTCTTATATCCCACGTCACCGCTGTTTCACGCCACAACACTTGAATACCCGTGATGTGCAATAAATATTCCTCTGAGAGAGCTCGGGGTTAGTCAGAAACTGCCAGTGACAGCAATAAAAATTAGAACAGATCTGAACCAGAACAGAAATCCATTCCTGCGCATGTGCGGGCAGAGCATCAGCGCCAACACAGCTAAAAGTGGGGGCACTTGGTGCAGCCCGGCCGTGACCTGCTCTGCAGCAAAGGCAAGCTCTTCACAGAAAAGTGCTTTTAAACAGGAGCTGTCTCACAGCCTCAGTTAAAAAAAGACTGATTTTTTAGGTTGTTACAAAGATATCTTGCATGCTGTGATTTGGAGGAGGACTGAAGGCATGAAATAGAACTTGATAGGGGTTATTTTGTGCTAAGGGTTTTCAGTAGCTTGGGGTTACTTCTAGGTTTTTGTTGGCTGGTTTTTTTTCAATTTAGAGTTTCCCCAACCTTGGAAATTTCACCAGCTTTTCAAGTAAAAAAGAAGTTTTATATGATATTTTTATTTTATGAATTGAACATTTTCATTTATGTGAGTGTGTATTTTGATAAGGTTTTGAAGCATCTTTTTAAAGTTGGGAGTCAGAAATCTTAAGTGAAAAATTTTTGCTTTAAACCTCATTTCAATTTGAATGTCAGTATGGGTGCTTGTACGTCTGTTCTGTTTAAGAGAGAAGGTGGAATTCAAATGGCAGAATTAAGTTGTTAAGTTCAGTTCTAATATAGGGTCTTCCTTCTGTTTGCTAAACCAAACTGCCTATTGGTAAGTCCTATTTACTTCTGTAATCTCTGAACCTAGAAATAAATGTAGATGTAACAGTAATTCCTGTGAGGAATTGTTGCAGTGCCTAGAATGAGGTGTTTAATTTGGTATTTACATAAGTAAACTCTGCAAAACTACCATTTACATGTAAAACACACAACATAAATAAATCAGAAAAAGCAAAACTGTTATCTTCTCTTTTTCCTGAAAAAAAAAATTATATATGCCTTACTGTTGTCCAAGTGGTTGGCCTTGATAATTTTTTCTGAGTAGTCAGATATACTTGAGCATTCAATCTAGGAAAAAAAGAAAAAAAGAAAAGCAAGATAAAGAGCAATTTATCTGTTAGAGATCTCAGCTATGTGAATAAAAACAACATTTCCTGAAGGCAGTGAAGACTCTACAGAGCATGTAACTGTTGATAAAGAGTAAATCAAACCTGTGGGGAGGATCATAATTAATGGCACCTTAATATTTAAATTGCAGTCTGTGTCTGAGTTAAACTGGCTCCTGTAGAAAAGACTGCTTTTAAAACTGTTGAAATGTGGAAAAAAAAAAAAAAGGTTCTACCTACAAAATGTATGTAATTTATTAATTATATTATTTAATTTATTCCTGCTACTTTAGAATATTGCCTCTTCCCCCACAAAAATCTGCTGAATGGAATGAATTAGGATGGTGCTAAATTTCCATATGTATTTTAAAACAAAATACATTCAAACTTCGTGAATAATATTAAAATTCAAATATGCCAGTACTGGTCTATGCCAAGAAACAATTGTTTTCTATGTGAAAAATCTATAATCTTCAGCAAAGCTGCTATTCCAAAAGAATGCAGGCATTTTACACATAAGAAATGACTAAAATTTTCTCTTTACAAGAACATCCAGATCTGCATGGCTTTTTCTCTGACCAGTTCAGCGCTTTTTCTAGGAAAATAATTACAGAGTACCTCCTAGTTTTAGATTTGCCCTTAAACCTGGTAAAGTCTGCGTACTACCATAAAAGCATGTTTGCAATGACCTTTAATATCTTTTAGAGAAAAACTACATTCCATGGATCTCTCTGGGTTTTGTGCCCCTTGAAGGCCAAAGTTGCTTGTAGTCACTGAATCAGTTCCTAATTTACCTCTTCCAAATTTGGCATTAAACGGACGATACTGCTTTGCATAATCCTTGTCTCTCTAATTCCCTTATGGGAATGTCAAATAGAACTATATCTCTAATGAAGTGGTTTCTATATCCAGTGAATCCCATTTAATCTCTAAAAGCTAAATTGTGCTTGACCTCCGTGATAGCGCTCACAGATGGCAGGACAGCGGATGCAAGGACACACAAATCCTTTATTGTTTTTATATTGTCCATGAAACAGACGTAATGGCAGTCATAATATCAATCCCAGTCCCCATGGGAACACAAGCATTAGTTCTGCTTAGCTTAGCTTGCCCGTGGATGTAAACCACTCCTCAAAATGTCTGGCTCTGTGGCCTGAGCACGAACTAAAACTGGCTTGTGGGAAGGAACGCCTGAGTGCCAGTCCAGAGAGTTCAAGGAAGAAATCCCTTGGGGTGAGGGCCATCCTTTTGCTCCATCCAGGTTCTTCCCCTACTGTAAAATGTATAGACTGTATGCCCCATCTCTAGTTACTGCCCTCATACTCATCTTCCCTGTTTTTATTCATATCTGTCTGGCATTTTTCATTACATTGCCCATTTTGGATGGTTTTTTAAAAAAGAAATCACATGTAGGTGTTTGGAGGTTGCTTTCCAACCCTTCTAAAGAAAAAGGTGCAAAGAAATAAAAAGTTCTCTCTCTTGAATGATGACAAGTTTGCAAAAACCTGCTTCTTTCACAAAGAAGCAAAAGAATAAAAACCCCAACACTTAAATGTTTCATGAAGAAATACATATTTCAGAAAATAAACTTGCTTTAGGGTGGCTAAAGCTGTTCATCTGCATTTTGACTTGGACTCTATACTGTGTTTGAGTTTTATTTTAAAAAGCAACTCATTTCAGAAAAAAGAAAACTAAATTCTGTAGGTGAAGAAATAGAGGAAAACTCAGTGGTGTCAGGTTTCTCCTCAGTTTTCTTTCAAGTCAGTGACCTGCTCAAATCCGGCCTATTTTGCCAAGCATTTGGGTTTTATGAAAAGAGCATGTTCCAATAAAATAAGTCTGTACCTGAGTTTATAATCACAGAATCATATAATGGTTTGGGCTTGAACGGACCTTCAAAGGATTGCCCTGATTCAAGTGAAGGACCCTGTCCTTGGCCATGTTGAAAATCATGAGGTTCACACAGGCCCTCCCCTCAAGCCTGACAAGACTCCTCTGTGTAGCGTATTTTCCCTCAAGTATACCAGCTGCACAATGCAGTTTTGTGTCACCTGCAAACCTGCTGAGGGTGAACTCAATCCCACTCTCCATTGTCCTTAATGAAAATATTAAATAGTAGTGGTCCCAGCATGGACCCTTGAGTTGCTTCCACTGTACCTGGTTCTGTGTGTGTATATTCACCTCTGCTCTCATTTTACTTCTCAGTCTTCAATCTACTGCTGCAAATGTCTCCTCTTTTACTGTGGTCTCTTCCTGAAACAATCACAAGATTCCCAGATTTCCCCTGGGCTGTGTCCTCATCACCACCCTTTTATACAAAGCAGCTGACATCGAACGTGAGCCTTCATTTTCTGTGTCTGTTTAACTCCTTCTTACCTGCACTGTTTTGTTTGTCTGAAAATACCATAGAATTCAGATAGTTCTACTGCAGAGATTGTCCTGAATTATGTCTAAATGTAGCAGATGAACCAAGGCTTCAAGGGATATTTCATGTATTTTTGTGTCCTTCACTGACCCTTCCCAAGCACCGACAGCTATGTGCCAATCCTATCTCTACATTTCTTACAACAGCTCCCCAGTTAGATGCACGTGACTGCATGACATATTGCTACCCTCCCACAAGGGTTAGGGCTCAGAACAGGTGAAGAAAGAAGAGAAAATGAGGGCGCTGGTTCTGTTCAGGTTGTAGAAGAGACCCCCCTCAATCTAAAAGCTATCTAAAAGTACCCCAAAAGGGCTTGCAGGGAAAGCAAACTCCTTTTTGAAATGCACAGGGACAAGACAACAGTCAGTAATCATAAGCTGTGGCAAGGGAAATTCCTGCTGGGAATAGGTGCTGATGAGTCTCTGTCCTTGGAGATTTTCCAAATTGGACTGGACATGTCCTTGGGCAACTTGATACAGCTTTAAGTTAATGATTTTATGATTTACATCTCTTGAAGGCCCAGAGATAATTCTAGCAGTTGGCTTAGGTAGTGGCAAGGAGTAAGTTTCGACAGTGAATAAGAAGGGATAAGAAGAACCAGACAGAGTGGTTGATGAATTTGAACCCAAAGAGGGAAAGAGTGAGTAAGAGGAGAGTGATTTCTGTGGTCAAAAAACCAATACTCTGCATTTGTCAACAGTTCCCACATCACACTATTTGAAAAATCACATCTAACTGTAGAGAAGAAACTGGAACATCGCAGCTCTATGTAATAACTCATGGCAAATGTTTGCTTCTTAAACGGAACACTCACTGTTCCCATTGGCACTCTTTGCCAATATGACCATAAATTGTCAATTTGACTATAAGATTGCCACTGCTAGATCTCTGAAATAGCTGCTTGTCCAACACAAATCCACTCTGCAGCTTGCTGTGTACAGGGTTCACGGTGAGCCAGCTCATCTGACAAGAAGGCTGCAATTCTTCGGCTGTAGCAGAAGAGTTTCACACCTAAGGGAGTTCCTCTGAGAGCTAAGTTCCATGGATAGCACACCCACCAGCTTCAGCAATGAACAGTCCATGGGTGAGCTGTCACTGAGCTTTACAAAAGCCTGAGGTAAAGCCTGAACTGTAAAGAAGTCCGAAGGAAAAAACAAACAAACAACCCCCCCATCCCCCAATAACAACAAACATGTGGAAAAGTATTTACTTTTCTTTTACTTGGTGAATTTTCTGCCAGTGAGCTGGCTCACTGTAGAATCAGATAAGCATCAGTGCCAGCACAAGGGAGGGAGGAAGACCATATGGCCAGGGATCTGAGAGATAGGAAGGTGGGAGCACAGCATCATGATTTTGTATACGCTTATACTTCTAGAGCACTGCAACATCTTTGCATGAGACCTGCATTTCTGCATCACAGAAAGCTGTGGTTTTATCCTCCCTGAGGCTCTGAGGTAATAAATTGTATTAATAAATAATACTAGATTCACAAGAAAATAGATTCTAGCTGCCAGTCTCAGACTTAAACTCTGAAACTTTTTCCAGCACCTTTTGATTTCAGCCATCTATAGTTTCATCCTCTAGTCCGATATTCAGATGAGATACTCAGAAGTAACACCGGGTTTTAAAAACATAAGCCAGAGAATTGAAATGGTATTTCATGTATCATTACCATTAATAAAGACACACAGTTTGTGTACTTAGTGACATCAGTGTCTTCAAATGCACAGATGTTCCCAATTAAGTTTTAGTAAACAATTTTGTTGAAGAGAAGTATACAGAGAAATAATATCTATTTCCCCTTTTCGATGTTGCATTCTGTCTTCAGGGCAAACAGAAGTCCAAAGCAAAACGAAATTGCATTTGTCATTTTAGAGTCAGTACAAATAATTTTGAGTATACTTAGTAAGCAAATCTATGCTCTCCGTAATGACTTCTCTGCAGAGAACAGCACATTCATGCTCCTAAAGTTCAATGTATTTAAGGTAATAATTTCCTTCTGCCTCTGAAAAGTGTTATTGTTGGCACAGAAAACATGCACATGCTTTCTTGCACAATTTGCTGAGTTATAATATGCAGGGGAAAGTGTATTAAGGAAATTTGTTTCCAAGACTACAAAGTTGCAGACCTTGAAAATTTAAAAAGCAAGATAGTTCTCTTAACCCCTCTGAGTAGGAGTGAGCCTCTTTAACATTTTTTTTCAGCCAAGAGGAAATGTGGATATGTACCAGATCACCAAAAGTTCCACACATGAAAAGACATTACATCTCAATTTGGAAAAGGCACAGTAGTGCAAGTCATAGAATACAACAGAACTCCACTGAAGTCACTATAAACCATGCCACAGATGAGCTTGGAGAGAAGAATTTCAAACCAAGACAAGTAAGAAAAGGTAAATCGTGACAGCAAATTCTCAGGCAAAATGCATAAACAAATTCAAAATGTGAGAGAAAGTCTTCTTACCCCATATACCTTCTTGGCTCCTGCCTTTGCAGCAAACATGGAGAGGATTCCTGTGCCACTTCCAACATCGAGGACAATCTTATCTTTAAAAACATGTTTATTGTGATACATTGAGTTTCTATAGGTTAATGTGCGCACTTCATCTTTTAACATTTCCTGTGATGAAAATAAAAGCATTGTGTCACTATTTGAAGTACTTACATGCATTCCACGCTGCTGCTAAATGCATTCCCTGGCTATCATTTAAGCATTATCAATACACAACATGAAGGGTTTCTCAAGTGCTTTGGGGTGCGCACCAAAGCTGTAGAATGCCAGCTACTTAGAGCTGAGTTATTAAGAAGCAGCATGACATCCCTTGTATGATTTTATTCTGCTATTCACTCTTACAATCGACAACCAGAATGTACTGTAACCACAGCACTGCTTTGGGAATAGGCAGAAGCCGTACAGAAATCCAAACATTCCTTTCCACCTAAATCATGCACAACCCAGAGCCTCAGCAGAGGGACCTTCTGAGGTTCCTCTTTGAACAGAAAAGAAATTGTTCCATAAGCCATTATAAGACAGCATGCTTGACAGCCTTGCCCAACATGAGGCAGAAGTCCATAGCACAGCTTAGAAATCCTGTACTGTAAGGTCCTCCCTCACTGCTCTTCTGTCCACTCATTTATCTGACCAATTTCTGGAAGATACTAATGTATAACCTAGACCTCTATCTCACCACTTTAAGTTGTCATTGTTAGGTGCTGATTTTTGATGCATTGATAGCAGCAGTACATGCATTTAATTCCACGGATACCTTGCTTTCTCTTGTACATATGTCAGTCAAACTATACCAATAGAGAGGACCCAGGTCAAGACCCAGGTGCCATTTTTAAGAGAAGTGTAGACCATTCAACACACACTTTGTTTTTCTGAAAATGCTTCTGTTATGCCTAGAAGGCTGAAGGTTTGCTTATACTACTGCCTAATCTCATAGTTTAAGCAAGTAGACAAATGAGTTTTTCAATTTCAGGATGAAAAGGATGAGTTCACTGCCCAGCAGTCTGAGGCAGTCATGAACAGGATTGTTACACATATCAGCTGCTTACTTACCTGTCTTGGCAGGACACTATCCGTACTCAATAACTGCAGATGAATAAAAGGCTACTTTTATCATCATAAAGCATGGTTTGGTACCAGGCAAAGAGCAGTCCATCACCACTGGAAAGGTGTGACTACACTCCCATGGAAACTGTTTCCACACGTGTTAAGGACAAGAAGGTGACTGGGAGTGTTCAGCATGGATTTGGAGATGACTGACCACCTGGTATCTTTCTATGGTGAAATAATGGGCTTTGTGAATGAGGGAAGAGGAGAGGATGGTTTTTATCTTGATTTTTTGCAAGATTTTCAACACTGTTTCCCATAACATCATCACTGAAAAATGGATGAAGTATGGACTACATAAATGGTCAGTACAGTGGACTGAAACCTGACTGAACTGCTGCTCTCAAAATGTTGTAATGAGCAGCACAAAGTCCATCTGGAGGCCAGTCATTAGTGATATCTCTCCAGGAGTCAATACCGACGCCTTTTGGCCTGTTTTTTCAGGTGGATTCCATCTCTTCCTAGCAGACCTCAACCCTCAAAGAGGGTCCCATAGACATAAAAACTGAAAACTTGTCATTGACACCAGCTGCACAAGCAATTGTGGACCTGTGGTAACACTTCTCCTCAAATCCTTGTTTGTGCTGTTAGAATTGAGGCAAAAATCCACCTGGCACACCTTGCTGTTGATCGTCATCCTAGGAGCTGCCCACTGACACTCGATATGCTCCAGGTCTCACTGGTGCTTATGCAGAAGAGCAGCAGGCTCTAAGGGCTGGTCTAAGGGATGGACAGATGTCAGCAGCCTCTCCACAATGTCCCAGATCCAGATGCCTTGGCAGAAGGGTTTGTCAGCGGATGGGGGCCTCTACCCTGCAGGTGAGAGCCTTTGGCAGCTATCACTTGTCACTTGCTCCCAGTGCTTCTGCCTGGCTCAGAGCCAGCTGGTTCTGGAGGTTTGTTGGACAGAACTTCCTGCTCCTCATCTGCAAAGAAGACACTGACTCTATTCTGTAGCCAGAGATATGCAGGTGGATCAAGAGCCTCCCTCCTGTTACCAGAAGCCACAAGTTTCCAGCCTTCACAACCAGAGGAGTCCCCACTTCCAAACCTGCTAAGTACAGACTCTTGACTGCCCCTCTTTTCACTACAGTTGGGGTTTTAGGCTCTTGTACCTTCAGGCTCTCAGAGAAGATCCAGTCAGCCTCTTCCTCATGCCCCTGATGCTCCAAAGTCTGCCAGCCTCCTCTAGCAGCTCCTTTAATTGTTGACACAGATCCTTTACCGGTGCAAACCTCCTGCAGGCAAGGAGGAAACCTCCAACTTCCCAGCCTCAGCAAGGAGTTCCCTGCACTCCCTGAGATCTACATGGCTGTATCCTTCCATCAGGAGATCCATTCAGTTTAAGGTCTCTGATGTGTCTTCAAAATTTCTCCTAGGTTTCCTTCCCACTCAATTCTTGGACTGAATTTCTGAATGCTACACTGGCAAAATGTTATTGGCAGATAGAAATCTTACTTTTATGTACAGACCCCCCAAACAATTACAAGAGTGATGGAAATAGATATTGTTTGTTATGCTGTTTGTGAGGGGTGCACTGAGTCATTTCACATTAAGTTTTTTGCATCCTGCTCTTAAAGATCCCATCCTCTTGCATCACAAAAATATCAACAGGGCAAAGTAACTTCTTTAGAACTCATTTATAATCAACTTTTTGATAGTAAATGGTCTATCAAATATTTCAAATTCTTTCCAGGAGTGTATTTAATGGAAGCAATTTGGCTTAATGTTCCCATCAATGCAGCCTGTGCATTCAAGTAACATGCCAGGAGTCAGGAAACTGCTTGGTTTCTCATGTCAGCTGAGTAGCTGTTCTGCTGGTGTCTGTGCTCAAACATGCAAGAGAACAGAATCCCCAACTCAGCAATCAGGGCATGTCCATGGTTGTGGCTGGCTGGTTTGCACCCCTCATAAATGCACTGCTTTTGTGCACTCATGAAGTTCACCACTGCTACAATACAATACAAAGACAGCTACAATAAGCTCTGCAGAGAGCTCATATGTAAGGACCTAAGTGGGACAGAGGTTTGGAGTACAGGTCTCTAGAGAAGTGGGTGATATCTTTGGCACTTAACCAGATTACACAATTGTCTGAGGAAAGGCAGAGGAATATAATCATGAGCAACTGGGATACAGATAATTAAGTAAAAAATCAAAGAAATAATAATTATTATTACTGTATTGTTAGTTATTCAACAACTGCTGAAACAAAAATAAATATTACCTCATGAATTCCAAAGTGAGCATAGGAATCAAAGTAATAATCCCTGGATGTCATCTCTTCTGGATTGATGAGCTTTGCCATCTTGCCTCGGCCCGGGCAGCTTGGTTGTAATGGAACATGTATGACAGATTGAACTGGCTTTGGAACAACAGTAGGCTGTGGAGGCTGGGATGGGATGGGGCAAACCTAGGAGAACATGGAATATAGTTAAGAGGCATCATTAAAAGAGAATATTTCTCTCTCTGTCTAGCGTATATTATTGTTAGTGGTATTATTGTAACTATCTGGTAGATAACAAGTCCAAAGACACCTGGTGTTACCATAAGTGAAATTTAGGCTACCTTCTGTTCCTAGATCTTTGACATATTTGATGTCTTTGAAAATTTCCTTAATGGATTTTTCCTTAATGTTTCTCTGCAGATACCTAAATTAGTGCAGAGTAATGGCAAATTATTGGTGTTGGCTGAAGCAGGTTACTGCAAACATTGACACGAGGCAGTAAAGAGCTACGTTTTCTCCATTAGTGTCCTATTCTGTCAAACTGCCACAGCCTTGTGAGAGGCGGGTTGCAATAAACAAATAGTTCCCCTGCAAAGAAGAGCTCATAATCAAAGGACTCCAGCCACAGTGTTGCCAACAAGGGCAATCACTATCGATTCTTATCAGGTAAGGTACCTGTCTGTATTGATGAGCTAGGTCTGAGAAGGTTCACAATATCTGAAAGTCCCTGACCCTATCTGAAAGTCTCTTGGCATGTCCAGAGAGCACTGTAGGGAGCTGTGTGGCGTGTGTGGTCCCTAAATGTAGTTTCCTGTTGCTGGGAGATGCAGGAGTTATGTGTTTCCAACACACCATGGCCCCCAGCACCCAATTTTTTGTTGTGTTTTGCATCCCCAACACCAACATTCCGATAGACACAGAATGCTCACACCCCCTTGGCTCAGATTTGATACCTGTAGCACGTAAGACAGAAGATTAAATGTTTTTCAAATATGAGGTAAAACAGACCCTGGTCCCACCCATGAGTGTATCTACATCCTGAATCCTTAACATGAAGCAAAATGCTGGAAACTGAGAAAGACTGAGCAATATGCTACAGCTTCAGCTATGCACAAAGCCACCTGCGAATTATGGGTCAACAACTTCATATATTAAGGTCAACCTACTTAAAATACATCATATCCTCTTGCACCTTTTTTTTTTTTAAGACTCAGTAGTTTCCCAGTGGGGACCAGAGTTGCCTGAGCCTCTCCTCACTACTTTCATAAAGTTCATGCTGTCTTCTGCAGCTTGGGACTGTGAGATATCAATCCCTTGTACTGTCTCTGAATAGCATCAATTAGCCTAGTTCAGTTTGCTTCAATTAGAAAAAAAAAGCAAAAAAGAAAAAAGCCTCCACATTTTCTACCCTTGTTCATTTGAAGATTTATATGTGTCATCTTTTGATGATTTCTTTGGTCCATCTGTTAAAAAATAAACACTAGTGGTTTATGTTCCTGTAACATTTTTCACCCCCAAAGATACAGAAGTGCTTTATTTATAAGTATTTCCTATTTCTTGCACTTTTTACTTTATCACCTCACCCCGTTCACCTCACCTAGTTCACCTCCCACGCAGAATACACTTGCTCCCAATTGGTGTTTGTATTTCTGTCTGGTCTAGTTTCAAAAATGTCCATCTGCAGTAATTTCTCTTAAGACATTGCTTCATTGTCTGTTCACTGCAAGCAGTAAAACCTTGATAACTCATTCTGTCAAAGTGTTGCTCTTAATACTCAACTCTTTCAAATATAATCCTGCTACTTTTAATTACATACTTGAGGTTATATCTTAGCTTTTTTCTCCATTGGCATGCACCCAATGTAATTTTTGCAGTTACCTTTCTCATTAGTCCTTTCTGTATTTTTCTGCTGGATTACAAAGACTTAAACTGTAGGTGTTTGGAATTTTTTTTAATATAATATGAAATCTGTAAGGTCTTACACTTTTCTCCTAAATCTTACCCTCTGCATCATTTTACAAGCAAAACACACAAGTTTATATAAATTACCAAAAAAAAAGTGTCACTGAATTCTGTTCCTGTCTTAGGTAAGAAGGTCTTCAGACACAAGATCATGCATCACAGGCAATTGCTCAAAAGCTATGTAATGGAGAAAAGTTATATCAGTTTTTGTAAATTAAACCAGGGGGTTTCTAGCATTTCTGTTGCTGTCAGACTACAGATTTAAATGTGGTTTGCTGTGCAACAGAGAGCATTTCCTACAGGAAAAGAGGCTGGTCTTGAAGGCGAATCTCCTGTCAGGATCTCAGGCAGTATCAATTCTGCTCCTGGCTGCATGGAAGGGTTTGGACAAGGTTATGAGAACAAGGCTTATTCTGACTAAAGATACAGAATGAAATTAAACCCAGCAACTTGGGCTAGCAAAGTTGTCTGAACAAATTTCTTTCCTGTAAAAGAATTAACATCATTATTTTCTAGTCTGCAACTGAATACTGCTACGGCCAAGTGGTGGCAAGATAACTTTTATTCAGCTACTGAGGCAGCATTGCACCTTTGACTCGCAGTACTTTTCAGATTTATCCACACTACCTGAAGACTTACTGCTCACAACTGTCCATCTACATCTCTGCCAGGATGAACATATCCCACATAGCAGAAGAATCAGAAGTCTATTAGTTCTGCTTCACAGCTGCCTTAGTTTGTAGCCAAGCAGCCTGTGGTAAGATGTGTTGATGGTGGCTGTGTGACAACATGAGGCTCTGAATGACCCTAGGTCATGCACTGTCCATCCTGGGCTGTGGGTATCACAGCCTCATGCAGAACGGGCAATAGAAAACTGAATAGGGGTGGTGATCTCAGCCAGCAGCACTCTGTCACAGGGACCTTAGATCAGCTGCTTCGTTTCTGGTTTAGGCATACTAACACAATGCAGACCTTCCAAATTAAAATTATGTAAAATTAACAGCATCTGTAATACCCCCTGCTGAAATTTCCGTTTGTAGCACTGTAATTCTGGAATTCCAAACATGGTCACAATTATAAGAATAATTTTGTGAGTGGGGCTCAGGAAATCCCTCTGTCAATAACTTTCCATAGACTCTATGAACAATTTCAGTCAAGAGTGACTTATGCCCTATGACAACAAATATCTGGGGAAAACATAAACACAGTGGACAACTACAGAATAAATAATTACAATGAAAGCTATTGTTTGTATCAGAAACAATAAAGTCTTTGGGTGTACAGCTCTGAGACTGTAAACTAGAAACAACTATGCTTTTAGGGATATGGTATAGCTGCTTGAGGAGAAAACATGCTTTTAAAACAAAAGCTATCAAGGAAAGACAACTTCCTGTATCCTTTGCAGAACTGAAAAGAATCCTTGATGTGATTTACAAGCTTAGCAGATATATATAGCCTACATGAGGAACAACTCATCTTTTGAATAACACCTGAAAAGGCAAAGCATCTGGGCTGGGGACAAGCCTTACATCAATGTAAAGAATCTAAAAAACTCTGGAGAACCCATGTATGGATTCTGGCCAGCTGCACACAATTCCAGAACACTGGCTTGCTGCTAATGCAGATGAAGTCTGAAAGAATAGAAACAGCTGCTTCAGAATTCATTCTTCGTTGTGCAAAACATGCAGCCCTCTACTTTTCCATCTCCCATTTGCTACTGAAGGTAGAGATGGAGGGTCTGAAGGATCTGTGAAGCAATCTTTTTCTATCACTGCTTTGCAACTGTAACCTACTCTTGTGTACATTTTAAACATTTAAATCAAAGGAAATTACAGAAATGTTTCCTTAACTTTAAAAATTAAATAAAGTTTATTTCCTCTTTCTTTGTGGACAAGGTTGGTACATTGCAGGTCATCAAATGACTAGCACAGGAATGGTTTCTATAAAAGCTTTGAATTCTCACCAAAGATAAGATTTGTAACCCTCATTCTTTCTCAAAATCCCTCAACTCAACATCCTGACATAGGTTCCGAAAGCATACATAGGCACCTCAGTGTGACTTCGAGATATATAGGGTGGCCCATGTGCATCAATGGGTACTGCTGAAGTTCTTCTTTGAAAACTGGACCTAATCCAACATGGACTGACAAGGCTGTCTGGGTGTACAACTCCCAAAATACAAAATAGAACTTGGTATTCAAAAATCATGGGCTATTTTTGAAAATTTGAGCCTTTTAGATATATCCATCTGTCGACAGAGAGACAAGATGGTGAAATATGCACAATTCATTTTTTAGGAGGTTTGTGACAAAAGCTGTGGTGTGTAGAGTAAAAATAAACTTGAATTTCAATTCTCCTTTCTCGATATTACTATGGAGACACCGGGCTGGAGGTTAAAATTCCAATCCTTGCAATACTGTTGTTCAAGCTGCAGTGTTTTATTCTTGACAAATTCTTAGTTATTTATGGCATTTTTATGACATTGAAGAGGTTAACTGTACCTTCTTCTGGGAAATGCTTAACTTTTCCTTAAGAAACTAATTCAGAATGGAATTACAGTTTAAAATGATTCAATTTCAGCATTGTCTTCACTTTAAACAAAAGGTTTTATCATATCTAAATGTTGATTTTACTTATTTTTGGAGCCAGATAGCTTTCTATGTCAGAACTACTAGAATAGAATATGCCTAAAACCATTTTCATTGGTCTGAATTTAATAACCAAGACCTCTAGCATGCAAGAGATTATCAACTGATATCACCATAGTAATTCCAACAATACAGCTTCTTCCTGCCGCAGATATAAAAGCATAGCCAAATATAAGAGGTATTTGATATCCTCCTGCCAAAATTTATGCTTCAACAAAAACTTCTTGGCAGTCATCACGCAGCTTAAAACCTCCCTTGACTCCTTTATCTTGTACTGTTTTGAAGTATTTGTCCAAGGCTTATCTTAAGTGATCTTTGGATAGAGCAAAGAATCTAATCCATTATCAGAGAAGTTTTAACCTGATTTTCTGAGGAAATGAAGCTTCTACAGTATCTTGCCTATGCCTCCCATTAAAACTTTCAAGCTTTTCCAAGCCAGTCTGATGTGACAGAAGAAATATCAAACAATTATATTTCAGTACATTTCTTGAAAACCAGAAATTAGGTAGAGGGATAACTGATTTGATGATCCACTAAAATTGAAGCAACTAGATTTCAGTTGTCATGCTTTCTACCTGCTCTAGGTTTATTAAGCCACCTGAATTGCGTTACATGTGTAATGTGTAGCCTTCATTCTAACCATACTGGATGATAAGTAATGAAGGTGTAGGAAGAAGACTAGGCATTGCTCAGAACTAAACTAGGATCTGGGTGCATAAAGAGCACATACTTGCAGGAAACAAGGCTTTGTTAGCTCCTCCACACATGGGAAAACCTTTCCATGCTAAGAATGGGAAGTTCACAACGAATTCAAAATGGCAGGAAGTCAAGGAGTTCCAACATCCAACTGCAGACAGATGTAACTGTTTGGGAACAAGGATATTATATATGCCTGTATTAGGTACATGCTTTCAGGAACTTGGACCTTCAAAGACCAGTAAAGAACATTTGCTTAGCGGAAGCTTTATGTTGTCTCAAAATCAGGATGCAATTGCCAATTGTTCAGCCACTATAAATCTACTTTCTGCTTGATGAAAATCAGGATTAGTCTGTTTTAAGTTCCACAAAAGTATGAATTGAATGCAAATCTATCTAAACTCTAAAACTGAATCTAGTCAGACAGACTCTGTAACAAAATTGGGAGAGAGAACTGATTCTTAAAATTGCTTGCTTTGAGGCTACCCCTTGATCAGCTCCTTCAAAGTGAAGCTCTGCTCTGAACTTTCTACGTGGATTGTTTGAAATGCCAGATCCACCTGTCATAGACAAACCTGTCCACTTGTTATCAGCAGGAAATTCACTGTCCTTTATACAGACGAGCATAACTTAGAGTGTATTACAACTGTGACATCATATCCCTAAGTAATGGTGATAGCAAAAATATTGTGAAAACACTGACGCATGTTCTGAATTTAGAATAAAGCCCTGTCCAGAACAACTGAGTCTGATCAGTCATACAAGGAATTGGATTACACCTTAGATGTCCAAATCCCCAAAAAGTCAAAGTAAAAGAAGCAAGCCGGTATTCAGAATGACAAAGGTGTGGTCAGCATACTTAGGCTGCAGCAGAAACAACACCAAGTAGCAAAAAGGAATGTAAAGACCACAATGGTTTGCAAAGTTGTTACTTAATGTGCAGAAGCTAAAAAGAAATTTACGTATGTAAATACAAGATAGGTTCTGTGATACCTTTATGGCTCTGACCCAGGGTACTTCATACTGTCAAGATTTTTAATGGGGACTATGCGTTGGGTAAAAGCCAGAATTTTCTTAGTGACAGGTCACAAAATAAGCAATCAAATTTCCAGTTTTCAATATTCCTGGGAATACAGGAGTGAGTAATTCTTCTCCCTAATAGACGTTAAGCACTGAGACAAATGTTTACAGGGTCTGTGGGGTCTCCAACTGTGTAGACTGCAAAACTCATCTGGAGAATATCCCTTACCAGCCTTAAAAGCTATATTTTCTCTGATCAGAGTGCTGGACTTGATGGCCTCCAGAGGTCCTTTCCACACATATTATTCTATGATATTAAGACATAGACAGTTATATTTGCACTATGCAGGAGATAGAGGTGGCAAGGTTTATAAACCTGAGCCTAGCGCAAATTATGAGGTAGGTTACAAATTTGGGTTAATAGATTTGTACACACAATAAGAACAGAACCTGCTTTCATGGGATTAAAGAATGCACACTATAAGAAGATGAGGACGTCACTCAGGAATGAAAACCTTCTAAACTACACGTAATGGAACAGAGTTGAGATTATAGGAAATGAGTTGACAAAATTTAAAGACAGGAATGATATTAAGTGTCTGTATTATTTATAAGTGTGTGAGCAGTTCTAGATCATTCTTTGTGCCAGTGCATGGAATTAAAATGCTCTTCATCCAATCTGCTCTCATGACTGCTTAGTGCATGGTGCCACTGGGAAAAAAAAATAACGACAAGTTACAGATGTTGACGTTTAATTGAACTTGTGTTACTTTTCATACAGATGGGGATTTCGCAATGCATGTAGAGTAGAATGTCCCATGCAGGGCATGAAAAGTCCTAGTTCAGCACAGAACAAAAGGAAAATATGAGAGAAATATATTAGTATTAACTGAAATTTATTCTTTGAGAAGCTGGTTTGCAAGATCCCTGATACAAGGAACAGCTGGAGAAATGCCTTGTGTTTTCACCTGTACTCTGTGCTGTTGAGCAGATGGCCTGTCAGTAGACTCTGCTGCCCATCTGTTTGTTTGGAGCCCCTTGAGCCTCATTAGGAGTGAGGTAAGTTGCACAGTGAGGAGGTTCTCAAGGGGTGGCTGAAGTCTCAAACCCACTTAAATCACAGCCAGGGCTTCAGCTCAGTGGGGGATCGTGTTTTGGAAGTGCTGTCCTCTGGGGGATAATACCAAAAGTGAACTACACTTGGCAGATGGATAAATTCATTCTTCTTTTCATAGCGTAGAGACTAATCTAACTGCTATCAATAATCTGGAAACGGATCTTCATGTATAACCATGCTGTTCCCTCCACATACGCAGCATATGGATTTGTTGTAGTTTAATGGTCTCTGCCACATAAGTTAAGAATCTGAAATCTAAAGAATTAAATAAAGGAGAACTTCAGATAAATAAAAAAAGCTGTGATGATCTGTGACTAGATGTCCTGTGGTTTTCGTTCTATGTTTCACCGTAATCAGGAGATGGATATATTCAAGCATACCAGTTATTTTCACACAAGATTGATACCCATAAGTAAATCTGGCAGGCTGAGAAATACAGGCTAGGCCACCAGGGCTAGGAGTTTCTGAGAGACATTCCAGACTTCTCAGCTTTTTCCTGACTCAGCCCCATATACCAGGACTACTAGTGAAAGCATTCTTTCTAACGGAGCTCTTCTGAATACAGTGCCTTGCTAAGATGTATGAGCTTTTTTGTTGGTTTATGTTACAGCAGCCTTTCTCCTCCTTTCCAGAATCCAGTCTGAAAAGTTGACTCTGGTGTGTGGACCACAGAGCAGCACATCAGCAGCTTCACAAAGCCAGTGTCTCTTGTAGGTTGAAACTTCTGGACTTACAGATTTACAGCTATGTCTGACACAATAACATTGCAAGTCCCTGCTTTCTGCTGGAGCATCCTGACCCTTTTCAAGGATTCATGAAAGGCAAATAAAACCAAAAGATGAAAAAAAATCCTTCCTACCTTCCTGTAATTTTTAAGCTTCTCCTTTTCTGACTAAAGAAGATGACAGTTTAATGTAATTTCATTTCATTCTTTATTCATTTGGTAGAAGCTGACTTGGTAGTGAAAAACAGGAAGGTGCCTTAATGCGTGGTCCCCAGCCTATCCATTTTGACTGTGTGAAATTCTGATATCATCATGGGAATTTAAAATTTAGAACTGAGGTCAACTGTGAGACTTAAGATTGGTATTGGTAACCATATGTTACATAATTGGTATCACTTCTATCTAAATTTGAAGTGCACCTAATACCTAAAACAGCCAATAAAGGCCAGGGAGCACTTAAATTGACTGATCACCATAGAATACTTTTCCTCTTCCACCCAATTATCCAGAAAAAACAAGCAGTAGGTATAAACTATGTTGTATGTTCTCCTGCAACAGATTTTCCTCCTGAGATGTCTGAGTTTTGGGAGTTTTGACAGATCTCTTGCCTTTAAAGTGCTACTTCCAAAACTCTCTAGAACAAAAGAAATCAAGATGCACAGCTATAAGAAGGGGAAAGAACCTGTTGTTCTGACAGAACTATTAGAGGCTTAGTTTTTGTGGTTGTTCAGAGGGAAGGCTTGAGGTATGACTACTGCCTGTCTATTGTTGAAACTGGAAAGAGAAAAAGCTGATAACAGAATTTTCCATTTGAATTAGGCTACAGCCTCTGGGAAATAAAGAGCTTTTCTAAGTTTAATGTCATTTCATTTCTGATTTGCCTTTCAGGGAGTTACACAAGGGCAAGAAATATGTCTGCATTAATAAAATGCATCAGGTCTTCCAGATGATTTTAAAATATTGGTCCCAAACTGAAAGAATCTAAAAATAAACCATATCAATTTCATTCCTGGGCATTCATTGCAGAGTCACCTCTATATTTGGTAGTGATAATTGTTAATATTATATGCTGACTAATTGCACTGATACTGATATTTAATGTCCCACGTGGCCTGACAGGGCAAGCACTTTTATGCCATCAACAAGTAACACACAGCTATGGGGGGCTGTTCAGGGACTGACCTCCCCCTACCATTTCCAAGACCCATTCAGGTTGGCATGGCAGAGTGAGAAGGTTGCCATATTGGTTGTCATATTGTTGAACAGCACCGGTTTAAACTACTGTGGTGAAGTCTTTCCCTTCCCCTTGTATTCTGCAATACAAGTAGTCAAATTGCACCAGTCTTGCCTCATTTCTTCAGGCAGGATGGAAGCACACTCAGTTTTATGTGTGGCTGAGTGGAGTGTCCAAGACCTGTGAATCCAGCACCAGTTCTAGGGTAGCTGGGTACTCTGAGGGAGTAGCTGGAACAAGGGTAAGTGGTTCTTCTTGCGTGCACATGAACAAAGTTCAAGGTTGCTGGTGAGTCATGTTCCCTGCTGCTTGGGTAGATTTGGCACTATGCTATCATAGAGAACGAAGAAATCATTCCATGCTGTATTTCCCTGGGAGTAGCTCAAAGCCTATATCATTATTTAGCAAGTCACGACTCAGCTCCTTCTCCTCCTGCAATGTGGGGCTCAGTACAAAAGGAGCCAGTACTAGGGCTGCCTTTGCACAGACCTGGACTAGCTGGAAGGAGCATATAGGTTTTTCATTACTCTGTCCTTGTCAGCTCTTTCCTTCTGCATGCAGTGGAGAGGACTCATCAGTGTTGCCTTAATACTTCTTTTCTACAGTATAACTCACAGTGTAAATTGATTTTAAGACTGCCCTTGCATTTCTCTGTGGAGTCCAACGTTCAGTGTGCAAGGCTCTTACAGAAGGCCTCATAATGTGTGTTGGGTCACCCAGGTAAGCTGATGTAATTCCACATGAATTCTGAATTACAGACAATTTATCATCATGGCTATGAAACCATGAATGGTGCATAAGGATCTATAGTCAGAGCACTAGGGGCCTGTTAACAGATGGTAATTAGTTCTATTTTAAGGATGGCTAGGCAAGTCAGCTCTTTTTGTGACAAGAAAAAAATAAGGACAAGGTCATCTTCTGAGGTATGAAACCCTAGCAGTTGTTTTCACTTTGTGATCAGCTATAACCCAGGGAAGACATGCTCCTGTTATCTGGAAGCAGTAGACAGAAATGTAAATGTGACTGAAGGTTTTTATTGATTTTCAAGTGAAGAGAGATATTCATGTGCCAGATTACTTTAAAACGCCTCGCATCACAAGGCACAGCTTGTTGTAGAAATAGCAACAGAAGTTATAGAAGCCTGCACTGAAAATATCAAAGTTGAATGCAAGTGAAGAGGAAGAGTTTGTTGCAGATCATCGCATAAAGAGTTATGAAGATACAAAGCCAGAGAAGTGTGAACTTTCCATTGTGATTTTCTTATTGGTTTTTACTATCATTGCTACTGCATCAGTGCCTGCCTTGCTAAACAGGCAAGGAAACGGAAATGAAGAAAGGAAACAAAAAGGACTGGATACTTTTAAGCTACTTTACATCACCCTGACGAGTGCATGAAAAGCTGTTGAGGAAAGGTCAGGGGGAGTTAGAGGCTCCATTATCAATGCTCACAGTACCTTTCTTGTAGGAAAAGTATCTGTATCACTGACTGGCCTCTTAGCCTCCCCAGCATCATCTCGACTGATTCTCTAGTGACAAAACAAGAACCAGAAAGTGCTAATCAACTTTAAAACCAGTTATTTTTAGGCCTTTTCTCAGTATCAGGCAGTAAGATGAACTTCACATGAAAAAGTAGAGCTCCGCTATTTTTAGAGGCTAATTATTAACAAAAATAACCAGAGTATTCTATCTGTACAAATTATTTTCTTAAATGAGCAGAAAATTTAATGGAAGCTCTCCTCTGCTTAGCAAATCTCTAATGCACTGATCTCTGAAAGTCACTTTGCAGCTGATATACCAGTCTTCTCTTCCCCTCTCACTGAGTTTCAGCTGTTTCACAACAGCTCTATAGCAAGTTCTTTAGGAAGACATTATATTCTGTAGGCTTTGCTGAGCCTTAGTACAGAGGAGGAAAAATATCCAATTGACCACCTACTCCATGTCCTAGCCAAGCTTTTAATCCACACAGCGTCATTTCAGAGGTACTTCAGATCTAGAGGAGGTCTCTGCCTAAGAAGTGTCCGGGTTTATTACTTACCATCTGCAGGGTTTATTACCCCCTCTGCAGGGTAAGTGAGGACAGAAAGAAGAACAAGACTGAGAAATGGCAGTTCCTGAGCTGAAGTGCCAAAGAAAATCAGCACAGTGACTTACAGTTCAGTGCTGCTTCAGAACTACCAGCAAATGGGCACCAACACTGAATAGAAGTCCCACGTTTGGCACTTTCATTTGTCAACTGGCAAAAAAACAACATTTCCCTGCACAGAGCAATGACACCCTGCCACTTCCTTTGGAGCTGGAGCTCACTGGATCTCAATATGTTATAGTACAGACTTTCTCTTCATCACCTGGCCGATTTTTTGCCCTCTGTGTTGGTGTTAAGTCCATCTCACTGTGTGACCTTGAAGGAATCAGCCATTTCTTAGTGTGGGTTACCAGAATTTTGCATCCTTTTGTGACAGATGAAACCCCTAGGGGTGGAATGTGACTCTCTGAATCAACACTTATGATGGAAGATGGCTCACTGAAGATGAGCAAGGATGAAGTGCCTGTGAAACTAAGGAAATAATGCAGCTGCCCACAGCTGTTGCAAAGAAGCTGATTTTGAGTGAATCAACTGGTAGTTTAAATGTTTCTCCTTGAGTTCATTGAAAGAACATGAACACCTCCCTGGGTCAGCCAGACTTGCATGGGGGACTGAGATTACATGACCCGACAGAAAGTATAAAAGTTGAAAAACAAACAGAATAATTTCAGTGAGAGCAGTGGGGTTGAGCTGCCTTCAACTCACATTATCCTACCCAGTAACTGGGGACACCCAGTGTTATGATTGTGAACATATTACAAAAACACATTTGTACTATGATTTAACTGCAATTACAGTTCTTATATTTTTCTAAGTTAAACTTTCGTTTATGTTCTATTTTCAGTGTATTTTGTATCCCTCTGCTAAATCAGAAATCCATATAATATCAACTGTCTTCAAAAGAGACATTAATAAGACATTTGATATTTAACGTTACATCTTCCATGCAGGAATTTCTAGAAGAAACTGATCAAAAGCATATTGAACTCTAATGCCTGTTGGCAATTACTATTTTCGTTTGTAGTCATTAGAATGCAACTCTTGTGATGACATTCAAAGCTTTATTTTTTTATCAGATGTGAAGGGTCCCGCTGTAGTTACATCACCAGGGAGAAAACTGGCAGAAAGCCATTTTTGCTTGTGCTCAGGATCCCCAGCTGCTAAAACGCAGTCAGTAGTTTTTTGGCCTCACAGACATGGTAAAGTTTATGGAAGAAGGAAAATTCTGAGTCTGTTCTCTCTCAGGTACCTGAAGTACAGGAAGACACTTCCCCTTGAGATTTACGACGAAGAGTGCATCTTCTCTTTTCCCTCCAGGAGTGAGACTGTATGAATTTTATGCTGACTGGTTTCAGGTTAGTTAAAATATTCAAACAACCTACCCTGAGCCACCTCCATTGCTATTCACCAAGGGGCTGTCTCCATCCTGGCTTTTGCTGCTGTAATTTGCCTTTCCTTTCTTGTTGCTGCCATTCTCATAAGGGATTGGCAGCACTTTCCCTTTGTGTCTCAGCACTTCTCTTGATGCTGATTCATAAGGCAGCATATGTTATTTGGAGATGAGTGTGGGTACGCGCTTGGCTAAGACAGCATGGAAATCCTTGCCCAACTTATGGACACAAAGCACAATGCTTTGTCCACAAAGCACCACCTGTGACTGTCCTGACAGTTGTCAGGGCCTCTTTTGCAACAAGCAAATGCTGCTTGCACCACACGGTGTCAGCTGGAGCTGAATCCTTCCTGCACGTCTCAGGCATGCAAGGACAGTCTGCATCCTGCTCCCCCATTTCTGTAGTGGCCACACGCCCTTTTGTGCTTTTCTGTTGACATCCTTCCTGGGTTCTGACTGCTTCTTGTTGTGTGAAAAGATCTGGCTCTGCCAAGAGCATCCACAGGAGCAGCTGGGTAACGAGACGTCCTTGTCATGCATGAGTGGTTCACCCTTCCCTTTACTTAGGCAGTAATAGAGAAGCAATACAGATGATTGGTGTAGAATCACTACAGACTGAAGAAGTGGCTCCACTTTGGAAAGCTGTAGAGCAAAAAGGAAATTACTAGGGACAACAAGAGCAGAAAATGAAACTGACAGTAGAAAGATCTGTATAACTGGGCTTCTGTTCAAATTAGTCTTATATTGATGCTGTGTAAATAGGTTGATCAGTGTGAAGACTGATGTTTTCTCATCAAAGTGCTTCTGACCTGTGAATTTCACTGATTCATGTGACTTTTCTTAACCTGAAAAGCTCAGAGAATGAACCTCAGCCTTAGAAATGCTTTTACTATTCACAGTTGTGAAGAAACCTTGAAAAGATTGAGTAAAAGTTTCTGGGTACAGAAAGGCCTATAAAAGTAACACATTGACGCAGATTCAGTGTCTTTTTTTAGCCAGTCTTATCACCTTTCCACATATAAGGTTGGCATTATTGTTCTTTAGCCACAGTATGGGCACAGCATGACGTACAGCAATGCAAAATTCTTTGTTGCACCAACCCTATCTGTGTTCCGATGGCAGAACAGACCTTCAGTTTTTCTTGCCTTCTGATGTGCTGTTGTACTGCCCTAAAAACCCCTAAAATTATAAAAAAAATAAAAAGCCAGAAAAAAGCTGTGAATTTCTTAAGATAACTTGGAATTAAAGGATAAGACTGAAAGTTTCACTTGCTGGTTATTCAAACATTAACATGACCTCGGAAACCAGAAGAAAACAGAGAAATAACAAGTAAAAACAGTGTTTCAGTTCAAGGTGATTCAAGGTTTTATTGACATGGAGTGCTTTTTTTTTTTCTTTTTTGGAACATATCAAGCTTCATGGGATCCTATTTCTTTAAATATTTCTTCTGTTCATGGAATGATTGGCAGCTGAGTGGGATAGAGGAGGAGAAGAAGCATCAGCTCTCACTTCTGAACTGGCTGCACATTCAGAATTAATGGGGAAGAAGAGCTTTCTGACAAGGAGAAGATTTTGAAAATGCAGAAAACACAGCCAAAAAATAGAATTTTTCATAGACATATAAATCAGGGGAGTATGCTCTCAGTACTGTCATACAAATCAAAAACCACTGTGTTTGGTCTGTTAATATAACTGAAGTTTGGCTGCCAAACCACCCTAGGCTCTGCCTAGGATCAATAGAAAGAAAAAGGTTTCTTTAAAGTATGGTTTATGAATGGCAGAGTTGCCATTCAGAGGTGTTTGCTGCTTAGACAGGACAAGCAGGCCAGCAGCTGGGATACCTTATTAAAGCATTTGAATTTATTTTGAATTTATGTGAGACCCTAGTTGATCCATTCAAAGTAACATAATAACAGCAGGAAATAATAAAGATTTGTTGATTCAATGATGGAGAACATTAGGACTCTATCCAATGAGTTGTGCGTATTTCTTAAAATACCATGGAAAATAAATTATTGTCATCAAGAAGATCCCCCAAAAAAGAGCTTGTAAAAATATTTGGGGTGGTTATTTGTTTTGGTTTGGGTTTTTTTGGTGGGTTTTTTTGGTTTTTTTGATTTCTTTTTGAGCCACTGAATCCCTGGAGGTAGAATCATTCAGCACCACATAAAAAAAGAGTGCTTATTTTTCTCCGTTTACTGACAACACGGTAATTTTCTGCAGAACTCTGAAGCGTGTTGTGAGTCAGAGGAATGCAACGTTCTGCCACCAGCAGCAAGACACCCAAACTGTATCCCTCAAACAGTAATGTTTCTTTTGAAGACTATACTGTGGAGAAAGATCTAAATGGTTAAAAGAAGAAGGAAGAACAATGGAAACTGGCAACAGCATCTCCCCCAGCTCCTTAAGAAATCCCAAATAAATAATACTATCTTTATTTGACCTAGGATTTCTCACTGAAACCAGATTATTAAGAAGGATTTTGATTTTAAATTGATGTCAGAGACAACAAAGTCATATCCAGCAGTCAAAAAACTAAAACTAATGCAAAGTGAAAAAAGCTAAATATAGAATTGTTGCCTAGCACATTAAGTTAATTGACTTGACTTCCTTTGTTCTGTACAGTCTGTACAATCCAGTGACTTTAATAAATCATTGGTCCTTTTCATTTTATTGAGACCTCAGTTCATCAGGTGTAAAAAACACCATAGTGAATAGAAATGTGAACATACTCAGCATTTCACAGGACTGAATGTTTGACAAAAAACAGAGACTGTGTTCCTTTGTTATAGATTCCTAAATTTACCAGACGTTAAAATCAGCAAAGGAAAGAAGACAACTGTGATGTGTGAAGTAGCCATATAAAACACTTAGATTTCCAATTTCATTTATGTGTTGTGCTTGATTTCACAGAATCACAGAACAGCCGAGGTTGGAAGGGACCCCTGGAGGTCATCTGGTCCAACCCCTACGTTCAAGCAGTACCACCTCAGGCCAGTTGCGTACGTGTGTCCAGATGGCTTTTGATTATCTCCACAGAGAGAGACTCCACAATCAGCCTGGGCAATCTGTGCCAGTGCTCAGTCACCCTTGCAGTAAAACAGTATTTCCTGGTTTTCAGATGGAACCTCCTGCATTTCAGTTTGTGCCCACTGCCTCTGATCCTGTCACGGGGCACCACTGAACTGAGCCTAGGTCCACTGGAGAATCACGGGATGGCTTGGGTTACAAGGACCTTAAACCATCTTGTCCAGCCCACTCTGCCACGGGCAGCGACACCTTCCACTAGACCAGGTTGCTCAGAGTCCCATCCATGCACGTGCATAATCACCAGCACACTTTAAGCTGGAATAGCCAATGACTTGGGAGGCCAGGCAGGGCTCCCTGGGCAGAGAGTCTGTGCTGGTACGCATGGGGGGGACTTGAGAATGTGAAGCACATCAGGGACAAGTGTGCAAATGCTGCATATTTGCAACAAGCACCAAACTGGACCAGCTGGCAAGTGGGGGACCCTGTGGGGCAGGCAAGGGAACCCAGGATCCAGGTGAGGACCTCTATGAGCTATGAGACGTGTAGGTATTACAGAACTTAAGAAAACAAGACCAATTATATTCAATTGCTGAACTGAAGGTGTAAATGCTTGGACACGATCTAAACTGAAACAGACAAATATTTTAAAATGCTCCCTTTCTGCACTGGGAGCTTGTATTCCTAACAGCTCACCAAACTAGTTGAATTTAAACTTACTTCAGCTTGGCTGGTGCTATATCTAAAATATGAGGTCGGTTTTGAAATTGAAATGGAAGGATGCATCTTCCTGTGGTTCTCCAGAACTAAACTGAATTTTTTTACAACACCCATACAGAGGAACACAGTCAATACAAGGATGTAAAGAAATATAAAGCTAGGACCTTTCTATGAAACTGCCCTTTCAAACACAGAGTTTCTCTATCAACACATAAATGTATACGTATACATATATATACACACAAACACTTGATGTGGTGTAAGATTTTAACCAGGATTTTATAATTTTACAGTGTATGAGCCCACATAGGCATAGCTGTGTCTTCTCTGACGCAGTTTTAATAAGACTAGCATGGGTGCACAAAGAAATGAAAGTCATGGCACAATATCCAGTTTGAATTTTATGTAAATATAAAACATTGCATGTACATGTATGCACACACATATATCTGGTAAAGAATTCTGTAAGCAAGCATATTACAAATGATCACAATGTCAAGGCACTTACTGAATTATTAAATAGCATAGTCCTGCTCACTCAGAATTAGGGTTGTGTACCACATTGCATTTTAGTTCTAAGATGGGGAGTAGAGTAACTTTCTTGATGTGGAATAGTGCCAGAGAAGAAACTGTTGTGTGACTGAATATCTTACTGTAATTCATTAATTATCAGACTCTGCAACTGCACGGGGTATCAATGTTTTTTTTAATGGTGATGGTATTTTATAACCACGTTGAAGCAGCTAATTAAATTTAGATCTGACGTTTCAAACACCCATATGAAGGACAGCTTCTCATAAGTCTTCCTCCCGGTTTCATCTGCGACAGAGTTCATTTTCCTAGCAGCTGGCACAGCGCTGTGTTTTGGATTTAGTTTGAGAACAGCGTTGTTGACACACTGATGTTTTGGTTGTTGCTGAGCAGTGCTTGCTCTAAGCCAAGGACTTTTCAGTGTCTCATGCTCTGTCAGTGAGCAGGTGCACAAGAAGCTGGGAGGAAGCATGGCCAGGGCAGCTGAGCCCAACTGGCTGAAGGGATATTTCACTGAACATCACGCTCAGTGTATAAACTGGAGTGAGATGGCTGGGAGCTGCTGACTGCTGCTCAGGGATGGGCTGGGCACCAGTCCATGGTGAGAAACTATATTGTGCATCACTTTTCTGTCTCTCCCTCTCCATTTTATTAAAATTATTATTATTATTATTATTAGTAGTAGTAGTAGTAGTATTAATAGCACTGTTGTTATTATTGTATTTTACACTCTTTCAATTATTAAACTCTTCTTACCTCATCAGTTTTACTTTTTTTCCTCCTGATTCTCCTCCTCATCTCCCTGGGGAAGAAAGGGAGTGAAGGAGCAGCTGTGTGGTACTTACTTGTCATCTGGGGTTAAACCATGACAGGCTGCTTAGTAATGGACAAAGAAATATTAATCTTTCTGCAGACTACAAAGGCAATCGTGTATTTCTAAGACTAGTCCCCATTTATAGGAAGGACAACATATGTATGTTCTTAACCACCCTGTAAATTTAGCCTAATGAACTACACTTGCTCACATTTGACCATTAAATGTTATTTGGGGATAGTTTACCTGGTGTGAGAAATTTCCTTGGAAGAGATTGAGACTAATAACCCATCAATCCCAGGCTTGGTAAGATATTTTTTCCCAGGAAGGCAGTGGATGCCACAATTGACTTCAGTGTGTTTTCTGCAGTCATTTAAGAAAATGGATGTGTACCTAACATTCAGAACACAAGTAGTATCCACAGTTTCAGCAGAATTACTCTTGCTTCATATTATACAAGGCAGATGAGGAGTGTTTTTAAATACCCTGCTGGTATGGACATGATTCTACAATAAATAATCATGCTGAGTGCTACTGACACACATGAGCACACCAGTGTGTTCAGCATTTCTTGCATTATTAATCAAACATTTACTGAGATGTTCAAAGATCTTCAGTGATTTACGTTAACTACAGTGGGTTCTGAACCACACCTGTTAAAAAGATATCTACATAGTGTATTTCAAAAGCAGCAATTGATAGTCGTGTTGATATAAATCAGGCTTTTGTAGCTTTGTGTTAATGATCAAATAAGCTTTTGGTATCTTACACCCATCTTTTAAACACAGTGAAGAAAGGGATACAAAAAGTAGGCTCCTAACATTTTTATACAATCACGAAACAGAACAATGAAAACTCTATTCTTGAGCAAAACCACCGGTGATTCATCCTTTTAAATACAATTTTATATATAGACGTGAGCTGGTTTTGAATCTATATAAATCAAAAATAATTCTGCTGAAATTGATGGATTTACATGAGGGTAAACCTGTCTTGAGCTCAGACTGTCTTTGTTTCCTAGTAGGCATGGTTAGAATACTCAGTTTTACCAGGTGGAGATAGGTCTTGCAAACATAAATACTTTTGCCTTCCCTTTTACAAAGCAACAAAGACATAATTTATGAGCACTGAGGAGCATTATTGGTTGAGAAAGGAATAGACCTAAAAAGATAGGAAGATGGCACAGAGATTTTTTTCTTCAATAAAATAGTGGTATTGAGGCTATGAGAATAGTTTCACATTTTCATGAAAATCTCTCCGTAATAAGTGTAAGCACCTTCTTTATTTAAAATCCTTATCTATCTTTGCCTCCCACTGAGCTTTTCTGATTAAAAAAAATCTCCTAGAAAAGCAGGACAGAAATTGAATGTCAAATATGGAGAAAACAAATATAAACCCATTGCCCTAGTTTTACATGTTTTAGGCTAACCTTCATTAAACAGTATACACACTGTCACGGTGCTAGGGTTATTATTCATTAAAGTATGTTTGAAAAATCTAAGAAGTATGAGATGGAGTTTGGCACTGGAGGCTTGAATTAATCTCTTGGTACTGAATAAGAAATTCAGTTAGGTAGCAAGACACATGCTTTGAACAGCCTTGGAAATTGCAGTCAGCTTTTGGATTTAATAGAATATAAGATTCAGCAATTTAGATATTAATAGAAGGGCAGTGTAGTTGAAACAGCAAGCTAGGAAATGATCTTCTCAGTAATATGTCAAGTTCAGCGATGACAATGTGCCTGTGAGGTGAGATGAGGTGAGCTGGAGCTGAGCTGCTGCTTAGAATCCTGACACGGAGACGAATGAGGACTATCGGACGTTGCCCTGGTTCTACTCATTGGAGTGGAGACTGGGGAGGGTTTCAGTTGTGCGTGCAAGGGTGTAAGAGTTAGTGAAAAGTTTCCACTGGCAGAGTCTCTCTCACTGTATTGTGAATCCCTTATTTGTGAGACTAACAATTGATTAACCATTTGTGAGACAATGCTGGTAAAGGCAAATTTTAATGGAGAATTCCAAAGAAGTTTTAAAATACATATCTTGATAACTAATTAAAAAGAGTCTTGTTTTTTCCTTTGTTATGTTCTTTCTTTGTTCATGATTGGTGGGGGTGAATCACAGGCCTAGAACTACATACTGTCGCTTCTTATTTCAGAACTGACTAATCTGTCAAAAAGCAGTGAATGTTTGGCTTATTCTCTTTGACAGAGAAATTGAGATTTGCATTAGACCTTGCCAGCTGTTGCAAACCCCCCTATTATTTCCTTATTGACAGGCTGTAAAAGGGTAAATTGATTCACTTCTCTGAAGGCCTCCTGCTACCTCTGCCTACAGCTCCTTGGATTCCTGACATTTGTTAAAACTGACAATGGAGCAATGATCTGCAAGTACATAGGCACCAAAAGGGAGGCTAAGGAAAATGTGGGCTTGTGGCTAAATGGAGCAGGGGCCCTGGTGACAATGGATGTGGAAAAGGCCAAGGTACTCAGTGCTTTCTTCACCTTGGCCTTTACTGGTAAGAACAGTCTTCAAGGAGTCACAGAGTGATTCTGTGACTTTTTGGTAACGAATTTAAGTAAGTATTTCTACTGTTCCTGTGTTTCTCTGTATTTTGACTGTATTTCCCCATCCCTCCCTCCCTCCCTCCCTCCCTCCCTTCCTTCCTTCCTTCCTTCNCTTCTTTTCTTCCTTCCTTCCTTCCTTCCTTCCTTCCTTCCTTCCTTCCTTCCTCCCTTCCTTCCTTCCTTCCTTTCCTTTCCTTCCTTCCCCTCCTTTCTCCCTCCTTCCCTTCCCTTTCCACGCTCCCTTCTTTCTTCCCTCCCTGTCCACCTGCCCACTCACTTTCCTGACTGCCTTTTGTCCCTCTTGCCTTTTCTTTTCTAACTTCACAAAATAATTTCGTTATATAGTTTGGCCTCCAGTAAATTTGTAAACCATTGTGTTACATGGCTAAATATAGTACTATATAAATATAATATTTTCCAGAACAGAGCTTTTACGTGAGGGTAACTTTACATTTGCCACTTCTAATCCAAAGAATCTAAGAGATCAGCAAACTTACACAGAGCTGAAAAGGATTCAGCTGAAATTTCAATAGTGTGCAATACACTTTCTTGCACACTAAAATATGTTCCCTTTCTTTGTCTTCTCTGCCCAATAACTGTTTTGTATCTCAGTTTTGCTATTTTGCGTCCTTGGTCTGCTTCAGGCTTGCAGAGGGTCTACTGGCTTTTACCAAAGCCAATGGAACTGAAAGGGTAATGCTGGCCCTTACCTTTTTTTAAGGCTCAAAAATAGGCAATCATCCCTACCAACTGCTGAACATCCCCTGCTCCCAGTAAATTTAGCTACTCCTAATTAGGTTTAAAACCCTTTGCCTCCTATGGAGACAACTATACTGCGATTAATTCTTGGTTAATTCTTTCTCATTTTATTTCCTCCTGAAACAGCTGCTCCAGATGTACAATTAGGCAAGATGCAGACTTTGGGTAACAAGCCGTGCTGCTTTTTGGATTAGACCTCTCTTTCTAGGGAAAATATGAAACTACTGACCCAAAATACTGAAGTAAAACATGCCAGATATATAGCTGGGCTCAGTCACAAGGGATTTCTGCAGAATACACTTCACTGACACTACTTGGCCATGTGCATTAATCAGTTGGTCTTCTGCTAAGTTCTTTCAGTTAGGAAAATATCCCTCCTTGCCATACTCATAACAATTTCTGCCCAGCCTTTAGTTATAAAGAGGTAAGGAAGATACTATATAATACAGAGGTCATGGGCCTGAGAAGATGACCTGTAAGAAGAAATTACTGTGTGCTGAACGTGATTTGTGAAAGAGGAGACTAAGGGACAATCTAATAGTAGTCTGCAAGTACTTGAAAGATAGTTACAAAGAATATGGAAGCAAACTCTTCTAAACAGCAGCAGATGAGATAATAAGGTCACAAGCTGCAAATATTGAGGTTCAGACAGGACAATAAGAAAAACTTATCCCCTGAGAGGTCTGTGCAGCACTGGAAGAGGTTACCTAGAGAGGCAGTGGAATCTCTGTGCTTGGAAATTTTCAAGACTTGGCCAGAGACAGCAATGGCCAACATGATCTAATGCTGGTGACTGCTCTACACAGGGTGTGAGGTTGCATGAGATGGTCTGCAGAAGTTTGTTCTAATCAACATCTGTGTTTCTGTCACACCACTGTTATCCCTATTTATATAGGACTCAGAGGTGTTACCCCTGATATATCCTAATGTAAATCATATTAGAGCAAAATAAAAAAGTACATATCCTGTACTTCAGACAGGTCAGTGTCTAATATAGGGCACAATCATGAGATACATGGTCCTTGAACAGAAGTAGTTCAGAACGAGTTCCAGGAAGGATAAATTACTTCCCTGTTTGTGACTAAGGAAACGAATATCAGTAGCTGGTCTTTATCCCAAGCTGGGGTCAAATTTCACAATGGATTGATGAACGGCACAAGGATGCAGCTAGAAACTGAAACAGACAGCAACATCTCCTCTCTTCCTATCTAAATGAGAAATTAAGGTCCAAAGCAGAAACAAGTTTGAACGGGTAGATTGTTGTTGGAAGGCCCTGGCTTGGTCACATATTACTCTGGGCTCTGAGACCAGGTCTGAGCCTTCCTGGTCCTATTGGAAGTAATGAAACATAAGCTGTCTGGCCAAAAAAGGACAAGAAGGACAGGAGAACTGTGAGGCCACATATGACTCCAAGTGTGCTTTGTGGCCCCTGAGGGAACACTTCAACACCACTCCTTGGAGACCATGACATATTGCTGCTTCCCAGCCGGTAGATGTTTACTTTCATCATACTGCTACAAGAGAGGGAAGTGCTACTTTTTCTTTTAAAAAGGGGGACAGGGGAGGAACTGTGGCAGAATGCCTCAGGTATACCTGGTACCTTGGGACAGGACAAGGAGAGCACTAGGAACTGAAGTGTGCAGTCTAGACCAAACAGAATGCTGAATTGGAAGCTTGCCAACTGCACTATGGTGAAGAGTTTGGCACCAAGAAAAGCTGAGGAGGACAGTGGTATAAAACAGTGTCTTAGAAAGCACCCATCTCCATGCCCCCTCTTCCAAAGTGGGTCCCCCCTCCTCAAAAAAAAAGAAAATCTTAAGAGCTTAAGCAACTCCTTTTCTGTGAGCAATGGCTAGAAAAAGTGGTAATGCCTCTTTTTAAACAAGAATTCACTCCGTGAAGAAAGAACCCAGGCACAGTCCTAAATACACACAAACATCCAAGAGCATGTACGGCAGGACAGGATTTTTTAAACTAGGGAGAATAGTATTCTCTTCACTTTATTGTTTCTGTCAAAAATTTCAGCTAAACAATTTGTTCTCACCTTAATATCCTTTCAAATGTTTCACTACTAAAATATTCTATTCATTTTGGAAAGCAAAAACATTGAGATTTTATTTATGATCACCTAGCATTTCACACTCAAAATGCAAAGGAAAATTATCTTTAATTTCTGCACTTAACAGAATTTTCAGAAAAGTGAACTTGGCAGTGAGTGCTTCTGAAAATGAGTCTGCCTTATTTCCAGTTCTGGTCTTTAAATCTCTGAATTGTTGATGCAATAAAATGAAGATAAATAGATTTTCTATTCCAGATTTTTAAAGTGAGTTTCCATTTTTATAACTATGTAGATCATGGAAAAGACAGCATTTTATATGCCTTTTAAAATTTTGGGGTTTTTTATTTTTCAGAACTGGGACCTAACCTTGCTTGTAAGAAATACGTAAAGCTATCATCCTTGACCTTACTGTACCTCTTAAATCATAGAATCATAGAATCAATCATAGAATTGTGGAGTCACAGAATCATAGAATAAGCTGAGTTGGAAGGGACCCACCAGGATGATCGAGTCCAGCTCCTGGCCCTGCACAGGACACCCCAAGGGTCACACCATGTGCCCGAGAGTGTTGTCCGAACACTTCTTGAACTCTGTCAGGCTTGGTGCTGTGACCACTGCCCTGGGGAGCTGTTCCAGTGCCCAACCACCCTTTGGGTAGAAAACTTTTCCTGATATCCAGCCTAAGCCTTTCCTGACTCAGCTTCATGCCGTTCCTTCAAGTCCTGTCACTGATCACAAGAGTGAAGAGATTGGTACCTGCCCCTTTGCAAGTTTAATCTCAGCTTAAAAGTGAAATAGTAAGAACGAAGTAGTGCCCATCCTCTCGCAGTCACCATGAAGTGACTCAGCTCCTGAAGACACTGAAAGAAATAGCCTGCCAAGAGGCTTCATGGAGCCAGTCAGTACCTATTCAAGGACACAGGAAAGAGCCAGATAGGCTGTGATCAATCAACAGTTGCTCCCTTCTGGCATGGGGAGGACACCCTTGTGGTCGTCAGCTCAGCTACTTACTGGGTAATCTCCTCTTGGCTTCCTTGAAATGACTGCTTCTTGTTTCTGTTATTTAGAGGTTACTCATAAAGAAAAAAGAAAAATATGGAAAAGAACCATTTTATCCAAAACTCCTAGGTTAAAATAGAGATGGAATTAAAGCCAGTGAGCAGGGCAGCAGGTAACAGGGTTCTCTGTGGAATCAGAGGTAGGAGCAACTAGTTTCATCATTCAGCCCCTTCAGCTGTTCACTACCTCACCTGTCAAGAGACCGAACTTTGTTGCAAACTCAGAAAGGCTGACCAAAATCTTACGAAAAGAATGCTTTTCTATGCTTTCATGCGTTCAATGCTTTTTTACCTTTAAGTATTTCTCTGCTCTGCCTTTACCAGTAAGGGCACAAGCCCTTCATCTTTCACAATCAGGCTGAGGATGGAGCTCTGGAAGGCATGTGAATCAGTCTTTCTAAGCTCACTTTTTGCATGGATGTAGAACAATTACAAAATCTATCACCTACAGAATTTCTTCTCTGAAGAATTTGGTGCTTTTCACAAACTGAGGTTGGAAAAAAGTGTCATTAAAGCCTGCTCACTAGCGTGGAAGTTCTCTTTTAGCATTGGCACAATGACACAATATGATTTGGCCCATGATGTCACCCACATGAACCACACCCTTTCTAAAAATCCCAGTCTTCTTGACACTAAAATGTTACTCACTAAAACAACCCTTTGCTGGCAGAGGATGAACCATGCTAAGATTATCTTTATCTTGAAACTCTGCTTTGAGTGATTGCTATTACTCTTTACTTAAGTGTTTCTTCGCCCTATCTCTATTATTAATGCCAACTAAAATCCATTTCTTCAATGGGGCCAAAATATCATGGTCAATACCTTGAACTTTTAGTATTAAATTTGAGACAGGAGTGGAATGCTATACCTTCAGCTGAGCTGAATTAATGTTCTGCACAGCTCAAGTTATAGAAGATGGCTCAGAGCCATATTTCTGCTCCCCCACTCCTGAATTGGCTAGAAACCAAAAAAAGTCCCTATGACTATGTTAGAGCTACCTTTTACTAGTCTAATAGCATGGGCTGTTTGGTTCTAGTAGGAGCATTGTAAAGGATCAAAATGTGCTGGAGGTGGAATATTCCCTGCTTTAACTCAGAGCTGCCCCTACAGCCCTTGGGAATTTGGCTACACCCACAGCGAAAGATTCTTCAGTGACATCATGGGTCAGTTTCCTGACTGCCTTGTCAGCAGTGCACAGCCTCTGGATCACGAGCCAGTGGCCTGATCTCTGTATCTCACCTACACTACTTGCACACACCCACAGCTTTTCCTGTTCAAAGTTACGTGACACAGGCACGTGGCACACCACTCTGTAAGGCTGAAAGTTGTCTTACAAACTGCCTCCTCAGCTGGCTCTGTGACACCAGGCCAGACCTCTCGTGACTTCTGTTAGTCTAAGGCATACACAACACAGCAGTGCCATTTCTCTCTTGGGTAAACATCACCCACTCATTAATGTGCATTCATATATGCGGTTCTAAGCAATTTAATAACACCAAATAAGAAATTTCTATGACACCTTTCACTAATAAACCACAGAATTCAATAGAAGGAATGGAAAAGCTCAGAGGGATTAAATTCTATCTGCAAGATCACCCAGCGCAATAACCAGGAGGAAAACTTAGGTTTACTGAATAAATTCAGTCCAATTTTCTCTGTTACACACACTCCGGCTCTGCTTCTGTTAATTTGTGCTTTGGTAACTTATTAAGGAGAAAGCCCTCCTCCTACTCATGAATCACAAATAGAAGCTCATGGCTTCAATAGATTTTATAATATCTTTTTTCCCCCTCAGTAGTGGTATGACTGGATTTCATGCAGACAGGACACTGTTATCTACCCACTTCTGATAACAGAATAATCAGTTACTTTTGCTGACCTGGATCACACAACCCTGAATCAGTTATACTCATCTGTTTAGGGAAGCACATCTATTAAGCATGTCACCCCAAATCTAACTAAAGCCCAAGGTTTGCATAATAGGACATTCAGGGAGGACTCTATTTTGCTACCATAAATAAATTAACTGATGTCTCAATTCTTAGCAATTAGAGAGTCATCTTTTCTTTTTACAGACACTGTGAAGTCTTCAGCACAAGAATTACTTTTTATGAAGCTACTGAGCAATTAGATTGTACAAAACCAGACCAGTTTCAAGTTACAGGATTGTTTCAGACAGAGACTAGCCTGTCACAGGTAGATATCTCTTGGATGTGCACACAAACCCTGGCATTTTGTGCTATTGCAGCACTTTGTGCTTGTTGCACCCTCTCAGTACTTGAAGCCTATAAGAAAGATGGGGGCAAACTTTGTAGCAGGACCTGTTGTGATAGGACAAGGCATAATGGTTTTAAACTAAAAGAGGGTAGATTTAGACTAGACTTATATATAGACAAGACATAAGAAAGCAACTTTTTACAATGAGGATGGTGAAACATTGGCACAGGTTGCCCAGAGAGGTGGTTGACACCTCATCCCTGAAAACATTAATGTCTAGTTGGATGGGGCTCTGAGCAACCGACCAAGTTGAAGATGTCCTGCCCGTGGCAAGGTGGGGGGGAGCAGGTAACCTTAAAAGTTTCCTTCCAACTCAAACTATTCTATGGTTTTATGATTGTATTCCCTTCACCTGGCATAGGTTCACAAGTTACAGTCAGGAACACTTCTTGTGAAATCACACTTCTTTCAGCTTTTTTTCTCCATCACTGATATCAGGCCTACTATCAATAAAGATTCCAAATATTACATTTAAAATAAAAAAAAACCCAGAACACAAAATCTACAGCAGGTCACCACCATGAATTTTGCAGAACCTTTGTGTGTATGTTCTACAAAGAACAGTTTCTCTTTTACCTTGTTTTCTGTCAGAATGTCTTTAATTATTTGCAGAGAACGCAGTTCTGCATCTGTTATTTATGCAAACAATCCTGTTTTACTTAGACAAGCCTCCTTTCGTGACTAAAGACACAGAGGTTCATTTTTATATCTTGAGGAGAGATTCTACAGCTTTTGTTCCAATGGAACATCTCTTAAAATTCATGGGATGGCCACGGGCAATAAAGATTTTCTGCATCTTTTTTCCTTGTGTGCTCCAGACACAGATCTGAAACCATTCTGGCAAGTTTCCTATTAGTGGACCTGCATGGCATTCAGTGAGGGTCTAAACAGAAAAAACTTATCGTTTTACTGCCCTTGACTTTTATTTTTATACAAAAGGCTGTGTATTCTCAGGGTACTATAAACACATACAACAAACCACTGCTCCTACTTAAACTCTGGCAGATAGACTGATATCAGGCTGTTCTCAGTGAAATAAAACTGCAAAACTATTCTGATAGTTCTGATATTCTCGTCCAAGACCCAACAGCACCTGTGGCAACATCTAGACTCACCTGACCATGTTTTGCATCAGGATACAAGGCTATGGGGATACTGGCGATGTAAATGTCTGCACAGCCTGGAACCATGGGAGCACACTGCTCTAAGTTTCCTGGTAACACAAGGTGGCTTCCTTGACTGGAAAGTAATGCTAGTGAGCAATTGCTCTTGTATTCTCTTGTATTTCTGCTTGAGGAAACAGTGAGTATTGTCTTACTGTAGCTTTGTATTTCCCTTGTCTGTGCCTGTTGTCTTTATTTCTTTAAGCTCTTTAAGCTGAAGAGGTAGCACTATGGGCAACAGAGGGTAGTCAGGGGAATAAAAAGTTTCTCATGTGGTGTTCATGTTCCTTGACTTAATGTATTGTTTTAAACTGCCCTACTACTGGAAGAGTACACTTGCTGTATTTGACCAAAACTTTGATTAATGCTCTTAGTTGTGGTAGATTAAAAAAACCCCTCCAAAACATAAAAAATATACTATGAAACTGTAACATAAGTAAATTGGGTCAAATCAATCTAAGTAAGAACCAGGTTGTCTTTAGAATGATTTGGTAGTAGGGCATTCTGACCATTTGTTAAGTGTTTTAATTCTTCTCTCATTACAGCTGATTTTTTTATATCATGCCTATATCACCGTGACATGAAAATTCTTCAGAAATTTAGTATCAAATAATGAGTATTACTGGTACCCCATTTGTTCCAAATGAATCAAATTTTCACCAATTCCTAATTTTCTCTGACACTTTGGTAAGTCCAAAAGTGAGATATTTTGTCCAGCATTCCCTCTGTCACACATATTTGTTAACTTAAGGAGAAAGTTAGACAAATACAGGTTTGAAGGTCAAACTGGTATCATATGACTTCACTAAATATAGACACTTGACGAGTAAAAGAGCTTCACAGGTCTTGGCATATTTTGCTTGGTGCACTTCTGCCTCTGCACATATGCAGACAGACAACTTCTCTCAGTACATATCAGAAATAAGAACATTAATAAAATAGAAAATATCTAGGCAGGGGTTACAAATGTATCCCTTCTTATTTTCTGAAGGTAGAAGTGTAGCAGAATATGCCTAATCTGCAATATTTTCACTCTCATTTCACAAATCTGTCACTGATGATACTCTGAGGAGACGAAGCACAGCATTTTAATATTCTCCTAACCTGTATGCAGCACTGGAATGAATCCTTTTTTGTTAAAAAAATCCTTCTCCATAAAAGAACATCGCAGTGTGTACAGCATTGCACAAGCAGGAAAACATGATTAAACAACAAAAATGTGCTAAGAGTGAATGGAATAGAAGAGGAATCTTCAAAGAGCTCTTTTCACCTATTTGCCCTGTCTAAAACCAATTTCCATTGAAAAAAATGGCTTTGAAAGGAACTGTCTGTGCTTGTACATTTCTCGTTGCAATCCTGTCCTGGGATCCTGGGACTTATAATGCAATATGTGCTGTCAGGACTACGACAGTTTACAGATGTGCAGCCAGACTTCTCGCTATTTATAGATGCCTCTTCTGCAAACAGTACTCTATGGGGTTGTAGTGCAGTAGCAGGCATGTTCTTTGATTCAGTGCGTACATCATGTTCATTTAAGAAAATTTGGCTCTACACCCAGCATGGCAAAGGAGGCATATTTATGAAGGTCAAGCAGAGAGAACACTATTATGAAGAGAAATGTGGAATTCATGAGCGAGCAGGACACCTACTGGGAGGACTAACTGAAAGGAGGAGACGTTTGGCAGAGAGGTGGAAAAAATAAAGAATGGAACAGTCATATGTTCACAGTTGCTTTTGCTCTTTATTACCTCTGCGGGGTAACTGGGGAGAAGGTTCAGTGCCGCCCTTGCAAGGGCAAAGCTGTAAAGTAGTTTGGGGTGCAGCGTCCATGGGGTCTGTACATGGCTGTGCTGCATCTTGCTTAAGCATGTGTTAAGTGTTCAGTCAGAGTGCTAGGCACAGTCTATTAATAGCAACAGCGAGTTTGGCACATGCTCGCACTTTTGCCTGTCTCCTTCTCACATGCTCCCAGAGATGCTGGGACTGCATCCTGCATCCTTCTGCTTTTCCAGACCCGAGACTTCGCACACTGCTGTATTCCTTGAGAAGTTTCAGTGAGGTCAAGACAGCCCCAGACAATTAAACAGGGGCTGCTCAGCCCCAATGTTGAGGAAGCAGAAGGTAACGTGTGGGGGAGCGGCGGGGGGGTGGATTTCTTGCAGAAAACCTGAGAGCTCGCAGGGTACCCTCCCGGCCTGAAGGCAGTGCAAAGCTATTTTCGGCACTGCCCAGGCGAGCAGGACAGCCCCCACCTCGGGCAGCTCCGCTTGGTAACAGCCAGGATGCTGCAGAGACACGGCTGCTCCCGAAGTCCCCCGAAACGATCCCAGCCAACCTTGCCGGCGGAAAGCACGGGGAGCTGGCCAAGGTGCTGCCGCAAGAGACGGTCTGTCCCTTTCGGCCTCTCCACCACCCCAATTACCGCCGTCCGTCCCCCGCTGTCCCCAGAGCCGTCACCCCGCGGAGCCTCCGCTCCGCACGGCCGCCCAACTTCCCGGGAAGCAGCCGTGGAGCGGCGGGCTCGGCGCCGGGCAAACTTCTCTGCCTACGGGGAACGGAGGGATCCGGGGGGAGGAGTGGTGGGGGAAAGGGGGGTTAAATGCAGGAAACCGTAGCAGCAAGGCAGGCAGGAGGTGGCCGGAGGGGCCGGGAAAGTTCTTCTGCACTTACTGCTGCTCCTGCCGAGGGATCAGTGCTCGGGTCTGGGGGAGCGCGGGCGCCGGCTCCGGCTCGCATCCTTACTCACCTCGGTGCTGTCGGCAGCGTTCTCCGCCATTTTCCTCCTTAGGAGCAGGCAGCGGGAGGAGTGTTTCATTCCCATAAGAGCTAGCCAAGGGGTTGGGGCTTCGGGGCTGGTGTTTTGGTTTGTGTTTTCAAAGATCTCCAAACACTGGTGTGCGCCAAAGGACAGGGAGATAAAAAAAAAATATGGAAAACAGCAATAAATCAGTCAGCTTTGTCCGTTCTGCGTCGTCCACAGGAATGTTTGTCTCCTCTTAGCATCGGGAGCTCCTCAGGCACTTTCAAGTCCTCCTCTTTCTCCCCTCTCCTCCACCTCCAGCGAGTTCTTGGGGTGGGCAGGGAGAGGCGGCACACACTCTTCAGGTTAAAACTAAAAGGCTGTCGGGCTATGAGTCCTCCCCTTCAGAGAAAGCAGTCAGGCTAAACAGGAGAGAAGCACCAGCTAAACTGAACTTGGGCGTGCAGTGACCAGCTGGGCATCTTTGTGTCCTGTGGCTACTCTTCCAGAGGCAGAGGGAGCCAGAGACAAAGCAACAGGACAAGGAAATCATAGCCCTTTATTTTCCTTCTTTGGGCTTCTTTCTTTCTATGTCCCAGGACGCTTCCTTTAAAGACGGTCACAGAATTTGCCACCCTCTTTCTATGAATGTCTTCTGAAATAGAAATCCCTTCTCCTCCTCCTTCTCCCTCCCTCCTCCCCTCCTCTCCCCTTCCCTCTCCTTTTCCCTTCCCTCTTCTTTTCCCTTCCCTCTCCTCTTCCCTTCCCTCTCCCTACCCCTTCTGCTCTTGGGCAGAGCTTGGTGCCCCTCACTGGGAATTGCATTCACGTGTCTTTCGTAGGAAAAAAAAATATAATTTCAAGCTCCCCCCACCCGTCGCCTACACCCTCTCACACACAAGCACGCATTCACACGTACACACACACACGTTGTCTCCCTCTCACACAGACATGCACAATTTTTTTTCTCTTCCCCATCCCTCCTCTTCTTTTGAATCAGCAACACTTTTCTTTGCAAGGACTCTCGGCAAGGCTCTTAGAGAGCAACCGAAGAAGTCTGCTCCAGCTTCTTTCCTCCGAGTTAAGTAGCAAACCTGCTTTCTTAATATATCTTCTCGTGTGTGTGCTCCCAGCTCCTGTTTTACTTGAAGTTTTTCAGGAGGATCCACACTCCGTCAGATAGCCGTGAACTGTAGGAATATAGTCCCGATCCGGCTGCAGTTCCTGCTGAAAAGGGGGGAGGAGGAGCTGGGGGGAGGAGAGGGGAAGAGGCGGAGGGAGAGGTCTTGCTGGGTAGGGAAGGGAAGAGGCTAAAGGTGATCTGAACTTGTTTTTAGCCTTTTCCTAATGACATCTTCCTCTGTAGGAGTGCATCGCCACCTTCCCCACACGTTTATTTTGCTTTCACTCCTCCGGGCACTTTCTAGTTCTGAGTTGTCAGCTGGGAGGATTGGGTTTACCTCACTCGTGTTGCTGTGGGTAAGGGCGGGAGAGGGGGCGTATTACATAATTAATCCTTCCAACTTCACTTTCCGCAGTTCCATCTCCAGCCCACTGTTCTCACGTTTCTGTTTTGTTTTTATACGGAGGAGGTGAGAAAATAATGCTGGTGTGTGGGTGTGTGTTGCTCGAAGGATTTCAAGGACCAGAACAGGATTGCTGCTCTATGAACAGTTGGAAATTATTTCCTCTGGGGGTGCCAGTGGAGACCTGAAGAAGAGGTTTGAAAGATTACTTTTGATGCATATTTTAAGGACATAGCCAGCTCAGATGCTTCATCAGGAACAGATTTTGATAGATTTGGGGTTGTGAATTTTTGTCCCTTGCAGTCTATTTTAATATCTTTCAATTAGAGTTTATCCTCAGCTGACCTCTGGAATACTGACATACCATGAAGTACTGCCAAAAAACAGGAGGTCCCTGGGCACACAGGAGGCAGAAATATTCCTGGGGGTGGGGGAATGGAAATAGAGAATGTGAATTAGAGAGTAGAGAGCAAAATTATTCTCCTGCCCCATGGGGATGAGGAGGTGGGGCCAAGAAAATTAAATAAGCAAATTTCTCCTTTTTACTTGAATGACCCTCACAAATTCTTGCTCAGAAACGGATCGGTAGGTATTCAATAGATTTCAGGAATTTGTTATAAGTCACACAGAAGTGAGAAACCTAGGGAAGCAGAAGGTGTGTGGTGTGCTGAAATGTCAAGTGGCAATGAGAGTATGCTATGTAGGGCACAATGGCACCATATGAAGCAGCTTCAGAATATGAGAGTATGTTTTAGACACACATTCCATACAGACTGAGACTGGACCTCTGTGAGACACTTTGCAGAGCCATTTGATCACCCAGTCTTTCACAAGCTTCTGATTTCCCCCTATTCCTTTCATCTCTCATTTATTTTGACACCTCAAGTTCTTTAATTAGTTCCACATCACTGCTAATTTTTTCAGTAATCATCCACACCTTCTTTGTTTATATAGTAGAATTTAATTTCACACCTTCTAGGCAGGAGGCTTAAGTAATGACAGAGGTGGAAGCAGGTCATCTTCTCTTTTCTTTGTGACATTCATAGAGGTTTTGAAGGTCTTAAAACCCTTCAAATATGAAAACCTCTATAGTCATTGCCACGTATTCCAAAGCTACTCCCATAATCTTGGGCTATGGACCTCTTTTTCACCAAGTACTTCAATTTCTAGGTGAAGGGGTAAGGGGAAAAAATAATCTGCAGATAAAAATTTAATGTCTCTGCAATCTTTGTCACAATGTTTTTTTCTGATATGGCATGAATATCTGGTGGTTAGTGAGTGCATGAAGTTTTAGTCAGCATGCATTTGGACTAACCTGCATACTTTTTGTGTGTCTTTTCTATTTTCAGGTGATACACACTGCTAAACTTAGCCTAATTAAACATTTTTAAATAAACCAGTGTTCTATATAGAGAAAAAGAATTAGATTTTGCAAAACTACTCCAGAACATATTTTCCAGTTTTCTCTGACAGCTGGGTTTGTATTTCTGGTACAGCTCAATCACTCTTTAGTCAGCTAAATGAGGCATCAGGTTTTCAAAAGCACTCGGCAACTAGCAAAGTTGGCAGGCGGAGATTTTAATATATCCTTCCCCCCTATGCTTCAGATAGTGCATGACTTACCCTGGCACCTATTCCTGTCCTCCTCCACCTCTTTGTCAACACAGATGATACCTGACTGCTCATCCTTGAACGTGGTGCTGATGTTTTACAGATACTGGGAAAGCCTTCCAGTCTCTTAGTTTCCAGCATAAGGATGAATGTTTTGGTCCTGAACTCCTTTGGAAATCTGCCAGATGGTTGGTGTCTCCACTCCATTTATGTTCTATATGTGATTGAGGAAACTGCCTTGAGAACACACACAGACTGTTTGCTCTAATCTGCTTTATTCCAAAGGGAAAATGATTTGTCCTACAGGAATCCTTTTTTTTTAATCATGTAAAAGTTATTCCTTTTAATAATTTTTAAGAGACTCAAAACAGTTTGTTTACACACACATATGTCTGTGAGCACAGAGAGATACTTGGCCACTCCTTCAGTTTGAATATGAGGCTCAGTGGAAGTTCCCATTTATACTGAAATTCACAGCAACACTGTACTTGAGGATTGTGAGCTTTCCTGTGGTTTAGGGGACAAATTCTAGTCCCATCATGTGAAAAAAAATCCTACTGACATCACCCATTACCTAAGGGTGATAGCTGGTTAATGGAACTATCTTGGGAACATATTTCTGAACCCCTGTTTTGTTAGAGCTTGAGAAAAAGAGAACTGTCATGAAGAAAACGTCATGGTAGTAGAAGTGCATTTGCAGCAAAGCCAGGAGGTGTCAAAAGCATCTTCTGAGTTTAAATATATCATGTGTAAGTACATGTGAAGGTCACCAAGTATTAGGAATTGAGTAGAGTGGTGCTAAAGAGAAAGTGGAAAGGGAAACATTTATTACTTCAGATTTCCAATAATAGCAGCTGTGGTTGAGGCTGCTGTGCTACTTGCTGAGTGTGGCAATAGCACTGTGCTGGCCCTCAGAAGATTCAGACTTATTGCCAGCTTTGTCATTAGCTTGGATGAAATCCAGATGCCTGCATCTGAGATGGGGTAATCCTGTGCATCGGTGCAGACTGAGAAATTGCACAGCAGTCCTGCTGGAAAGCATCCGGGGGTTATGGGGTGGAGGTGTAGCTAGGTTGGATATGACTCATCACACTCTCTCACTGCATGGAAGGCAAACTGCATAATTTATCTACATGAAATGGAAAGTGGCCAGTGGAGTGAGGGAAGTTTGGCTCTCTCTCTCTGCTTGGAACTGGTGAGACTACATCGTTGATTCTGTGTCCAGAGCTGGGTCCTCTGGTTCAGGAAGGAGGCTGATACATTGGAGATGGCTCAGTGAAAGACTGCTATAGTCATCTCCTAGGACACTAAGCTCTGAGGAAAGCTGGGCTTGTTGGGCATCCTGTAGTGGCTTATGACTAGCTTTAAGGATTGTAACTAAGATGAGCCAAACTCCTCTTGGTACAGTCAGATCATTTGAAAAAGGGCAACAGCTGCAAGTTGTGGCTTTGGAAGTTCAGATTCAGTATTAGCCAACTCTTGGACTATAAATCCACTTCCTAGTTGGATGGCAAAACATTGTAGCAAAAATCTATTCCTATTTTAATATCCCCACCAAATTTTATTTGTTATCTAATCAATTTTATTTGTTATCTGATTTGTTATTGGGAGGATCCTTCTGTAGCATCACTTTGCATTGTTCTTCTTTGCTCAGGAAGTCACAGTGACTTCCTTTGCCTCAAAAGATACCTTTGGCAATCTTTCCAGTCTCTTCATGCACTTCTATCCCTACTATGTCTCTCAAGGTTGCCAGTACTTCAAACATTACTCTTATTCCTGAAACTTGCCCATGTTAATTCTGAATAATTGAAGTGAATTCTAATTCACACAGTGGATTTAAAGATCTTATTTTATTTATGCTGTTCCTTCATGGTCCTTTAGTTTTCCTCATTAACTTTTTTCCCCCCATCATCTTATCCTTCTTCATGAACACTGCATATTCCAGCCTTTTCTGGGAATTATTGCAGTTTTCAGCCATTGATGCTAGGTTTGAGTGAGGAAGGGTCTGTCAGAAGTTAAGCTGATCTGAGATACCCACTGCTGCAGGCCAAGAATATATGTCCAGGGATCAGATAATTCAGTGTTAAGTTATAGACACCTTCTCACGAACGAGCCCTTAGCCATACTTACAGATAATGGAACACCACAGAACTATCTCTGCAAGGATTCATCACCAGAATTTCAGTTCTTTTTTCTAAGATTGTAGACTTCATTTTATTTAACAACAAAAGCTCTATTTCGTAGTTGCAAACCTGAAAACTTAATCTAATTTAAATTTTCCAAAATGTTTCTTCCATTTTTTTTTTCCATTGTGAGTGCTAAACTCTGAACAACTTGTAACTGGGTCAGTTTGAAGAAAGTCCTAATCTGATAACTTCTATAAAGGCCACCAAAGTGGGTCTCCAGTCCTCTGTGGATTAGAGGAGTTAAGCAGGCTATTGAAAATTGTGATTACTACAGTGGCAGAGATAAATGGGCGTAGAATCATGATATGTTTGTTACACACTGACCTTGTTCAGTTCCCACCTAAACTTTTGAGCATTTGCAAGTCATGCACTCAGGACAGACAGCAAAATACTTCTGAAGTTTGATGTCAAAGTTATCTTAAAGTTATGAGGTGCATAAAAATTTTGTTATGCAAAACTTTTTCACCCCAAGACACCTGGTATGAAAAACATGGGTGTACTGGAGTGAGTTCACTGAAAGGGCCACAACAATTGGTCAGTAACTGAGGAACTCTCTCATATGAAGATATGCTCAGAGTGCTTGATGTGGGAGAGGGTGGAAAAGATAAAACCAGACTCTTCTCAGCAAAAGGGGAAGTGCAAATGAGAACAAATTGAAATAAAGGACATGGAAACATTAAAAAAAAATCCTTTTTTTTACTGTGAAGGTGTTCAAAGATATTTTGTAGTTTCCTTCCTTAGATGTATTAAAAACCTGGCTACAAATGGCCCCAGCTGTAGCTGACAGTTCTTTGAGTGGGGGCTGGACGAGCACTTCAGTGATCATGTGATTTTATGTAATTATGGAAGATCTGTGAAAATCACTTAGATGGCTCTGCCCGACCTGGCAAATGGACATCTGTCTTTTTGCTTTCTCTTCTGTATTATTCCTGAAGCCTTGAAAAGAAAAGATTATATATTTATAATCTCATACCATGGTGATTTGATATGTGCAGCCAATACTTTCACAGAAAATATAAGCTGAGAGGCAGACTGTTGCTTGTATTCTATTTGGGAGTTCTCACAGGAGAGAGAAGGTGTGTAATGTTGTTTGAAGAGCTAAACCTCATTATAATGCCATCCCCCATAAGCTATCAATGGATGCAGAATACTGTACCTAGGCACACAGCTTATCAGAAAGAAAGTGAAGTAATACTCTCAGAATCATGAACCCATCTTCACTGAAAAGAAATGCAAATCACTAGATTCCATCCTGTCTTGTCACTTCTCTTGTGTGATAGCTTTAGGAAACTTTCCTTTCTGAGAAAAACTCTACCTTCTGCCTTATACCGTTTGCTGGAATCTGAGATTGAATTTCTACACTTAGAGACCCATCCCTTTTTCATCTCTCTGCTTTTCTCTCCTCATGGATTATAGCATGACTAGCAAGTCTGAGGTGAAGACCAAATATGTAAAAATGTCACTAATCATTCAAACAAGAGGTTTCCTTGCTTTTTAAGTATAAAATCTTAGTTGTTTCTTTGCTTCTTAGGGTACAGTCTGTACTTAAACTTTTGAATTGCTATGTCACATGAGGTTAGAGGAATTTAACTAAACCACACATGAAGCTGCAATAATTGAAATTACACCTCTCTTTTATTTCTTTGCCCAGTAGCAGGCATTCTGTCATCTTTGTTTCTGTCACTTTCTGTTTTTCAGAAAATAGATGAGGCATTTATTTGCCTCCTTCAGTGATACACATAATGCTTTGGGAGCGCTCCTGTAAAGCATTTTAACTGGAAGATCTATGAAAATAACTTAGATGGCTCTGTCAGGTCTGGCAAATAGCTGTCTGTCTTCTTGCTTTCTCTTCCATAGCTGTCTTGTACAGCAATTCATTCTGCTACGTTTCTCACGTTTTCCTGTTGTGAACAATTTTCTTCATGTTCAGCTGTCACTGTCGACAAGCAACCAACGGTAACTATGATGGTGGGCTGGCATTTTTTTCTCCCCAGTTTGGTATTTTCCTTCCTCTTCCATTAAGGAAAATTGCCAAATGCTGCTGCCTCCCACTAAAACATGAAAAATAAGAAAGTGTGATCAGTACTGTGTATTTCATGAACTGAGAACAATGTAGCTCATTTTCCAGAACTGTCTATAACTTAGCAAAAGTGAGGTCATACCTCTTCAGAGTGTTGCTTGATGATGTTCCCCATAAATTAAATATAATCAGGCTTTGGCCAGGTTATAGCATGGAGTCAGCACTCTGAGGTGCCTAAGATGATGACATTTTTGGCTGCAAACAGAGCTCAGCCTCCTGGATTATTGATCTGGTAGTAGACCTTGGCACCTGATGTGGCTGTGGACTTGGGCAGGATCTGGAGACTCTGCTAATTCATCTGTGATCGGTGCCAGGGAGAAGATGACTTATTTATACTAAACTCTCCATAATACAGGTATAATTGTGTGGCCTAGGTGCTAATGGTGCCCCTCTTCTCCCTTTCTTCAAACTACATAAAGCAGAAGGAGGTATAAAACAAAGAGCCAATATTGAGAATTACATGAAGTTTATATGTGGCATGTTTGTATTTCCTTTCAGGAGGAAAAAAAATTCTTAAGCAGTATATAATGGTTTTACTTGTAGTTTTCAGAAACCTGATTGATACAATAAAAAGCCTCTGGAAATACAGATGTATTGGGCATAATTTATTAAGAGAATTTATTAGAGAATTTAAGTCAGTGTAGCAGAGTTCACAGTTTGGGTGAGAGTGAAAGCTTGCTTCTGAGAAAGAAAGGGGAGCCAGAACATAGCTAGTACTTCTAAAGGCAAGGTAAAAGAAAAGAGTTCTCTTCCTTAAGGAAAGAGTTTCTTACACTAGTTATTTTTGTTACAGGTGTGGCCTAGAGAAGCCCATCAAGCTTCAAATCCCATTGTTCCAGGTATTGCCCTTCAGATCCTGCTTTGGTAGTTTGCCACTAAGTAGATGAGAGCAAAGCATTATTTTCCTGATTCTTGCCTTACAGTTTTGCCACAGAGCTCAAGTGAATTACATGAAACATAAAACAAATTCCAGGAGGGCTGGGCCAGAGCCAGTTTTCAGGTCTATTTCAGTAGCTGACAGGATCTTTCTGTCCATAAACCTAAGAACTGGCATTCTGGAAAAAAACTTGAAATGAAATTCAAGCTGCTCAATCAAAACAGTACATAATTAAAAATGGAGGATTTAGAAAGAAGAAATTATGCAGAATCAGAACTCTTCTTGTGACTAAGCTAATTTGTGTGATCCATTCCTTTTCATAGGGAACACTACCTACTTCAGTGTGGAAACAACTAATAGAATAGATGGGTTTAACAAGAAGGGTACTCCACTGTGACTCCAAATGAAAATATGCTAATCTTTACTGCAGTGTTGGAACCTGCAAGAGGCTTGAAAAATATGTAATTTCTTAATGACAGAAAAAAATATAAGAAAGTGACACATTCCCTTGCACCTAGTATGTTCTGGAAATAGATAAAAATTATGATTTATAGGTAGTAAATCCATGTGTGTACAACTTATAAAGAATTACCAGCTTGGTGAGGAGGAAAAGGGAACCTACAGCAACCTAAACCACAGAAGATTTAAATTGTAGGCAGATGTAAGGCATGTTTTTCAAATGGCACTTGAAAGGTCATGTTCATTTTGTAAGAGTATGAGCTCAGGACGAATTCGAGCTGTTCTGTCTTTTGATGCCAGGATAAATTTAAAAAGTGAACACCAACAACCTTAAGCCACAATGAATCCTATAACGGTTCCTGCAAATTATGGTCAAATAGGAGCATAAACCTTGAAGAACATTTTTAATGGGAAAGCATGTTGAAGTTTCTAATGCCTATGTTAGAAATACACACGGGGTTAGAAGTATTAGATTTTCATCTTGTCTCTATCCCAAAATACTAGATGATTTTATCTTCAAGTTTTGTGATCTATTATATTAATATATAAATTAATCTGTAATATTACCCTGCATTTTGGGGTGTGGATGATTAGCTGGCAGTACATGTCTTGTGTTGTACATGTTTAGAGACAATATTGAAGTCTCCCTAAGTGCAAAGTATTATTTAAAGCACTTCTTATAAGTGGCACAAGAATGGGAGAGACCTAGATTATTATTTCAGGTGGACTGGGACGTTGTCAGGTATTACAGTAACATTTGTCATATTATTATATCATATTACAATGCTATTTGTAATATCATTGCAAACACACATACACTTCAAATTTATATTATATGAATTATTTCATGCACTGCAAACCAAAATGTTTCGTTATCCAGTACAATCTTAAAATTTACAGTAACACACAACAGGAAGTCTTCAAACTGTGGTTTGCAAAAGGAAGAGAACAAAAGATATTGAAGATATGGTTGAGAGCATTGTCTAATACAGTAGCCTAATCATGGTTACTCCATAGGGAAGAATTTATTTAATATATTTTTATATTAGATATTTTTAAAATTATTTTGTCTCTCTGAATGACTATTTTGCCTCTCTGCTACGTTTGACAGCTGTTTTAGCTTCAGTACAAATACAGTAGTGAAAGACCCAAAAATTCTCCCATCTGAGAACACCCCAAGAGAAAAGCAATCATGAATTCCCCTTGTGGCAAGAATTTTTGATTTTAAGTTTTAATTGTGATATAAGTTTGAACTTTGCATTTGACCTATAATTTTTGACTATTGCAGAAGCCTTTGAAAACTATAACATATAATTGTACTAATCAGGATATTCCAGCATGGCTTGTACTGTGCTCTCAAATCTGGTCATCCTGACCTCTGAGCCATCAGGTCCATGTGTACTCACAGGAATTTAAAATACGATTGTTAAAGACTAACAGTTCTGTATATGTCGTGATGAGGATCAGTATAACAGAAGTACTGACTGTTGCCAAGAAGTGTGTTGCTGATGGATGAATTTAGAAAAAAATCTGGTTTTCTAGTTTAAAACTGGAACTTCTCGCCCTGATCTCTCAGTTTTCTAAACCTTGCCATTCCAGCAATTCCCTAACTGATATATAATATCCAGATATACTCATTTGTGATGAGTTGCAGTCACAGTGTAGCTGTGTATCCTGGCTGTGCCAATGTGCACATTCAGCAGAATCACTGATTCCCTGGGTGGCTGAGGAACTCTCCAGACTGATCCTGCTGGCTGAGACAACTCATTTGAGATAATGGACTGACATGACATGAGGGGGCCAACCAAACTCCTATTTGCCTTCACAACAAAGTGACAAACCATTGCTCTCCATGAGAGAATTTCAGCTGGTCCTGGAGGTTTCCTCAGGCACTTCCTGCTGTTTATAAGCTAATTGGGAGGCACTGTTGTCTCAGAAATGCTCCCAGGTAATTGATGCTGCAGAATTGGCCAAACTGTACATAGATACTTGTAACTACTCTTCAGAACTGTTCTTGCATTTTCACAAATGGTCAAACATAACACTTGAGACATCTAGACTAGGTTGGCACATAAGACTGTTAGCCAGCTGTGTTATAAGAATTCAGCAGAGCAGCACTTCAGTGAGTCTCACTATCTTCAGCTGAAGAGGCTTTTGCAAAGACACTTGCAACAGAGACTTACGGGGTCACTGTTCAGATACCAGTTGACCAACCTGTTTGAGAGATTTGATTTCCTATGTGAATGTTATCTTACACAAAAAATAAAATAAATAACTTTTTTTAACAAACAGTATATCTTAGGAGTGTCTGTGCACCCTTTCTCACACACATCTACTCCAATGGAATGTTTAGAGAGGAGAATTGACAGAGGAGGGAATGTGGGGTGCTGACACCCCACGAGAAACTGGGGCTTTGTCTCAAAAGCAAACTTTCTTATGGAGACATAAATCCCTACTGAGCTGAAATGACTAGAATAATTAGATTGGTGTCGGAGGCCCAGACTTTGGCCTCTGATATACTGCTGTGGAGTTGTTAGGGATGTAACTTTTATTAGTTAAATTGTAATTAGACAGGTATTATGAAAACACCTGTAAGTGGCAGAAATAACAGAACTTAACTATTAATACTTGCCTGGCAGCCTCCTACATTGATCGGCATATAACACCTCAAAGCAGCCCATCAATAATAAAGTTAAAAATCCAGAATTTGCTCATCCACCTCTGCCTGAAGGGGGGAACTTCAGCCTCTGGAGTGCCCAACCCTGCATCCGCCTCCAGGGACACCTGGGACCAAGCTCACGTGGCCAGAACCTACTCTTAACAGTCTTACTCCTCCAGAACACAGTCAGCCAGCTGCTGTTCTTGTAAGCAAGGAAAGGGGAAATAGAAATAACCATGGCTCTGTAATGTTGTAGTGTTTTATGCACCAATAACCATTCTTTCACAAAGGCAATAAGTACCTAAACTCCTTCATGTGGATCCAGTTATTGCACAATAATTAAGGAATGCTTTAGTCTGTCCTGATCTAAAGTGCAGCAAAATCCCATGCTCTGTGTTCTGGAGAAAGTGACAAGTTGGGCTTTTCTGTTTTGTTTTTGCAAAAATGTGCAGATGTTTTGGAGCAGCTCTGTACTGACTTTTTAGGGAAGGTCTGTTTTCCAGAAAGACAAGAAATTACTTCCATTGAGACTCCTACTTCAACATCGCAAGGATCAATTTGAGAGTGCACGTCAGAATGGAACAGTGGCACAAGAAGTTATTAGAGGAACACAGTTTTAATCCCAGATCACAGAACTAGAAATTTGCTGAAGCTGGTAGTTATAGAAATAATTGTTCTCTAATGAGCATTTATGTGTACCAGTGTATGAAAGTATTTGGTGAGTTCGAGATGCAGCTTAAGATGGTAATTTTCTCAACAGCAAGATCTATTGCCCACTGTTGCTTTTTTCTCTTTGCAAATCCACTTATCTGTGTGCATGCAAGTTGGTCCAGACCAGGGCACTGATTAAATTTACAAACCAAATTTATTTTTCTTTTAGGGGGTGTGACATTGTTCTTTTGGAGGGTTTACTTTTATTCCATTTCATTTACTAAATGAATTCATTGTAAAGCTGGAAAAAAGAGCTGAACTAGTACAATGTTGGGGGCTGTTGGAAGGTAAGTCCAAAGAGAAAGGGACAGAAATTTTGCCTTTAGTGCTAAAAAAATATGATTAAAGACAGAGCTTCAATCCTGTGTTTATGGTGGAGGTAGTGATTCATTAAAGCCTGTATCAGCAGTTTTGGTATCACAGACAAATAGGCCCCTCCAGTCTGTGGTCTGACTCAAGTTGCTGCTCTCAGGGTTTCATACCAGTGGGGCTAATGGCCTGCCCCAGGAGAGGGTGTCCATTTCATAGGAGTCATTTGTGGAGAAGGGCCTTTGATGGATTGCTGGCTCTTCCTGCCAGAGAGGCCAGAGGCTGTAGTGAACACCCATTACCCTTGACTAAGGCTTTGGTGGTCCTAGCTCTAATGTCACTGCTAGTCTACACTTGCTCTCACAAGCAGCACTTGTTTTACTTCTACTACTCTTTTATTACTGATGGTAATCACTTTCTGAACTGCAACTTGCAATATCTTGAGGGGACGATCCAGAGATGTAATGATCTCTTGATCAAGAGATCAAGATCATGTAATGATTCCAGCTGAAAGGGCACTGAGCTTGCGTGCTGGGCATGGAGGCAGCACAGCCTCAAGGGAAGTGGAGCACGATGCTGGCCTGTCAGGCACGGGAGTTTTGGGGGCCTGGGGCACCACACCATGCCCTGAAGACAAGGCAGTCTCAAGGGGAACTAGCCCACCTGCCAGGCCAAGGCCAAGGGCAGCTTTCCCTGCCATGAACTGATCAGAAACAGAGCAGCCTTGAGGGAGGCAGGCCTCCTTGCTAGATCCTGGAGGCAGGGCAGCCTGGAAAGCCCTGGAGCACAACGGGGCTCTCTGATGGAACTCAGGGCAGGGCATCCTGAATTGGAGCAGGACACCCCTGCAGCCTACCAGACCGCAGAAGCAGGGCAGCTAGGAGGAGAATGGAACCACAGTGGGACTAGAGCACTATGCTGGCCCCAAATGCTCAGCCTCGAGGGGAGAGGGGCACCACAACAGAGCACTGGGTCTCAGAGGCGAGGTCCCCTGAGGGGCAGCAGAGCACCATGCCAAGCTTCCATGGCCAGGAGGCACTCTGGCCTTGAGGGGAGCAGGGCATCACGCTGGCCTTCCTGGTCCTACAGGTGGGAGCCGATCTCATAGCTGGAGCTGAGTTTGTTCATAATTACATGAAGGGTAGTTTAGGAGGATGACAGAGCAAAACTCTTCTCAGTTAGGGTAGATTATACAACAAGCACCAAGGGGCTGCAAGCTGCTTGGGAATTCCCAAAAACTTGGGGAAAGCTGGTTTTATCTTAGAGGAAATGAAAGCATTCATTGAGTAGGGCAGCACTAGAAGACGTCTCTGAAAGAGCCTGGGTAATCTCCATGTCTGAGCACTTTCAAGATTCACCTCACAGAGGGTTGGCAACAGTCCCACTCCAATAATAAAATTTGGATGGACACTTCTGAGGTTCATTCCATTCACTGCTTTTCTGGTTCTATAATTCCTGAATCATTAGCTGCTAAGTGCTTCTTTATATCACTGATTCTTCTTGTTATATAACATTTATTATTAGTAGCTTTGAGCTTAACATTTTCTTACTTTGCATCACAAATTCTTGACAGAAGAATACTAGTCCACTGAGCTTAGTGTGGCATGAAAAATCGTATTTGGTAGGAAGTGGTATAGACAAATCGTGTTTATAAAACAGAAATAAACAGAAAAACAAGGGGAAATAATTTCTAAGTGTGCATGTGAGTGAATTTCTAAATACCTTTGAGGATTAGGAAGATCTAGGCTACAAAATAACCATTATTTACGCATTTTAACATCAGCGTCTAGTGATATTTAATTTATGTGCCTAAGCTTTCTTCCTGGCCTGACTGCTCTTAACCAAGGCTTAAAAAACAGTTTAAAGTTTATGGACTTTATATTATCTTACCGTATTATGAATTTAATAGGTTTGTAAGTGACACATTAGTGGGCATCAAATCCCCTGACCACAAGACCAATTAAATAAATTATCTTGGTCTTATTGTCCTTATACAGCAAACTGAAGAATGCAGATTAAAATGAAAGTATGGACAGTGTAATGAGGCATATCTTTCAAACCGTTCTGGTCATCTAACAAATTGTTATAGAATGGACAGTAGCTGTTAAAATATGGCTAATAAAGCGAGATATTCCAATACGATTTTTAATTGTGTTTTATCTACTTTGGTTTCTTGAAACAAAATGTTTTAAAATTTGGCTTTTTGTTGTAGAAGGTTTCAGTTTCAAAGGTTTCTAAGTGAAAAGAATAATCAGTTGCTATGACAGAATAAAAAACCTGCCAATCACGCTAATTTAGATTTAGGAGTTTTCTTTGCCAGGTCGCAGTTTATATTCTGTATTGACGTCTTAGAACGCGGGATTTGCATTTTCTCAACTAGACACACTCTGTTGCTAATCTATGTTAAGTAATGTCAGTGTATATTTACCCCAAGAAATAATACCAGACCACTAAAACTGAATTCCCAGAAGTGATGACAAGTCAGTTTGCACCTTAACAAGAGAACATCACATTCCCAAAAGCAATGAAAATTTAACTCTGCTCATCGTGCCACATGCACTGCAAAGTAGAGCTGTGTCATGCCAGATCTTATTATATATATTATCATATTATTTAATTGTATTACTATGATATTTTTCTTGATTCAATCGAAGCCAATAGGATATGGTTTTATTGCTAAATGTTGATGCAGGCCAATTTTCACTCCCTTCAGCCCTGCCCCTTCTCTTTAAGACCTGCTAGGTATTTTCTGCTTGGTGTCAGCCTCTTCTCCCTTCCTTTCTCCAAGCTGCCCTTGTTCCATGCAAAAACTCTATCACCTACTACAGTTTCTGTTCCAAAGGTAAACGAATGTGGGTAGGCTGACCTTGAAAAGCAATTGAAGATGAATTACTTCAAACAAAAATAAATGTCGATTTACAGGCAATTTTAAATAAAAAAGAGACAAACGCAGCACACCTAATTAAACATGAAGGGCCTGATTCTCAGATCCCTTGAACTAAAGGTCCAAAGTACAGGCCAGACAGGACCAGAATGTTTCAAAGACAGCACTCCTGAGGAAATGCTACCATTGCAACTAATAAGAGGTGGGGCTACAAAAGCCTTCCAGTAGAGGATGGCGAGAATGCTTACTCTGTTTCAGGATTACACACTTTAATGCAGTACTTTAAACACTGAATACTGGTTACGTAAGGACTTTTGCTTCACAGGGGAGATGAGGGAATCTCTAGGTATTTAAAAATGTATAGTTTACTATTTCTTTCTTATTTTGAATTTTTCTTCTTTTTAACTTATACACTGCTTAAAATCCTGAGAAATCTGTTTTATCTTTTTATAAAGTGTGATATTAGAATCTATGCTAGAGAATGCAGACTAATTGATGGTGTCAGACATGGTAAAGCTCTGTTTTGCTGATATGAAAGGGCTCAGTTCTGGGAAGGTTTTTTTTTCCTAGGAAATTTCAATAGGAGTATGTGTTTGAAGGGAAAAAAAAAATAAAGGTCTAAAAATAAACTTAAGACTTGTTTACTCCTGGAAAAAATGTAGATACTTCTGTCCCTTCTCCTTTTTAATGGTTTCTCAGTCAAGCAAGGCATATTTATATCCTTCTTCACATATTCTTTCCCCATAAATTAATCCCTCCAAATAGACCCATGAAAATTCTTTTTCTTTCTTTCCCTTTAAACTCATCCTTTATGGGATTATCTGTCTTTAAGGAAATGTCTAGAAGTGCCCAGAGGACAATTCTGTCAGCTCCAGGGAGAGATAGAGACTTCTACTGTGTGTTATCAAAGTTCTGTACCACAGGCCTTTTTCACTGATATATTCCTTTAAAAATTTGTCTCACCTCTAATTCTTCACTGAATTATTCCCAAATTTAATAGTGTTAATTTTTTATTTCTGAATATTTCCTAGGAATCACTATTGGCCTCTAAACTGAGGTTTTGTGAAACCTATTCCTTATCATCATTCTAACAACTTTAATTCCCTTTAAAATCTTCTGGTTTTATCAATATCTTGCAGCACCTCATAAAGCAGATCTACTTTTGAATTTGACCAAATCCATTAACCCCTTTCATGCAAACATAATCAAGGATAATGAACAATATAATCACAGTAATGAAAACACAGTTGCTCTGAGACTTCCTTAGTGATCCTTATCATGTTTTCTTTCACAGCCTCTTATGTTTCCTTCCCACACTATTACAGTGCTTCCTTTCTATATTTTAATCTCCATTTGAATGGAGATTTGCTTCTTAAATAAGAACGGTGCAGAAGAATCTACTTCAAAAGGAAAATACAGACATGGCAGAGAAAAATTCTAGAGTCTTAAGGGTTCTACATGCTTCTGCTAGTGAAAAAGCTTTGGCAACCAGTGCTAGTCCAATGAGCTGGGAAGCTATACATTAAATTTCTCAATGTCTATTCTTTCATGGGTGTGAGATGTCATATCAGTGGTTGATCTTCCCAGGTCTCTGAAATTTGTAACTTGTACTCCTGACTTTATGATTTCAGTGGGGCAAGTTCAGCCAATACTTCCACTCTCCGTTAGGTGCTAAGGAGAGCGTTTTCTTCCCAAAGTTTGAAAACCTGTGTTGAGTGCACTTAAAAGGTTCTCACTGCTATCTCACTTTAAACACATCAAATGCTCTAGATTGGGACAAATTCCATGCTCCCTTTTTTCATGTCAGAAATCATCACTTACTGCAGGTGAGTGAGCAAACATGAATTTTAAAGAAATTAATAGGCAGTTCTGCGCTAGAAATGGCTATTGGAAAATTGCTTTTTCACAGCATATTCTTTGTGAGGATGTTGCAGGAAAGAATGGGACTGTGATACTTAAGGCACAGATGTAAAAAATAAAGCACAAAGAACACTATAAATTCTCAGTTCCTGAGACCCTTCAAGCCCCTGTGTCAGAATCATTAGTGCCTTGGGCTATTTTAAACCCAAATAAACCCCAATATAGCTTCAGCATTATTGTAAATTTGCATATTTGACTACAAGATGAAATTAGAATTCTTAGTTCTGAAAGAAAAAGCAGGCTAACCCAAAAAGGCTGAGTTACTTCTTAAACTAAGCCAATATGCTAAATAATATCTGAGACAGAGCATTTTTTTCTTGATAGCATCATGCTTCTGGGGTCTGTGTGAGGATTGTGAATACAAACATGATTTGTGTATCACTGTCAGTGGGATGACTTCTACAGATGATGATTGAACACAAACTTGCTTTTGCAGATGCAACTTCCTATGTTTTTTCTGAGAGTGTGTGTTTCCATCAGATTGTTCCATAAAAGAAAGCACACGACTCCAAAGGAACAGCAATTTCTTAACACAGCAAATGAGCTAATCAAATTAGACACACACCCACTTCGACATACTCAAGTGAATCTCAGGAAATTTTCCAAGCACTCTGCTTGTTCCTACTGTAAATACATATTACTTTGCTTTCAAAACCACTGTGAGTTCTGTTTCAAAAACAGAAGTTCAATCTGCAGTATTAAACATCCAGCAAATAAATAAACAGTAAAATTAATCTACGTGCCATAAAAATCATCAGCTAAAGAAAAGGAGAAGCTGGACAACCATAATTGAATACTTTCCTTTTTGAAGTTACAGGGGAACCTCCCAATGCAAAGTGACACCCAGTTACAACTCTGTTAAGAACCTGGGTCTACTTAAGCAAGTTCTGGTGTTCCCTTTCTAAAGGAGCTTACAGCATTACTCAGCTGCCTTTTGTCTTTGCTGCTAGAAACTTTCTGCTCAACCACAGAATAGGAAGAAAACAACATGTCTGTTTTTCAAACTCTCCAGTTCATGGCGTGGTATTTTAGACCAAAACACTTTTCCTGGCAGAATGCGCTAAGTGACAAGATTTTCCACCGCAGTGGCTAATATGAAGGACCGTGTTCCCTGTCATCACCCTTACTCCCAGGACAGATGCAAGCAGCACAGTGGCCAAGAGGGAGAGACACAGGCAGGAATCTCTTGAACTGCAAAACAAGTCAGCACATTGGTTTGTTGTAGACCTTAGACTCTGCAATAACTAGTTTCTGGAGTTTTTCAGCTCATGTAATGCTCAGTGCATCTTCAAAAACAGCAGCCTTTTCACGTGCATGTACTCCTTTGTTTTAAAAAGCCTGATCCCAGGATATACTATCAGACATAAATCTAAGCAGTTTTTTATCTGGAGAGTTATTAGTAGCTGTTTGTGACTCCAAATGTGGAGGCATTAACTAATGTGAGTCAGAGAAACCTATTTTCTTTGAGAAAAGAAGATCATCAATTAAAAATCACCTTTCTTGGGAAAATATGTTGGGATGGGTTCTCTTTTTGACAAAAGGAAATTTTGCATCCCTGAATATGTAACTCTTTCAATTGTTAAAGGAAAACAATTTCACAAAGGTGAAAGTCAGAAGTTAAGTATTAAGATTCTGTCAGGAAAAAAAATGTTGAGATTATATAATCCAAATAATGTTTTGCTTTCAATGTCATTAGAAAATGTTTTTTTTTCCAGGTGCAGCCAGGCAAATTAAGCATTGGTCATAAAAATTAACCCATTGCAGGGGGGTTGGAACTTTGAGGTCCCTTACAACACAAACCATTCTTTGAACCTGTGATACTTTTTCCAGATTTACTCTTTGAATATGTCCCTAAAAATAAACTCTGAAATTAAATAATTCTTCATGAGTGTTATGTTCTGCTTATGAACATTTTAAAATGAGATAGATTTTCTCAAAACCTCATAAAAATCCATCAAAGCCAGTGATGATCAGATTCTGTGTAGAATGCTTAAATGACAATGCACTATTCCTGTGTCTCACTGTTTTCTGTTCGGGTTTCGCCTTTTCCCATCAATCCACCAGTTGCCTTTGGCAACTAATTCTGTATCTTCTGGATACAGAAAGAACAGTCACTTCATTTGAGTTGGTTTATCTGTGGCTGCTTAATATTTGATTTATCCAAAATGGAAAAACTGACTCATGTTCCAAAACAAAACAAAAAAAAAGATCTCCAAGATAGTTCTTCTCTTCTGTTAGATCAAGCATGATGATCCAAACCAATTTATTTCTATTCTGTAACTGTAGCTAATAATTATCTTTCTTACTAGAAGAATTCTCTTTCAGTGCAGGAAATTTGATAAACTACTTTATTCTTGTACAGCCAACATCTTTACAGCAGCTTCACTAAAGAATAAAATCAATTAAAATCCTTTTGAGTTTTGAGTTGAACTCCATTTCTTTACAAAATGCTGCTTAACCTACGCAATGAATGAGAAAGCTTTTCATCTACCAAATAGGAAAGTCACCATTTCTAAAGACAGTAAAAATGACAAAAGTAAGAATCTGATTTGCACGCTTTAGCAGTCATGTTTTAACGCACAATTGATTTAGCAAATACACAAAGGCAATGTCTCTTCTTGTCTAGTGAAAGGACCATATTATACAAACCTAGAAAGATATCATCTTTATAAAAGAAAGTAGCTAAACAGTACAGAATGAATAACATCATATGAATCAAGCTTTCCTTCCTCCAGATATTTCAGACACATTCAAAATGAGTTGTTTGATTTTCCTGGATTTAATTTATTCTACTCTGCAAAACGAGATGAAACAGTCTTCTTTACAGATCTCACTAAGGTGTTCTCAAGTTCATTTATGTGAGCCTGTTTATGCTGGTGTTGCAATTCTTACATGAAGTAGATTTGACCATTTGTAACTGTGGATCAGCAGCACTGTTAGACAGAAAAAAACATGTTAAAATTGGTTGAACCTCTTTAAGAACTGCTTTAAGCTTTCTTTGGGAAGCTGGGAAGAGGCCAATAAAGTTCCATGTGCAGACTCCTGATAAATCTGTGGAATGGACACAGTGGAGCCGAGGGTTTAAGGACTAAAATTTAACTCTTGATTCTTATTTAAGTTTTAAACAGTAATCATTCACAGGGTAAAGATGGATAAAAATCCATTTGTGTGTTCACAGAAATTGCATATTGCTTTCTTTACAAGAACATGATTATCTCAGCAGCAAACTTAGCACTCCCTACTCCCTCCCTAAGTCATGTGCTCAAGTGCAGCAGGAATCCTTGTGGCGACAGGACTAGCCCTTGAGTAGTCATCAGAAAAGCCTCGCATGAAACAGGCTTGGAGAATGAATGGAGGTATCTTGGGAGAGCTGTGAGAGGATAGAAACAAAACACTTTTGCAGGAGGGAGGTAGGAAAGTCTGCACAGCTGCTTCCTTATTTACTATTGAGTGATTTCAGTCTCCAGAGCTGTCAGGCCAATACATGGCACAAATCCTAAATCGACTTAAAACAGCCAGCTGATTTTGATATAAGCATGCTTTTCTTTGACTTGCCAAGAGTTCTGAGAGTCTCTTAATTAAGAGGCACAGTTCATTTGTTATACAAAGACTCCCGTGGTTTTTTTACACCTGCTTTGTAAAGTGTCTCTCTCTAGGGAAAATCCAGCCAAAGCATTTTGTTCATTTTGAGTTCTACTCTAACAGTTTCAGTATTGCCTTGAAACATGCTGCAAGGTAACTTTTTAAAAGACATACAGTCTTCTTTTCAACTCCACTCCATTCACTGCACTTACAATAAACATGTTGGGGTAATTACTATTAGCTAATATTAGCTATAGATTTTATCTTGGCATTCAGCATTCCCACTTAGTTTCCTTTCCTTTCCTTTCCTTTCCTTTCCTTTCCTTTCCTTTCCTTTCCTTTCCTTTCCTTTCCTTTCCTTTCCTTTCCTTTCCTTTCCTTTCCTT